>CAUYUJ010021093.1:715055-725897 GCA_963575745.1 Prorocentrum cordatum | reverse complement strand
CTCCTACTCCTCCTCCTCCTCCTCCTCCTCCTCCTCCTCCTCCTCCTCCTCCTCCTCCTCCTCCACGGGGCGGCAGCGGAGGCGGGCGAGGACGAGGAGGGGGGCCCCTCGGCTTATGATGTTCCAGCCTACTGCAGCCTTGGCCACCAGAAAGGACTTCGAGCACCAAGGAAAGTCCCGAAACTGGAGGGCTTTCACGTGTCGGGCCCTGGGGGGCGCCACTCGTTCGACACTGCTTCGAGGTTGTCGTCGTCATCATCGCCTCACAGGGCGTCTCTCGGGCTCGGAGGTCTCGAGAGACCGAAACGGACCAAGCATCGAAACACCTGGAGCTCCGATCCTCCTCCTCCTCCCGGATCCGCCGCGATCCTCGACCCGACGCCCAGATCTTCCCCTTTGATCCGCGATCCTCCCCCGGCGCCTCTGCCCTCGATGCCCAGCTCGACCCTCTGTCCGCCCCCCCGTGTCTCCCAGGCGGCGCTCTCTCGGCCCCGTGGGCAGCGCCTGGGCAATCCGGGCAACGCTTCCCGGGCCCGCGCACAGCTCGTTGGCAGCCCTGCTGCCGATGGACTCGCCACTCTGACTCGATCACGAGATCTGCAGCATTCAGAGCAGCTGCCGAGCTCTTCCGCCCCCCCCCCCTGGGGGGTCGCGGGGTCGGCTCGGCCTGCGCGGCGTCCCGCCGAGAGGCCCGCTCGCGCCCCCTGGGCCCGGCCCGCTCGCCGCGGCAACGCCGGCCGCGGCGGCATCCGAGGCGCCGCCTGCTTCGGCCGCGGGCGTCGGCTTCGTCGTCGTCTCCGTCGTCCATCGCACATCCCCGACGACATGACTTTCCAGTCTGGGCGAATTTCCTCGATTTCGGCCTCCAGGGTCTATTATCGGGCCCCGGGACACGCAAAACCGGCTCCGGGGCACAAGACTACTCCGGGGAAGGGGTCGGGATCTCTGGAACCGCGAATTGGAACATCGTATCGGTGGATGTCAGGGAGTCGACGGGGAGAATCCACACCGGGTCACTCGACAGTGGCATTCGAGTGTGCCTGTGTAGTCCGCAGTCGGTTTCGCTAGCTGACGTGCGTCTCGCGTGACACATGCGGCTGTTTTTGCCCAGAAAAGCCCCCAAGACGGCTGCCGACGGCGTCGGACGTGCCAGGAACCCACCAAGATGGCCGAAGTTGACTCGAAGCTGGCCCAGGACGGCCCAAGAGGCCCCCAAGAAGGCCTCCAGGAAGGCCTGAAGAGGCGGCCAACAACCTTGATTTTCCGACGGTTTTTGACGGACTTGGGCATTTCCTTCTCTTCGGCCTTCCGACGGCCCGATGCGGCCCAAGTGCCCTTGTCTGGGGTCTACTCGGGACGCGGTGCCGGGCGCACGTGGAGCGCCCCATGGCAGCTTTCGCCAAAGGGCGTTTGTTGCTACAAAGGGGTTCAAGCAGTGGCGACGCGTCCCGGCTCGCCTATAGCCCCACCAAGAAATGTTCTAAGAACTGTTTGTGGTTCCCACGAGATGTTCTTAGAACACTTCTGGCTAGGACTATCTTGTTTTATCACATCGGATTTGTGTTCTAAGAACATTGTTTTTGTTCTCAGAACATTTTTGGATTCTAAGAGCATTTCGTGGTATGACTACAGGAATGCCGGGACGGTCGGTCCCTGCTCGAGGGGTTCTGTCCATCCCCAGGTGTGGAGGTGCATGGTCAACCAGGTAGGGAAAGTCGTCTGGGCATGCGTGAATTGGCATGTCTTGTTCCTGCCTGATATCACCCTCGCAACTTCTCCGTGGTAGTGGATCGGTTGCAAAGTCAGGCATCGCTCTCGCCGTTTCCCTCTCTGTCCTCTCTCCCGCCTCTTCCCTTGCTCTGGAATCCTTCCTCCCTGCCTCCCTGCCTCCCTGCCTCTGGCTCCTTGACCCTGAAGCTGCTGCTGCTGCTGCTGCTGCTGCTGCTGCTGCTGCTGCTGCTCCTCCTTGCTCTCGTCCACGTGTCTGGGGACTCGGCGTTCTGCAGCGGATCCGTCACGCGCATTGTCGGAGGGCCGTCGGGGCAAGGCCAGCCAGGACCTCCGCGCGGTGGTGGAGGAGCTCGGGCAGAGCGAGCTGCAGGTGCGGCCCAGGAGGGAGAGGAGGAGGCGGAGGAGGAGGCGGAGGAGGAGGAGGAGGCGGCGGAGGAGGAGGGAGGAGGAGGAGGAGGAGGAGGAGGAGGAGCAAGGCGGAGGGTGACGGTGGCGGAGGGGGAGGAGGAGGGTGGGAGGAAGCGGAGGGGGAAGTAAACGGAGGAGGGCGGAGGAGGCTGACGGAGAGAGGATGTTGGGCGGGTGGAAAAGAACAAGCAGAGCAGCAGAATGGCAGCAGCATGGGCAGGAGCAGGAAGGGCGGGCTGAGGAGCGGGGAGAGAGGACAGAGAGGACGGAGGAGGGAACGGGACGGGGAAGGCGTGATACGGGGGAGGATGAGAAGGAGGATTAGTTGGAGAATCAGGGCCAGGATTGCGGGCTTTGATACCGTGGAACAGGATGAGGTGGGGTGTAGGAGGACGAATAGGGGATTGGTGGAGAGGGAGGGAGGAACGTGGAGGAGGAGGGTGGAGGAGGACGAGGTTTGAGGATCGATCCCCGATCCTTGTCGACGCCGTAGTCGTTGAGCTCCTCGGGCTCGTCATCGTCGTTCACATCGTCGTCGTTATCGGACTTGTTGGGCTTGTCGTCGTCGTCCTCCTCCTCCTCCTTCTTGACGTTGGCCAGACATGAAGCAGAGCTTGTTGCGTTCTATGACACATAATCGCCGACTTCGGCGAACCAGAAAACTGATTAAGCCGCGGGCGGGTGCGGAATCGGCAGTGCAACGAGAAACAGTAAAGAAAAGTTGCCCACAAGGTCGATAATAACCCAGTCCGCGGCGACAGGTGAGGGGAGAAACCATGGACCATATTACCTTAGCTACCACACAGTAAACCAGAGGAATCGAGTAGGGGTAAATGCATGCACTGTGGGCGGCGCCGTGATGAGATCGTGGACGCTGTCACTGGAGTTCTCCCCCTGCCACCCAGTCAACTAATACAGTCAAGATGGCGGCCAGGAACATCGCGTAAAAGATAGCAGGCAGGCGCCGTCAGCCGCAACTGCAAGGTAATTTGAAGTCAGAGGTGGTGGGGTCCTCCTCCTCCTCCTCCTCCTCCTCCTCCTCCTCCTCCTCCTCCTCGTCTTGGTCGTCGTCGTCCTCCTCCTCCTTCCCATCCCACCCCCGCAGGCGCACTCGCAGCCCCCCGCGGAAGACTCTGATGTTGCGACGCCCCCGCGCCCCAGGCGCGGCCCGCCACTGGCCCCTCGGCCAGGCGGTGAGGGGAGTGAGGGAGAGAGGGAGGAGGAGGAGGAGGAGGAGTTACGGAGTTACGGATATTGCGACTATGCCGGTTACGATTAAACCTGGCCCGCTCAGAGGACCTCGGAGAGATTGCGAAGCAATAGATACATGGAGCACTCCACCCCCTGACCACGACGAGGGACGCGACGATCAGGAAGCCCCGCACCAGGACAGAGTAGCCGTTCACCATATTGCGTGTGACGCTCATGTCCCTCCAGCTGCCGATGCCCAGGGGCGCGATGAGATACTCGAAAACAAACTGACCACCAGAACGCCTCTTGACACCAAGCAAACAGCGAAAACACATCCCCACAAAAGAAACTAATATCGCCGTGCTTGCCCTGCGGGCCTGGGCCAGGCTCAGCCAGAATGCAGCCAAGGCCCCTTCGATGCCAAAGAGTATACATGCGCCCACATTTGCGAACCACCGCTTAGCATATTGCCCTCAAGATGAAACCCACTCTGCCGCTTCTGACACATCGATTGAGGCACACGTAACAAGAAAAGCGAACCATACAAAGTGGGGCGCCTTGCTTGCCCAGTGGGCCTGGGCCAGGCTCAGCCAGAATACAGCGCTGCCAAGACCACGAATACGATGTTGAAGAGACAGACATTCTTGAGGTGGCCCAGCAAAATGCCTGAGCGAAGATTCCAACCACATCCGCAGAGAGAGTGAACAGCTACTGTTGCTTGCAATTGTCAGGGCTGCTGCCTGAAGGAGACGAAGACGACGCTGCATGTGGCTGCCCAGGCTGCGCCGTCATCCGATTCAACGCGGCAGCCACCTCACACGAGATCGGGACGGCTCCTCTGCTCGGCCGAACTGGAGCGGCTGCAGCAACAGCTCCTCGCCCCCGAGCCAGAAGGAGACCATCGGCTACCAATGCTGCTCTCCGCCTCTGCCACGCGGCGTCTGCCGCCACGTCGGCAGGGCTCTGCTGTGGAGGATCGTGCGAACCCGCGCCGCTCACCCTCTCGCGAAAGTCGACAGGAGGCGGTCCAGCCTGCATGTCGGCAGGCGCTGAAACTTGCTGCTGCGGTAGAGAGTCGCCAACTGTGGCTTCGCCCTTCATCGCACCACCTGTCGGCACCGCCTCGCTGTCCCTCCCCAGAGCAGCCAACCCCCTCGGGGCCTCTGGTGGGAGAGAGAAGGGCGGGGCGGCTGCCGCTGTTGCAGGCGATGCGCCAGCCAGGTCGCCCTCGGGCGCCGGACCAGGGGGAGGCTCACTCGATCGGCAGGGTCAGCATGATCAGCAACCAGTGCCTGGCGGAGCGCACTGGCAAGGCGGGTCAAGCCTTGGCCCCTGTGCTGCTCCACCTCCGTCAACGCGTGCAGGAGCCTCATGACCGCCCGTCCGTTCGCGCGAGCATACTGAGCTCGGCGCTCAGCTGCAGTGCGATTGGGACGACGGCGCCTGGGCTCCCGCTCCATGCCGGATGCGCGAGAGCGAGGACGTGGTGCTGGCTTGGGGTTCGAGCAAAACTGGCTCGAGCCAAGCTGGTCACTGGAGGAGGAGGAGGAGGAGGAGGAGGAGGAGGAGGAGGACGAGGAGGAGGAGGAAATGGTAGGAGGAGAAGTAGGACGAGGGAGGAGGAGGAATGGAGTGGAGGAGGTGGAGGAGGAGGTATGAGGAGGAGGGGAGGGAGGAGGAGAGGAGGAGAGGAGGAGGAGGAGGAGGAGGAGGAGGAGGAGGAGGAGGAGGAGGAGGAGGAGGAGGAGAGGAGGAGGAGGTGGAGGGAGGAGGAGGAAAACGGGGAGGAAGGAGGAGGAGGAGGAGGAGGAGGAGGAGGAGGAGGAGGAGGAGGAGGAGGAGGAGGAAGGAGGAGGAGGAGGCAAGGAGGAGGAGTGGAGGAGGAGGAGGAGGAGGAGGAGGAGGAGGCGGAGGGAAGAGGAGGAGGAGGAGGAGGAGAGGAGGAGGAGGAGGAGGAGAGAGGAGGAGGAGAGGAGGAGGAGTAGGAGGAGGAGGAGGAGGAGGAGGAGGAGTATGAGTATGTTGACCATAAGACGAAGTCTTGAGGAGGAGAAGGAGGAGGAGAGGCGGAGGAGGAGGAGGAGGAGGAGAGGAGTTTTGCAGGAGGAGGAGGAGAGGAGGAGGAGGAGGAGGAGGAGGATTAGGAGTGGAAGCAGGAGGAGGGGGAGCAGGAGGAGGAGTAGGGGAGGAGTGGGAGGAGGGGGAGGAGGAGTAGGAGGGGGAGGAGGCCTGGTAAGGCACTTTGGCCCAGGCCGCGCCCACGGCAGGGCAGGGAGTGTCGGCGTTCGGTGTGTACGTTGAGCGGGTAGGTTCCCGCGAGGTGGCCGCAGATTCAGTAACATAGCTGGATCGTCGGCTTGGCACTGGCGAGCCATAGCTCGGCGGCATACCGCGAGTGCCGTTGACAATCGAGGCAGCCCGTCAGAGGCTACTTCGCCATCTCAGTGCAGAACTGCCGAGTTCAGGAATAATGGCTCAACCAGCAAGTAATCAACACAGTGGCAGCTGGATGTGTCCCAACACAGCATGCGGCATAATGGTACAACGGATTTACGAAGATGCTTATGCGAGCCACGGCAAGATCAAGCACCTGACCAAATATCATACGCTCCGAGCAGGCCCCCGAGTCGAGAACCCTGTCAAGCGAGGGAGTCGCACCACAACTGCGAACATCAGCAAGTACACAACGACCTCCTTCGCGCCATCCCTATGACAAGGGCGGCGGCGGCGCAGCACCCAGCCTTTCAACAGCATCCTCAAGGCATCCAGGAGCTCAAGAACTCCAAGAGAGAGCTGGTCAGCAAGATGACGGCATTGACTCGCTTGGCACTCTGCTCAACCAAAGCGGGCAAGCACGAGGACGCCAAGAGGCATGCCGAGGAGCTCAGCGTCCTGCGCACGATGCAGGCCTTCATGCAGCCGGGTCGCCAGCTGATGCAGTAACTATACGCCAAGAGGGAAAAGACGCAGGACCAGCTCGAGGTTTTCGTTAGTTTTCTATCACTATGGGGTCTCTTGAGGGGCCCTCGTCGCTACGGCTGGATCCGCTTCGACATTCCCGTCAGAACGGGACCTTGACCAGGTCCAGGGGCTTCTTATGTGAGGGAGGTGGACGGGGAGGAGCAGGAGGAGCAGGAGCAGGACTATTGGCAGTTGGAACTGTAAGAAGGGAAGGGAGGGAACGAGGAGGTGGGCAAGGATCAGGAAGAGAAGGAGGTGGAGAAGGAGAAGGAGAAGGAGAACGAGGATCGATTATCGAATGTCGACGATCCAAGTTTTGTGGCGTTTCGTGTGTGCGTGGCCTCTGTGGTATTTCCCATTTCCACGGGTGGGCGCAATTCGAACATTAGATAAGGACAGGCCCCAGAGTAACGTTTCTTGTGTTGTCGGTGATGATAGAGGTAGGCGGGGGATGGAGGAGCAGGAGGAGGAGGAGGAGGAGGAGGAGGAGGAGGAAGATGAGCGCGAGAGGGAGGAGGAGGGAGAAGAGGGAGGAGGGGGAGGAGCAGGAGGAGGAAGGGTTGGGCAGGAGACCGACGGAAAAGACGAGGACGAGGCAGACCTCCTCTCGCTCGTTCGCCGTGTCTCGCCAGCAACGGCGCCTGGATCCAGTGTTGGGTTTGAGCCCGCGGGGTTGCGCCTACTCTTTCAGGGGGCGGGATCGAAAACCGAGGCTGGGGCCTCCATGGGTCAGCAGCTCCCTGGACCTCCTGAGTTCTCTGAGGATCTTCGAAGATTTTGGGGGGGATTCCAGTGACCCGCTCCAGATCGTGCGCTCCTCTCATGTTGTGCGCTTCGCAGGCGTGGGGCCCCTGGAGGCCGTCTTGGTCCCTCGGGGCAATCTTGCGGGCCTCTTGGGGCTTTCTGGGGAGGGCTTGGGGCCCAGTTGGGCTGTCTTAGGGGCCCTCTTGGGCCGTCTAGAGGCCCTCCAGGGGCCCTCTTGGTGCGTCTTGGGGCCGTCTTGGGCCCCTTCTTGGGGAGAGAAGGACTTTGTGTGGCCCGTTGTGTGTTTTTGTGGCACAGTGGGTGCTTGTATGGCAACGGGTGCAATGGACCCTACAAGTCCTCCAGTACGGCAGACGGGGGTAGCCTCCAGGAAGGGACCCATATCTCCCCCCTCATACCCTATACAAAACGTATGACGAACCTCTCAGGGCATGTGAAGATCTCTCTTGGGGGGCTGGCCTGCAGGAAGAGATCCAGACCCTCCCCTCATAGCTGATAAACGTACGACGAGCCTCTCAGGCCGTCTGAACATCTTCTTGGAGGGGCTGAAGATCTTCTTGGGATGCTGACGAGCTCTATGAGGGGGCTGGAGAGCTTCTTGGGGCCTCTGGGGAGATTCTTGCAGCCTCTACAGAGCTTCTCGGGACTTCCGAACAGTCGATTTTGCCTCTCTAGAATTCCTTGCGGTTCGACTAGATGCTGCTGATGATGATACTGATGATGATGCTGATGATGGTGATGATGCTGCTGATGATGATGATGATGCTGATGCTGATCATGCTGATTATGATGATGCGGATGATGATGTTTGTCATGATGATGATGGTGGTGGTGATGATGACGACGATGACGATGATGCTGATGATGATGGTGATTCTGACGATGACGATGAGGACGGTGATGATGATTATGATGAGATTGGTGGTGATGATGGTGATGATGATGCTGACGAGGAATATGATGAGGATGGTCGCCTTGGTGATGGTGAAACTGATGTTGATGGTGATGCTGGTGATGCTGATGATGCTGACGATGATGACGATATCGATAAAGGTGATGCTGATTGACGAGGGTGAGGATATTGATGATATTGATAATTGTAATGATGCTGCTGATGATGATTGTGGTTGTGGTGGTGGTGATGCTGATCACCATGATTATGGTGATGGTGATGATGATGGTGATGGTGATGATGATGGCGGTGGTAACGATGCTGGTAGTGGTGATGATGACGATGATGATGGTTATGATGGCGGTCATGAGGATGCTGATGATGCTGGTGTTTATGATGATGATGGTGGTGGTGGTGGTGATGATGACGATGATGATGCTTCAACTACGGACGATGATGACGATGACGATGACGGTGATACTTATGAATGGGGCTGACGAGCATACTGATGTTGATGATGTTGGTGATGATGATGACAATTGGTGTGGTGGTGATATGTTGGTGATGGCGATGATGATGATGATGATGATGATGATGATGATGATGATGATGATGATGGTGATGCTGATGATGATATGTATGATGATGATGATTCTGATGAGTATGATGGTAATTGTATTAGGTGTGGTGATGGTGGTGCTCATGGTGATGGTGATGGTGCTGAAGATGGTGATGGCGTCGGCAATGATTGTGATTGTACTGATGATGATGCTGATGCTGATGCCTGTGATGATACTGATGATGATGCTGATGCTGATGATGATGACAATGATGATGATGATGATGATGATGATGATGCTGATGATGATGATGATGATGGTGATGCTGCTGCTGCTGATGATGCTGATGATGCTGATGGTGATGAGGATGATGATGATGATGATGATGATGATGATGGTGATGATGATGATGATGATGATGATGATGATGATGATGATGATGATCATGATGATGATGATGATGATGATGATGATGATGATGATGATGATGATGATGATGATGATGGTGAGTCTCAGCGAGTGATGGCGATGATGAGCATGATCGGTGGGAGGAGGAGGAAGAGGATGAGGAGGAGGAGGAGGAGGAGAAGTTGGGGAGGGAGAAGGAGAATGCGGCGGAGGAGAGCAGTCACAGGTGACACCTTTCGTCTTCTTTTTTGAGCGACGCCTCATGGACCTTGTGTTGGCGGTCTTGGGGCTTTCCCGGGCTTCTGTGGTCCTGTCTTGGGGCTCATTTGGGGCCCTCTTTGGCATTCGCATTGCCGTTTTGGGGCTCTCTTGGGGCCCTCGCGGCCGTCTAGGGGGATCTCTCAGGGTCGTCGTGAGGCCGTATTGCGACGTCCAGGGGCCATCTTAGGCAGTCTCAGGTCCCTCTGGAGGGTCTCTTGGGCCAGTTTCAGGCCTTATTCGGTCCCTCCAGGGCTGTGTTGAGAGGCCTCCTGGGCAATTTCGAGGCCTTCTTGGGCCGTTGTGGGGCCGTTTGCATGCCAACACTCTTCAGACCTGAAGGCTGGCAGATCAACTCGCTGCTGCTATCACTACCATTGCCATTGATACTGTTCTGCTACTGCTACTGTTACTACTACTACTACTACTACTACTACTACTACTACTACTACTACTACTACTACTACTACTACTACTACTACTACTACTACTACTACTACTACTACTACTACTACTACTACTACTACTACTACTACTACTACTACTACTACTACTACTACTACTACTACTACTACTACTACTACTACGACTACTACTGCTACTACTACGACGCCTGCTAGTAGTACTGGTACTACCGCTACGGTTACTATTGCTATTCGTATTCTTACTGCTACGACGACGGCTACTACGACGAGGAGCTACTACCCGCGATTGGTGCTGGTACTTGTGTTACTGCTACTGCTACTTGGCTGCTGCTACGGGTATTGGTACTGCTGCTGCAGCATCGATTCCAGCTACAACGGTTACCGCGACCACCACCACCATTATTCTTACTACGGCTACGACCATTGCCATGGCTACTCGGGCTACTAGAACTATTAGGGCTACTGGAACAACCTACGACGACTGACCACGCCCTACTACTACCTCTATCAATATTCCGATTACTACCACCACCACCATCACCACCACCACCACCACTACAACTACTACCACTACCACTACTACTACTACTACTACTACTGCTACTACTACTACTACTACTACTACTACTACTACTACTACTACTATTACCACCACCACCACCACCACCACCACCACTACTACTACTACTACTACTACTACTGCTGCTACTACTACTACTACTACTACTTAGCTGCCCCGATACGCAACACGCAACGCGTAGCGTATTGATACGGGGCTCAACACGTACATTGAACACGTACGGTTTGAACACGGGCGTTCTGAACACGGCATGTGTTACGTTTCGAAACGTGCGTAGAAGAGCAGTTGAGCACTACTACTACTACTACTACTACTACTACTACTACTACTGCGATTACTGCTGCTACGTCTACCGCTGTGGCGCACTGCTACCACTACCACTGCTGTACTACTGCGACTACTAATGCTACTACTAATAGTACGGCTACTACTAATAGTACTACTACTACTACTACTATTACTATTGCTACTGTCGCTACGTCTACGTTTACTACTACTGCTATTATTACGACTACTACTCCTATTGCTATTACTATTGCTATAACTACTACTGCCGCTACCACCTACTACTACTACTACTAATACTACTACTGCTGCTACTACTACGATTACCACAATACTACCCTATTTTTTCTGTTGCTATAAATACCGCTACTGGCACGC
>CAUYUJ010021093.1:680055-712555 GCA_963575745.1 Prorocentrum cordatum | reverse complement strand
ACATACGTACGTACGCACGTACATACATACATACATACATACATACATATATACATACACACATACACACATACACACATACACACATACACATACATACATCCATCCATCCATCCATCCATCCATCCATACATACATACATACATACATACGTCCATACATACATACAGACAGACAGACAGACCGACAGACATACATACATACATACACATACATACATACATACATACATGCATACAGACATGCATGCATGCATGCATGCATGCATACATGCATACATGTATGCATGCATGCATGCATGCATACATGCATACATGTATTCATATATACATACATGCATGTATACATACATACCTGCATACATACGTGCATGCGTACCTACATATCTACAGTTACATATGTTCATCGTACCGCCAGATCCCCCCCTCCCTGCCCCCCCCAAGCCCCCCTCATCGCAGTGCCCACGCCCGCCGAGCGGCCCAGGCCCGAGCCCGCGGGGGCACAGCCCCTCGAGGGCGCGGAGGCGGGCGACGCCGGGCAGAGCGGCGCCGTCCAGGGCCAGGCCGCGCGAGGGAGTGGGTCCCCCTCCGCTCCCCTCTGCTCCTCCCCCTCCTCCTCCTCCTCCTCTCCTCCTCCTCCTCCTCCTCCTCCTCCTCCTCCTCCTCCTCCTCCTCCTCCTCCTCCTCTTCCTCCTCTCTCTCCTCCTCCTCCCCCCTCCTTCCCCCCCCCCCCGCCTCCCTCCTCCTCCCCCTTTTCCTCCTCCCCCCCCCCCTCCCCTCCCCTCTGCTCCTCCCCCCCCCTCCTCCTCCTCCTTGGAACGTTTTTCCAGGGGGGGGGACCTCGCGGCCGCCAGCTTGTACCTGCCCGCGGAAGGGGGCAGTGCGGTGGAGGGCCTCGCTCCCAAGAGGGGGGCCCCCGCGGCCGCTCCATTGCAGGTGCTGGAGAACGGGTTCCTGGACCTGCCCACCCCATCGCTTCGGCGCCCACGCAGCCGCGCGGGCGCGATGGGCGCGGCGGCTGCGTCGACGGCGCTGCCCCGGTTTCCTCGATCCTCGATCTTCAGGCTGCTTCGTTTCTTCCGCTGTGGGAGACGCAAGAACCTTCTGGCGAGCGGCCACGGTCGTGCAGTGCTAATCTAAGCTTGGAGGGCAAGCGCCCCAGCCACACATGGGAACACGGTTGCTTGAGGACTTCATCCTTATGCCTGTTTTCTCTTTCAGTGTCCAGCTTTAGTTTCCAGATGCTTTTAGGATTGTCTGCGCAGTTCAGATGCTGAAGTCGACAACATGTTGTCTTACCAGATTATTGGTATGTGTTTGACGTCGCTGCTGCATAGGCGTGAGTCTCATAGCTGGCACTGCATGCCGAGTCCAATCCACTCCCTCTCTCCTGAAACCCCTCCCTCCCCCCTTCCCCACGCGCCAGGAGGGTGGTGGGAAGGGAGGGCGGGAGGACATGGAGGGGAAGAAGAGGACGGGGACGACGAGGAGGACAGGTGGGGTGGGGGCCTCGCTGCCATCGCGAGGATGCCGCAGAGGTCCGTGCCGAGCAGGCAGAGAGGAGGGGCACCGGCGCAATAAGCCCAGCACGCCTGCCTCGGGCAGCTCCGCGAGGCCCGAGGCCGCGGAGCTGCCCCCCGGGCGGCGGGGCGCGAGAGCGCGCGAGGCGCAGCGCGCGCCCCGCGCCTCGGGCGCGCGACCTCTGGCGGCGCACGGCAGGCCGGGCGAGGAAGAGGACTTTTTGGGACTTCGCAGCCCGAGCAGGAAGAGGAGGAGGAGGAGGAGGAGGAGGAGGAGGAGGAGGAGGAGGAGGACCAGGAGGAGGAGGACCAGGAGGAGGAGGAGGGAGGAGGAGGAACAGGAGGAGCGGGCGGCGGGGGGGGGGCCTCGCCGCCCGCGCGCCCCGAGGCCCCGCCGAGGCGCCGCGGGCGCCCGCCGAGCCGGGGCCCGCTCCGCCCGCGGCCGCGGGGGCGGCCGAGCCGGCGGGCCCCGCCCTGGGCGAGGCTGCGGGGGCGGCTCCGCAGGCGGGCCCCGCCCCGCGCAGCGGGAGGGCCGCCCGGGCTCGGCGCCGCCCGCCCTTGGCCGCCCCGGCCTCCTCCAGCAGCCCCCGCCGTCCGCCGCTCCGTCCGCCCGCGTCGGCCATGCCGTGTCCCATCCTGCCGCTCTCTCTCCTCGCTTGGCGGTCCTCCTCGTCCCTGCTCCTTTCGTCCCTCCTCTCTCCTCTGCTTCCGCTGTGCCTTTTTTCCTTCTCCTTCCTCCTCGCCATCGTCCTCGTCTTCCTGCCCCCTGCGGGCCCCTCGAATGCCTCCTCGTCCTCGTCGTTCCTCCTCTGCCTCCTCGTTCTCCTCCCCCCTCCTGCTGCTCTTCCTCCTCCTCCTCCTCCTCTTCCTCCTCCTCCGTTTTTCTTCCCCTCCTCGGAGGCTTCGGGAGCCGCTGGAAGCAGAAGGCGAGCCCGTGAACCCATAGGAGGCTCCAGAAGACCCAGGAAGAGCCAGGGACCCCCCAGGACCCCCATGAATGCATCGGAGGCGGCCGTAATACAAACTATGATTCGGACTTTCGTGTTGCATTGTCCCCCTCGCGCGTATGTTTTAGTTTTTTCCTTAGTGCAACTACGATGTTTATTCTCCTACCTGCCTCTCTCTTACCTGCTTCTTATTCCCTCATCCTCTCGCTCTTATTCTCCGCCTCCTCCTCCTCCTGCTCCTCCTCCGGCATGGTTTCTCAAGGAATTCCCAACGTCGTAAGTCAGTTTCCCACATATGAGCGTCGCGCCTCTTCTCATGGCTGGGCCTAGCTGTTGGCGTTCGCAGTTAGGGGGTTGGGGGCAACTTGTGCTGCATCCTGCGGCATGTCGTTATTGTCGTCGTCTTTGAAGCTTATCACACACAATCCTTTCAGTTTGGTATCGGCGTCACGGATCGAATAGATCTCTGTTCGGTTTAGTGTAAGTGCTATCGTCATGCAGGGGACCCAAATTCGTGAGTGGAGTGGTCGAGCGTATCCAGTTGAACGTCTTCCGGGTCGTCGTGTTGCCATTCATTTCGGTTGGGCTAGGGGACCTCTTGCAAACTCGAGTGATGGCTGCTGTATTACCTTGGGGCGTCGTCTACATTTCACGTAGGTTGAACATATCTGCCGTGTGAAGGGGCCCCAAGTGGACCTCACCCTCCTCGTGGCAGACCTTCCGCCGATTTCTGACTCATGTCAGAAGCCAGGCCCAAGTGAAAGCGGACAAGAGCACGATGCAGGGCGCAGTGCTGTCTTGGTTGGTCTCGGCTAACATCTTTGGATTTGGGTTGAAAGGGGGGCGGGCAGAAGAGGGACGATGATGAGGAACACACTGGCACACATCATGTAGAGACGGAGGCCGTAGGAGGCGGACGGCTAGCGAGTATATCGAGGACTTTCTACCTCTTCGCGCCCTGCACATACTCACCCCGGGCTGGCCCAACCTCTGGGACACATGGAGCAAGCAGCACGATCGATACGTTCGTAATACCTCGTGGCCTTGGTCCTGGCATTCGACGGCGTCAAGTCGCCTGGCGGAGTGGTCGCGAACTGCAGCTAATGCCGAGCTCTCGCCCTAGGGACCACGTGCCAGTGCTATTCGAGGGGTCGTAGAGTCTTCCTTGTGCTTCACCGGATCCTCACCTGATCCTGATTTTTTCGCTGGGATTATTTGAAGACTGGGGACGCCCTCCAGACCGGCGTGCGTCGCATTGAACTTCATCGAGAATTGAGCAGGCCTTCGAGAACTCGACCGATCTCTTCGATGCCGTCAGTGATATTGGACACGGATCGACACTGTGATGCATGCTTGCAGATCGCACAGAAGATTGCGCGCGCACGACGCACGTTTGCATTTAAAACTGCGCGCGACATTTACCGAGTCTTGAGACAAGAACGGCCTCGCCTCGTCCGGGAGCGGCGGCAACGGCGCTGGGCAGCACATCGTTACGGGGAACATTATGGGCACCTGCGTGATCTATGACGACACATACCTAGGGCACTGACAACGTATCAAGCGTAGTCGGGGCCGTGAAGAAGGAACCCTTTTCGTTGGGGAGGGGCTCCGTGTTCCTTAAGTGTTTCGCAGCTTGCCTCAGGTTTTCCTTGTGTCTTCGATAGGAAATCGGAGTTTAACTTATGGAAAAAAAGGGGCCTCGTTCCCTATTTATCGTTCCTTAGATCAACGCCCCGACTGTATTAGTCATACGTTCCGTTGTCTGTTTCGTCGCACACGGGCACGTAAACGGGAGCGTATGGCAGAGGGTCTCAGGACAGCGCGGCAATTCGGCCGCCAAGCTGACGTGCATCGTCCTGGGAAAAGGGCTCTCCGCAGGCCGCCCGGCAGGTGAGACACATTGGAAGCACGACCACCTGGCAGGTCATGAGGAAAAGAAACACACAGAACAGACACAATTAATCGGCGATTTCCTGGAAAATATGAGAAACTATGGGGAAATATGGGGAATCTTTTTATTTGTGTGTATTTATTATGTGTCCCAGGGCCCCTTCAGCAGGCTTCAGCCTGGGCGCGGATGGATGGCACAAGTTTCTCCCGGCTGCATGCGCTGCAGGGGGCATGGAGGCCATGCGTCTAGATGGTTACCATGCTCAGCCAGCTGTCGTTTAGCAGTGCTTCCTAGAGCGGGGGCTCTTGCCTGGGCGACAGAACTTGCGATTGTGGTTGGTGCTTCGGGGGATCGTCTGGTGTCCAAACTTCGGCGATCCAAGAAGAGGCGGGCCCCGGTCAGCTGGGGCGTGCCAGTTGAGATTGCTACGATGGTGGTGGACCCTGGCCACCTCTCTCGCTCTCGCTTCCAGCGCTTTGGCGTCGATTTCGACTTCCTTGATGCAGCACACGGCGCGGCGGGCCCTTTCGCGCCGCGGGTCCCGCGAGGAGCCCGCCGAGGGGCCGCGGGCGCCTGCCGAGCTGGGGCTGCTGCCCGATGCCGCGGAGGTGGCTCGGCAGGTCGGCGGCGAAGCCCGAACCCTTCCCTCGCCGATCCACGGTTCAGGCAGCGCGCTGGGCGGCAGGGGACAGGGTTCGGAGTCCGCGGAACGCGTGGCGAAGAAATCCGAACCCTCGTCCCCCGCCTCCCATCGATTTGGGAGAGTCGATGGTTGTCACCACCCACCAAACCACCCCAACCCAACCCGAAGGCTCATATTTACCCTCGATTTCCAGTGGTGTGTCGGGAAACATCGAAAAAACACATGTGGAACCCTTACCCCCCCAACCCGAAATTCGGGTCTTCGGGTTGGGTTGGGGTGGTCTGGTAGGTAGTCAGGTTGGCGGGGGTAGGGTTCAGCTGTCGCCACCTCGCAGGCGGGCGCCGCCCTGGGCGAGGCCGCGCAGGCGGCTCCGAAGGCGGGCCCCGCCCCAGGCGGCTGGAAGGCCGCCTCGGCTCGGCCGCCCGGCTGTTGCCGCCTCGGCCTCCTCCGGCCTCTGCTCACCAGCCTCGAACCTATCCCTATCCCTAAGATTGACACGCTAAAAGGAGATGACAATCTTAGGGATACACCCTCAGAAACTGAGGGAATCCCTAAGATCGCCATCGTGATGAGGCGATGCCCAACATAGGGATAGGGGTATGTTCCAGGCTGGTAATCTGCCATCCGCGACCTCGTCCGCCCGCGTCGGCCGTGCCGCGTCCCAGTCTTCGCAAACTGGAACAGATACATTGCCAGTGGCGGGTTGTGTTTCAATCCCGCGACTTTTTGAGGGTCAGGGATGACGTCGGGGTGGTGTGGTGTATACTTTTCCCCCGTTTCCCAAGGGAAACAATGACAAATATATACACCAGGGTCCCGTATGCACCAGAATCCGCGGTCCTGTGCGAATTTCAGCGCAGGGTCGGGAAACGTGTCGGTGTATAAAGTTCGTTTCCCTAATTCTGCCACTCTGTCCGAGCTTGGCGGTCGCGGTCACCTCCGTGTCGAGGCAATCGAGGGCGAGGCAGAAGTAGTTACATACCGAGGGTCGGGAAGTTGGAATCTATGCAATCTGTGCCGCACAGCCTCGCGGAACAATGCATTGTGCCAGAGCTTCGTGCACGCTGGTTCAACTCAGCCCCAGGCCATGTTGCATGCACGGCCTTGTTGTGGCCCGAGCTGGCCGCTCAAGGTGCTTTGAATCCGCCTGACTTGAACTACGGCGTCTGCAGCATTCTGCCGCACGACGTTTGGTGCAGCATCGCATCGAGGTGCGGGATTGATGTTGTATGCGTACGCGTTCTTACGGCGACATAATTTCTTGATCACCAGCTTATGAACGCCACGTATGTTTTACTCGCTTCTCCAGCCAGTTTGGGCATAGCACGGTTTAGTCATTGCTTCGTGCCCGAGTATTCGGAGCGAGTTTTCGGGGACAGGGTAACATCCACCATGCTGATTTGTCGGTACTACCGCGTATATAGTCGTCATAATCCATCGTGCTATGGCGTGGACCTGAGATTGCACATTTAATTGTCACCGTTCGGTTCCCTACAATTCTTGAGTTTTCTGCCGCACAGGGCGCTATTCGAGCAAGCTGAGCGGGATTCAAAAAATATGCAATCTAATATGGATGATTGCCACCAGCCCTTTGGCCCAGCCTTGATTAATGAGTGGGATATCCAACATAATTGCGCTGCATGTGCAAAATCCTGGACGGCACATCACATCAGCTGGCTCGTTCCCGCCACAGAAGCGATTCGAGATATGACCCGGTAAACAACTTGCCTTTCCCCGCCCCATGCTGGTGTCTTCTTGCTGACCAGCTGTCCCGAACGCGGAGGCGATTGCGACCGCGTGCCGTTTGAGAGCGGCGACAGCCTCCGGAGACCGAGTTGTTGGCTTCGCGTGAAAAGTTGTGCACGTGAAAGCTTTCCTTGTCGACACCCGAGCGCTCGGGTCGAGCGGCCAGGAGCGCTCTTCGCGTCCAGACGCTGGAGCTCATCCGACATGCGAGGGGAGGTGCACGCGAGGCCAGGCGGCGCGAAGCGTGGGGGAACGGGCTCGGCCCCGCTTTCGTGGGGGGGCTCACTGGCAATGTGGCCCTCGGAAGGGTCTTGTGTCCTCTCGCGTGTCCTCTCCAATCGAGTCCGACTGCAGAGGAAACGGCCCAGCCCCAGCCTCTGGGGGCCCATGAGCAGTTCTGGCAGGCTGACGCCGCCCACCACGGTGTTGGCTGCCGCAGCCGGCAGGAGGGTAGAGGCAGTGCTGTGGGGGCCGGCCAGGGAGGCCTGGGGGGGGACACGTGGGGTCAGATGATGCCCTCCCCCACGTCACCGTCGTGCTCGTGGGCGCAGAGCTCCACCACCAAGACGCCGAGCTGACACGCAGCGATCGGGCACTGGGCCCGTCTTGGCAGCGTCGCCGCCGCGCCCTCGACGGCCCAGGCCCTCGGCGCCCAAACGGGCCCCCCCGGGGGCCCGTGCGAGCGCCACGTCACGCCCCGCCACGCGGAGGAGGTGTGCGCCGCGCTGCGCGGCCGCACCTGCCCCCCCCCCCGCTCGGCGGCCTCCTCCTGCCAGGCCCTGGCACTTTGCCTTGGCCCAGGCTCCCTCGGAGGACGCAGCCGCGCAGATTCCGCACGGAGTGCCGCCCAGAAGGGGCCGAGCACCACCCGAGACCGCCGAGGGCCGCCGAGGGCCGATGTGCAGCAGGGAGTCCACGGCCGAGCGCGCGGGTGCTCAGCACGGGGGGGTCCGGCCGCCCGCACGCGCCAGGAGGAGCCCGCCGAGGCGTCGCCGGCGCCCAGCGAGACGGGGCCGCCGCCCGAGGTCGCGGAGGCGGCTCCGCAGGTGCCCCCCTGCCGGGGGCTGCTCGAAGGGGCGCCCGTCGCGTCTCGCGAGCTCCGAGGATGGAGCCCGCAGGGCCAGGGTTCGGGCAGTCCTGTCGGGGTTCCTCTTGGGGGCTCTGGCAGGATCTTCGTCGCCGCGGCCAGCGGGCAGTCCTCTCGGGGTTCCTCTTGGGGGCTCTGGCAGGATCGTCGTCGCCGCGGCCAGATCCGCCTCGAAGTTCTGGTCCGAGCGCGCTCCAGGAGAGGCCCTGGCCAGAGCCCTGGATCATCCGGGCTGGGGGTGGTCAGGGGTATCTCCGGATGTTTTTGTGCCCTGGGCCCAAGTCGAAGGTGCCCCGCACGGGAGGCTTCCTGGACACTTCAGGCCTCCAGCCCCTCCCGAATCATCGGGGCTGGGGGTGATCAGGGGCAACTCCTGGTTCATGCGTCGGGGGCCCACGCCAGAGTTGTCCCAGATAATTCGTGCGTCCAGCCTGGGGCTGCTCCCGACCGCGCGCTCTCGGAGGCTCGTCTGCGCGTGCGCGGGCTCCTTGCGCCTCCGCGCGCGAGGGGGCCCTCGGCTTGGAGCCGTCTGGGGGTCTAAGGTGGCCCAGTTGTGGTTCTGGCCAGTAAGAAGGGGGAGCGAGGTTTAAGTTTCTGGGGCTGAACAGGTTTTATTGCCTTTTTCTGGCTCCCGGGGGCCGTTTTTGACCCCAGGACAGTCAAAACGGATCCCGGGTGAAAACATTTGCGCCAGATGGTCTCAGGGACGGGTCCCGGGACCAGTTTGAGCGGATTAGCCTTGTCCCCCCTTCTTGACCGATTCTCCAAGGGCCCATCCAATTCAGACCCCAACCCTCGGCCTCCTCCTTGCAAAGTCTCCGTGAGGGAGGGCTCGCCGTGGGGGCCGCCGCCGCGCGGCATCTGCCGCGCGAAGAGTGCGGGGAGTGGAGAGTGGAGATCGAGGGCAGGGTGCGGAGGGTGGAGGTGGGACCAAAGAGCTATCGAGCTGTGACTGCGAGGTTCGTTTCTGCTTGGCTGTTCCCAGGGGCTTCCCGTTTCGAGCTTCAGCGGTTTCGGGAGCGCGAGGGGGCTTGCCAAGCTCAGACGGCCGCAGATGATAATGGCGAGTGTTGGAGAGCTGTGGCGTGGGGGGTTGTTTCAGGCTTCGTCGCCTTCGGACCATAGTGTTGTGCTCTGGTTCTTTGGGCCGCAACAGTCCTCTAAGTCATCGGGTGCCAGTGCCGTCCGCGCTCGTGACACCATAGTTGGAGACAGCGTGCGATGGCCTCAAGCGTTCTGCTCCCCCTCATGTGGTCTTGGGTCTGGGTGTACGTGATGAGGGGGGGGGTAACAGTACAGTAATCCATACCCCAGTACGTTAGCACAGTAATCAATACCCATGTTGTGAATTTCGCCAATGGAGGCTGACACATGTGGGTCACGTGATTGTTGCCGTGGTACCCCCGAGTTCTGCGTTGCCAGGCGATGTGGATACATCCTCCTCCTGCCCTTCACCCTCTTCCTCTTTCCTCCTCTTCCTCCTCCTCTGCCGCCTGGTATTCTCCGTCCTGCCCCTGCCCCTCCCCATTCATCCTCCTTCTCCTCCTCCGTGTCATCCTCTTTTTCTTCCTGCCCCAGTCCTCTCTTCCCTCCTCCTCTACCTTCTCCCGTCGTCGTCGTCGTCGACCTCCTCCTCCTTTTCATCCTTTTCCTCGTCCTTCCTCCCTTTCCCCCTCCTTTTGATCCTGCCACCTCCTCCCCGTCTCCTCTTCATCCTCATCTTCTCCTCCTTCCTCCTCTTCCTTCCTCCTTCCTCCCACCTCCGTCCTCCTTCCTTCCTCCCTCCTCCCTCCTCCCTCCTCCCTTCCTCTTTCCTCCATCCTCCTCCTCCATGCTTCTTCCTCTTCCTCCTCCTCCTCGTCCTCCTGCGCCCCTCCCATATCTCCCCTCCCTCCTCTTTACTCCTTCCTCCTCCTCTGTCCTGCGTCCTCCTCCTCCTCCTCCTCCCCTGGGCAGCGGGGTTGGGGCCAAAGGGCTTACCTTGAGGCGGAACCCTGTTCCGCCCACGTGCGGACAGCGATTCCGCCTCGGGCGAAACGCCATTGAGGGTGAGCTCGTTCTGGCGGCGACAGCACAGCAAACCATGCCCATGTGGATGGGGCGGCAAACAGCGCAGCAAACCATACCGCTGTCTGGCCGTTTCGGGGGGGGGCGGCGAACGGCCCAGTAAACCATGCCCATGCCTGCCCGGCCTGGTTCTGCGACGGTCACATGGATCGCAGCCCCCCAGGGGCGGCGAGCAGCGCAGCAAACCATGCCCATCCCCTGCGGGCGGCGAACGCAGCAAGCCATGCCCATTTTCGAGCGGGCGGCGAGCAGCACGGGAAATCATGGCCACGGAACGACGTTGCGGAACGGCGTTCCGCGAGTGCCGGAACAGCGTTCCGAATTTCACGGAACCAGGTGCTGCGGCGCGCGGCCAGGCCGCGGGCTTGGGCGCAAAGGGTTTCGTCTGCAGCCGCGGGGCCCTGGCTAGAGCCCTCCGGCTCTTGCCGTTTGGGGTAAAGGGGCCGACGCCTGGTTCGGAGGCTGTGCTGGCGCAGGAGATTTTGATGGGGAGCCCCAGCCAACTCCGTTGCGAGGGCCTTGGCAGTTGGCGGAGGAGGAGGAGGAGGGGGAGGTGGACAAAGGAAAAGGAGGGGGAGGAGGAAACAGGCGAGGGAGAGAGGAGGTGAGCAATGAGGAAAAGGTGTGCCTTGTGTCCTTTTGGAGACCTCAGGTGCTCAACGAGACTGGGGTGGAACGCGTGCTCACGAGCGACGACGCCGACAAGGTTGGGAGGCACTTGCGCCAGTTGTCGAACGCGCTGCGTGGATACAGATAGAGCTACAGACACATACACGGTCGTATCCGAGCAAACACCCGCGTGCATGTGTTATAATTTTCCAGGATGGTCTGGCGGTTCTTGCATACTTGCGTTGCTTTGTCCATGTGATTCACGAGCAATCTTCCCAGCGCGATAGAGCCAGCGCAATCCTCGCGCGGACCAGGCGGTCACGCGCGGGTAGATTAACGAAACGGTCTGCGCGAAATAGCACGCGGAATGGCGTTCCCAAGATTGGGGAACGCCTTCCCCAACAGCGTGGCATGGGTATGGTTTGCACATGGGTATGGTTTACAGTGCTGACCGCCCCGTTCAGCAGTCGTGCGTTGCGGGGAGATGGGCTGCTGTAAATACCAATGGCAGGATGTGGACAAGCTTAAGTCGTGCTTGTTCCTCTACAGGAGGAATATTCAAAAACAGTCAACAAATAGTCAGGGGATTTTTGTTTGGGATTATTTTTGACCATTTTGGTTTCTTTTTCGTCGAAAATCCCCCTGTAGGGGGACACGCCCAACTTAAGGACAAGCGCGAGTGAAGAATCAGAAAGTAGTAGGACGAGAACAAATATGAAAAAGGCGGGGCAGGAGCAGCGGCAGAAGCAGGATAAGAGGAAGGATCAGCAGAGGGCGGAGGATGGGGCAGAATGACTACGGCAGCGTCGACGGACGAATCGGATCGAACAATGCGCCCCGCGCTGGGCCGAGAACGCCGTTCTGAGAGACGGGGGTGAGGCACCGATCCTGACGCGCGGTCAACGCGGCGGCAGGAGCGCCACTTCTGACGAGAACTGTCCGGTCAAAGAAAAACCACAGGCGACGCCAGCACATGGCACCCGGTGCTTTTGGATGGGTGGGGACGGCATTACGCGAAAGACGCGGGAGCGCTATTGGACACGATCAGGGGGAGAGGACAGTCGCATGGACGTGGAGTACACGCGTGGGGATGGGCGCCGGCTTGGGCACGGGGCTCACGTACTGGGGGTCGGCGCTAACGGGGTCAGCCCATCTGCTCGGGCTGACCCGGGTTTGGGAGTCCCGTGAGGCCGATTCCCCCTCTCCGCCCTCCGCTGACCCCAGTCTAGTACTGAGCGGCTGGCCGGGCTTCGCGACGGGGCTCCCGTCGACGCCGTGTTGTGTTAACCCCAGGGTGTGCGTGCCCGAGTGGGTGGGCAAGGGCGGAGAGGGCTGCGGGCTCAGCAGTAACGGTTTTCAACGGGACGGGGGGCGGGCAGGCGTCCACGCTGTTCCAGGACGCCGCGTGCTTCTTGGCGGACGGCGCCGTAGCGTACATGTGGCAGCTGCCCCTGGACAGCGCCTCGAGCAGGACACCAAGCCTTTCTTCCTCCTCGTCCTCTTCCTCGTCCTCTTCCTTCTAATCGTCCTCCCTCCTCCTCTCCTCCTCCTCCTCCTCCTCCTCCTCCTCCTCCTCCTCCTCCTCCTCCTCTTCCTCCCGTTCCCGTCCTCCTCCCCCTCGTGTTCTACCCTGGTCCGGTCCACCAGCTGCGCCCTTTTGCATCCACACCTCGTCTCTTATTAAGGGCGCCGCGTGTCCTCCAACCTCCACTTTTTTGGAGACCACGCTGCCGACCCCCCCCCTCCCTCGCCCGGGCCAACTTCCAATACAGTCGGGGCCCTGAAGAAGGAACCCTTTTCGTTGGGGAGGGGCTCCGCGTTCCTTAAGTGTTTCACAGCTTGCCCCAGGCTGTCCTTATGTTTTTGATCGGAAATCGAAGTTTACCTTATGGCAAATAGGGGCCTCGTTCCTTATTTAGGGTTCCTTAGGTCAACGCCCCGACTGTACTCGTGGCATTTAGTGGCATCTCTGGCTGGTTCTCCGTGAGCTACGTGCCCGGTGCTGGTGACCGGCCGGTGCTCGCGCTCTCTCCTCGTTCGCCTGCCCTTCCCGCCTCCCCACCTGGGGCGCTGTAGCTCGCCGGCATCCGCCCGCGCACCTTTTTCTTTCTCGGTGCGGCCGAGTGGCCCTTTGGCCTTTCTGCTTTCCTTGTCCTTCGGTCCTTCCCTCTGCCTCGTGCACGTTGTCCGGTGGCCAATTTGCGTTCCGCTCGTGTGGTTCTCTCATACGTGCCTGTGCACCCTTGTTCCGCTTGTGCGCGCGCACGCGTGTGTGTGTGTGTGTGTGTGTGTGAGAGTGTGTGTGTGTGTGTGTATGCGTGAGTGCGTGTCGTGTGTGTGTGTGTGTGAGAGCGTTTGTCATGACTCGTGGTGTGCATCGTGTGTGTGTGTGGGTGTCATGACTAGTGTGTGTGTGTGTGTGTGTGTGTGTGTGTGCGTGTCATGTGTGTTTCACAGCGGCAAGATGATTCCGAAGACTGGTTGGTGACTGATGGCCCGATAACCTCGAAATCACGAAGGCCTCTCACCAGACGGTTTTGGGACCTGGGAGCCCAGGCTGCTCGAGAAAGCCGGGTAAACGCCCAGGTCCCCAAACCGCCCGCTCGCCCCGAGTCACTTTTGACTCGCTGGACGGTGTGGTCGTCGGACAGTTTGGGGGCTGCTGTTTAGAGACCGCGTGGTCCTCGCTGGTCCCCGAGGCTCCCAGAGGCCTTTGGAACCTCATTGGGGGTCGACCGACTTGGAAATGTCGAAATCGTAGACTCTATGTTCGACTCGTCGGAGGGTGTTTCATGGCGCAGGTTTTCTCCTTGGGCGCCTCGGGCGTCTTGGCGCAGGCGATGCTCCAGAAGAGGCCTCGCTCCTCACCTGGAGCTCCTCATGGCAGGACCTTGACTGCATCTACCCCTGGGGGCCCGCCAGCCGCGCAAGAGGGAGCGGTGCGACAGGTGGGCCCTCCAAGAAGGCAGGGGCCCGTCTTTTGTTTTCCCGGGCGATGGCGAGCGTTACCAGGGGGACGGGGGGGAGGGGGGGCGAGCGGGCAGGTAACATTACAATTCGCGCCCGCGCCGTTTGGGAATTTAGCTACCCCTAGCAATTGCCAAACGTGACGTTGCCAGGCAGGGGGGGAGGGAGAGCATCCCCAGTAACGGCTGTCATCGCGAATCGTAAAAAATATCGCCCCATTGGAGGCAGGGGGCCTGTCAGGAAGGACGGGATGTGCTTCTGCGGAGGTTTCTCAGAATGCAGGAGGGCTTCCAGGAGGCTGGGGAAACCAGAAGATACCGACACCGCGACTCCCCGGGCCTCTCCCAGGGTGCTTTCTGACCAGAACTTCGAGGCCATTCCAGCGGTGGCGACGAGGGCCTCCCAGGAGGCCCCCGAAAGCCAGAACGAGGCAAGGGCAGCGGTATCGGTATTCAACTTTGTCTCCTCTGAGAGGCCCCCCGTGCATTCTCAGAGGGTCCCCCTCCCTTCGCCCCCCTCTCTGCGTGCAGCCTCCTCCCCCAGCGGCGGCCCCGACGGCGGGGACCCCAGGCAGTGCAGGGCGTGGGCCGGCGCGGCCTACAACGCCACCGCGGAATTCGCGGCCCAGGTCGCTCGCCCCGCGCGCTACCGTCAGGAGGGAAAAGAACACACAGACACAATTAATCTTCGATTCCCCAGAAAATATAGGAAAATATGGGAAGTGGGGGGGAAGACAAAAACCCAGAAAATATGGGAAAATATGGAGAATCTTTTTATTTGTGTGTATTTATTTGTGTGTCCTGGGGCCCCTTCATACCGAGCAGGGGTCGGGACGCCCACCTGTCTGGGAAGCATACGGCTCGAGTTCGCCAGAAGTCGGGGCCTGCCTTGGAGGAGGGCAGCGTCTGCCTGCTTCCAGAAGATTCGAATCTGGGTCATATGCCAAATGCCATCCTCGCTCTCTGGCCACAGGCGTCTGTAGGCACACTTGGATGTCCTCACGTATATAAGCACATTCGCGGTGGATACGTCTAGAGACAACGCGGCCGTTGCGTTCGGCGCAGTGCAAGGTCGGAGAAAGGGCAGATCCGTCTACGGTATGTTCCTGTTCTAGAGCAGGTCCCACACATGGTACTGCAAGGTTTGCCGACGCCTTCTGGCGACCCCGTCCTGAATTTTGACGGTCCAGTTTTCGTGGGATGTCTGCAGCGGGAGCTCGCGTCGAATTTCAGATTGGGCCTCGTCATCTTCCTGACGGCCCATCAGGCTAACCCGAGCCCCCCGAACCCGAATCTTACGTCTCCCCAGACGTTGCGGAGAGAGCGGGCGGGTGGCGGGGCTGAATTGGAGACGGTGTGCCCAGGCATCCGGCGGCTCGAGCAAATCGAACCTCCCGGTTTGGGGCCCCAGAGCAGTCCCCGGAGAAGGAGTCGAGAGGTCCGGAGGCCCATGCCTCGAAGCACAAAGCGGCCGTTGGATGCCTGTTGAGGGGGAGGAATGGGGTGTGGCTGATGGAGAAGGGTGGAGAGTGGGAAGGAGGAGGAGGAGGAGGAGGAGGAGGAAGAGGAGGAGGAGAGTGCGAACAAATGGGCACTGACTGGAATCAGAAACCAGACAGCGCAAGCATCTACAGCATGAACGTTGTTTGAGACCGACAGCATGGAAGCCTTTCCTCCATCCTCCCTTCTCCCTGCCCCCCCCGCCTCTCTCTCTCTCTCTCTCGCCTGTTCCACTCACTACCTGATTTCCCATGTGCCTCGCCTCATTCAGACTTGCGAAACAAGTGATGGAATGTTATCAGACGCAGGCCCCAGAGCCCCTGACCTCTTCCCAGGGACTGGTTAATCGTCACATATCGTTTTCTGACGGTGCGGCAGCCCGAGAACGCCCCCTGGAGGCCGAAAATGGCAGACCATAGCCGTCTTGACTTTTGCTCAAGACATTGGAGGGCGTGGCTCTTCTCACTCCCTGCAGCACCCCTCCCCCCTCACCTGACAGGCGTGAGGGTAGGGATGGAGGGAGGGCGCCCACGTCTTCTCTTCGTCCTCGTCGGTCTCCTCATCCTCCTCATCCTCCTTTTTCCTGACCCTTTTTAGAACAAAGCTCGGGTTCATTGGTTAACCCCCAGCGTTCTACTTGGACTTCCCCTTAAGAGTGCAAGCAACCAGACTTTTACTAAGTCTGGGAGGAGCATGGCGATTCGATGGGACGACGGATGGTCCCATCTATTCGCCCCCCTGGGCATTCGCGATAGACAGGTCCTCCGATCCGTATCCCTCGAGCTAGTCTGCTTAGGTGAGATGAGCAGAGCTCCAGAGCACTAGGTTTCAGTCTCCCGTCAAAGCTTGCCAGGGATCGTTTTGTGGAATGCCCAGCCCAACAACTCCTCCTCCTGCCCCTCCTCCTCCTCCTCCTCCTTCTCCTTCTCTTCTTCTCCTCCTCCTCCTCCTCCTCCTCCTCCTCCTCCTCCTCCATGTCCTTCTCCTCCTCCTCCTCCTCCTCCTCCTCCTCCTCCTCCTCCTCTTCCTTCTCCTCATCTTTCTCCCGATCGCTGGGGCCCCGAAGCCTGTACAGATGGCTCGGGCCTCGCCAGCGTTATGCTGGAGGTGACGCGTTGTCTCCCTGTTCGCGCCATTTGCGGCGCTCTCCCAGGCATCCAGACGGTCGGGAGAGCCGAGAGGTGGGTTGTTTTTGTTTCGCTCGCTGGAGTGTGCCCCCTCGCCGCACCAAGCACGTCTTCTTGGACCCGTCGTCGCTGGTCGCGGAGGGGTCGTCGCGGGATCGGTCTCTCGAGCTTGCGAGGGGCGGGCACGCCTGAATCTGGGGCATTCCTTTTCGGGTGCGCGGGCCCTCGGGTCCTGGCTTCTCCTCGGGTTCCCGCCCACAAGACCCTGGGATCGGTCCTGGGCTTTGGGACCCCACCCGTGTGGTGGATGGGGGGCATGTGGACGACTGGTTCGCGAAGCTCGGGCCCCACCAACACGCGGCGTCCCAGGGCTTCTGCGATTTGTTGTCGGCCGAGCTCGTGCGGGCTCGGGTCGTGCTAACCTTCGTGTCCTGGGCCGTTGTTCGGGCGATGGATCTGAGCCTCTGGCACGACGGGCGAGCTGCCAGCGTCAGGAGGCCTCCCGTCCTGGCGCCCTCGAGTGCTCTCGGCGTCGTGGCACACGACCTTCTGAGGGCCGATCCGCGCACGGAGCACCACTGAAAAGGTCTGTGCCTGCGCGGCCCGCCGCGGACGGGCACTCGGCGCACCTGCTCTCTGGCAAGTCGCTCCCGTCTCCGACCGATAGGTGGAATTCACTTGAATTATTCCTGCAGTCGGGTTTGGCCTTTCCCGCTGCTCGGGGTCGCGCTTGCGGGCAATAGTTATATCCACATCCAGTGCGTCCTGGATTTTTGGGCTCTCTTCCCCAGAAGCCGTAGGCGCACTGGATATGGATGAACATCTGGCCCCAAGAGGCTTGATTTTATCTATATCCAGTGCGCCTCGGCGTCGCGGCACCTCTTCCCAAAAAGTCCACGACGCTCTGGATGTGGAGATAAGTACTGCCCGCAGTGTTCGGGGATCCGCGGTTCCCCTGGCCTCGGCGGCCTCGGCTGGGTCCCCGGGCCGAGCCGTGCCGACCCCCGCGGAGGAACGGCATTCCGCGTTCGAGCTGTCTTCCCGTGCGAAAGGGCGGCACGAGCCTCTCGCGCACGGCCGCGTCGTGATCTGCACGAAGTGTGGGGGGCCTCCTGCACGGGAGACCTTGCGTGGGCTGGACGGAGCCCTCTCACCGTATATTCGGAGGTGGATAGACCTCCTACCCTGACACGTCGATTGAGGAATTTTCCGTTTTCGGTTCGCGAGATGGCGTCGCGGCCGTCATTTCTGCGGGTCTAGGTCCGTCGTTTTTTGTCCCAGGCCGTTTTCATTAAGGGGAGGTTTACTAAAGGGAGGTTTGTCCACCGCCGATATATTGCGTTGGGTCCCACCCGAGCTTCGGGCGGTGGCCGCTATTGGAAGGAACAATGGCAAGGACCAGAAGGGGCTTCCTTCTAAGACTGGGGGCCCCATGACATCATCGATGCAGTGCGGTCTTGTTTTTTTCGGCACGTGGCCTTGAACTAACATAACCATCAGTGCTCGCTGCAATTCACGGGCCTCAAGTGCAGCGTCCTATCTGGCCCTTCTCGGGGCCCCTTCTGGGCCCTCTGGGGGCCCCGCGTGCCCGCTGCACTTAACAGGCCTTAAGTGCTGCATTCGTTTTGCAGGCGGTCTCACGCAACGTTCATGCTAGATGCTTGCACTTTCTGGTTTCTGATTCCAACCACTGCCAAGTTTTGGGCATCGGACTGCTGAGCGCCGTGCCTCCTCCTCCTACTACTCCTACTCCTTCTCCTCCTCCTTCTCCTCCCCCTCCGTCTCCTCCTCCTCCTCCTCCTCCTCCTCCTCCTCCTCCTCCTCCTCCTCCTCCTCCTCCTCCTCCCCTCCCTCCTCCTCCTCCTCCTCCTCCTCCTCCTCCTCCTCCTCCTCCTCCTCCTCCTCCTCCTCCCCCTCCTCCTCCTCCCCCTCCTCCTCCTCCTCCTCCTCCTCCTCCTCCCCCTCCTTCTCCTCCTCCTCGTCCCCCCTCCCCCTCCTGCCCCTCCTTCCCCTTCCCCTCGTCCCTTCCCCCCCCCCCCCCTCCCCCTCCCAGACGTGGCGCCTGCTGCCCAGCAGCGCCGCCGACCTCTGGGAGCGCGTGCCCTCTCCGGCACGGGCCGTTCTGCTCGAGGCCCCCGGCCGGTCTTGCTGGGTGCTGCCGCCTGTCCTCGTCGTCGTCGTCGTCGTCGTCGTCGACGTCGTGAATTTTGCAGTGCCTGGCGTTTTTGTCTTCGGCTTCGGCCTCCAGGGAGATGCGTCTCGGGCCCGCTGCCGTCAACAAGAGCACTCAGGAGGAGCAGCTGGCCCTGGGGTCGGGGAGGTCTGAGGGTCCCCGCACCGAAAAGGGACGGCACGGCTGCACGTGAGTCGAGGGTACGTCAGCTTAGATGAGCCAGCGTGGATCAGCGACGGTTCCCATTTCCGCACAGGAACGGCGCGCTGCGTGGCCAAGTCAGGCGGCACGGGCGCCATGTTTACTGTGGTGTCTTCCCCCATCCGTAGATCATGCGCCCACGCTCCAGATCCACGCTGCCTCTTCGGCGGCCCAAGAGGCCCCCCAGGACCCCCCCCAAGATGGCACCAGAAGCCCCCACCGAGACGGCCCCGAGACGGCCCCGAAGGGGCCCAAGAGGGTTCTGAAGCGGCCCAGGAGAGGCCCTGGCATCGCTCGGACGTGCGCATTTTTTCCTCGGCGAGGACCATCGAGGAGCGTCCTTGACCATTTGGCGAACAAGCCACGCACGAAACCGAACAAAAACACAGGGAATGGACGTCCGAGCGATGGCAGGAGGCCCCTGAGGGCCCCAAAAGGTTCCCAGGAGAGCCCCAGGAGGTCCCCAATGAGGGCCGGGAGAGGGCCCGGAGAGGCCGTGTTGGAGAGGCCCTGCGGCCTGTGCCGCCGGCCGTGACGTGGGTCAGACGACGACGACGACGACGACGACGACGACGACGACGACGACGACGACGACGACGACGACGACGACGACGACGACGACGACGACGACGACGACCCTGACGGAGAACGACGACGACGACGACGACGACGACGACGACGACGACGACGACGACGACGACGACGACCCTGACGGAGAACGACGACGACGACGACGACGACGACGACGACGACGACGACGACGACGACGACGACGACGACGACGACGACGACGACGACGACGACGACGACGACGACGACGACCCTGACGGAGAACGACGAAGGCGATGCTGACGTGGGTCAGAGTCCTCAGGGATACTTCTTGGGGTCTCTTCGGAGCGCTCTTTGGTGCCTCTGGGGGGGTACTTTTGGGGCCCCTTTGGAGCATCTTGGGGGCCTGGTGGGAGGCTCCTGGGGGCCTCCTAGGGCTTCATGGGGCATCTTGAGGGTTGACGGCCTCAAGACGGCCCAGGAGGGTCCACGGGGGTTCCGAAATGGCCCAAGAGAGGCCCTTGATGGCTCCAAAAGGTTCCCAAGAGAGCCCCAGGATGTCCCCAAGAGGGCCCAAGAGGGCCCAAGAGGGCCCAGAGAGGCCATATTCATTGTTTTTCGCAAGGTGGGTTTTTGTTGGGAAGGCCTTACGGCTGGTGCCTCCGACCCTGAAGGGGGACGACGACCACGACGGCGGCGGCGGCGACGACGACGCTGACGTGGGGCAGCGTCATCAGGGATGCTTCGTGGGACCTCTTCGGGGCGCGCTCGTAGGCCTCTGGGGGGCAGTTTTGGGGCATCTTGGGAGCATCTTTGGAGCCGCTTGGGAGCTTCTTGGGAGTTCCTTCGGGCCTCCTTGGGGCCTCTTGGGGGCCTCTTCGGGCCTTCTGGGAGCTTCTCGGGGCCGAGGGCTCGACGTGTTCGTTCGGGCTCCCGTGTGGGCGCCCTCTTGGAGCCGTTTTGGGGCCTCCTGGATCGTCTGGAAGACCTCTAGGGCCGTCTTGGGGCCCTCCTGGGTCGTTTTTGGGCTGTCTTGGAAGCCTCTTGGAGGCCTCTTGGGCCGATCTTGGTGGCGTCTTGGGCCGTCATGGGGCGTCGGGGAGCCGAAAAGGCGAGAACGCCACAATCTTCCAAAGTCCAAAAGGAATGTATGTAATTTTGCCTGTCGGGGCCCTCTTGGTGTGCTCTTGGAGGCCTCTTCGAGCGCCTTGACAGCCCCGCTTGGGCTGTCAGGAGGCCATCTTTGGCGTCTTGGACCGATTGTTCGGCGATTCGGGGCCCTCTTGGACCGTCTGGGGGGCCCCCAGGGCTGCCTGATAATATTCGTACCCGGGCCCAGGACCCCCCCCCGGACCCCCCTGGGACCGACCCCCCGATGGATCAAAGGGAAGCGGCTTCCCTTCGACTCAACTACGGCGTTGCTCCGTTTCGCGTTGGTTTCGCTCTGGCTGGCTCGCTTGCGGAGGCGGGCCCAGCGAAAGGTGGGGGGATCGGCGACGGGCCCAGGGAAACTTGGCATCGCTCGGACGTGTGCATTTTTCCTTCGGCGAGGACCATCGAGGAGCATCCTCGATCATTTGGCGAAAAAACCACGTACGAAACCGGAACAAAAAACACAGGGAATGGATGTCCGAGCGATGGCCAGGAGAGGTGGGTCAAACGCGACGGCGACGGCGACGACGACGAGACACTGAGCAAACGATCCCGCGCCCTTACAGAGTACGAGCGCGTTCCGCCCCCGTGCCAAGCAGGGCTGGCACCGAGCACGGGCGGCGGATCGAATGGGCTGCGGCCCATCCCGATGCCGTTCCCGGGTTTGGGGTCGGATGCCTCGTGTGTCCTTCCTGGGGTCTCGTGTGATGCCTCGGGGGCTCTTAGGGCCTCTTGGGGGCCTCGTGGTAGCTTCTCGGGGGCCTGGTGGGAGCCTCTTCGGGCCTCATGTTTGTCTCCGGAGGCCTCTGGGGGTCCCCTTCGCGATCTCGGGGCTCCTCTTGGCACAAGAGGAGAGAAGGGGTGCAGATGAGAAAGACGAGGAGAAGGAGGAGGAGGACCAATGTGAGTCTGAGAGCCGTCAGCGATGTTGGAATAAACCCTCCCTCCGAGCTCCCTCTTCATAGGCCTCTGCGACGGTTCATGTCCACTGAGGGAACTGTTTCGTTGGAAGACATCCGTTTGAAGGCCCTGAAGCATGCCAACACACTGCTCTCGGGATTCCAGCGCCACGGATAAACTTGACTGTTGCGTCTTGACGATCCTGAATCGTGCCAGAACGCCATTCCAGGGCTTCCAAGACCCCGAACCACCGTAACTTTTGCACCCTCATGATCCTGATTCCGTCCAAAACACAATTTCTGGCACTCTGACGGTGGGAATCCGTGAACCTTTTTTACCTAACAGCGAAGACTGATAGGTTTCTAATGGTCTCAAAAGAAAGCATCTTGACTCCTCAGGGGGGTCTGGGCAGATGCCAGACGGGTGCCAGGGAGAATCCGCGGAAGTCGTTTCGAGCAAACAGTTACACACTTCGTGGTCTTCGAGGTCCCAGAACTCCATTCCTGGGCATGATTTTGAATGTCCGTAGCCAACTGTAGGCCACTTCGTGGTCTTCGAATTCCCAGAACTCCATTCCTGGGCATGATTTTGAATGCTCGGAGCCAACTGTAGGCGTCGTCGCCGTCGTCGCCGTCATGACGGCGACGACGACGCACGCCCCTCCAGGGCGCCCCCCCCGCCGTTGCCACTGCAAGTGCCATTGCGATTGCGACTGCGACTGCGATTACACCAGAATTCTACAAGAGGACTCCTACATGAATCTCAAGGGCAATGCTTCCATATATGCTTCTAAACATCGCTGTTAGGTTGCTTTGCCGGGACTTTTTTTGTGAAATCGAATGTGCGCGGCGCGAAGGCGAGAGCCACATTTTGAAAATGAGCCGCCCTCAATCCGTGAGGCTGTTGCAATTGTTTCCCAACCATCCTGTGGTGTTGGGTCTTCGTTTTGAAGAGACGGCCCCCGCGTTCTCCTCCTTCCTCCTCCCCCCCCTCCTCACTCCTCCCATTCCTCCCTCGATTCCGTCCTCCATCACCCCCCACACATTTCGTGGCCCCATAGGAGTTCCGCCGAAGGTCCCAGTGACACAATTCGCACGCGTCCCCGCCATTCATTGCGGCACACCTCTCACACGCTTCGTGGCTCATTGGAGCTCCGCCGAAGGTCCCAGTGGCACAGTTCGCATGCGTCCCCGCCGCCCATTTCGGCACACCCCTCGCACGTTTCGTGGCCCGATTGGAGCTCCGCCGAAGGTCCCAGTGGCACAGTTCGCAAGCGTCCCCGTCATTCATTGCGGCACACCCTTCACACGCTTCGTGGCTCCATAGGAGCTCCGCCGAAGGTCCCAGTGGCACAGTTCGCACGCGTCCCCGCCGCCCATTTCGGCACACCCCTCGCACGTTTCGTGGCTCATTAGGAGCTCCGCCGAAGGTCCCAGTGGCACAGTTCGCATGCGTCCCCGCCGCCCATTTCGGCACACCCCTCACACGTTTCGTGGCCCGATCGGAGCTCCGCCGAAGGTCCCAGTGGCACAGTTCGCACGCGTCCCCGTCATTCATTGCGGCACACCCCCTCACACGCTTCGTGGCTCCATAGGAGCTCCGCCGAAGGTCCCAGTGGCACAGTTCGCACGCGTCCCCGCCGCCCATTTCGGCACACCCCTCGCACGTTTCGTGGCCCGATCGGAGTTCCGCCGAAGGTCCCAGTGGCACAGTTCGCATGCGTCCCCGCCGCCCATTTCGGCACACCCCTCACACGTTTCGTGGCCCGATCGGAGTTTCGCCGAAGGTTCCAGTGGCACAGTTCGCATGCGTCCCCGCCGCCCATTTCGGCACACCCCTCACACGTTTCGTGGCCCCATTGGAGCTCCGCCGAAGGTCCCGGTGGCTGATTTCGCACGCGTCCCCGCCATCCATGTTTGCACATCCATCACAGGTTTCGTGGCCCCAGCGGAGCTCCACCGAAGGTCCCAGTGGCACAGTTCGCATGCGTCCCCGCCATTCATGTCGGCACACCCCTCTCACGTTTCGTGGCCCGATCGGAGCTCCGCCGAAGGTCCCAGTGGCACAGTTCGCACGCGTCCCCGCCATTCATTTCGGCACACCCCTCACACGTTTCGTGGCCCCGATCGGAGCTCCGCCGAAGGTCCGAGTGCCACAGTTCGCATACATCCCTGCCGTTCGTTTCTGCACAACCCTCACACGTTTCGTGGCCCCATATGAGCTACACCGAAGGTCCCAGTGGCGCAGCGATATTCACAACTGCGCGACTCACAACTGCATATGGTTGGATCCTTCGCCAGGCCAATTAACATGTGCGCGGCGCTGAGGCGAGAGCGACATTTTGAAAACGTTCCTGCCTCAATCAGTAAAACGCTTACAATATAGGTAAAACGAACGTACGCGGCGCGATGGCGAGAGCCACATTTTGAAAACGAACCGCCTTCAGTCCGTGCAACTCATGCAATGTTTTGAAACGAATGTGCGTGGTGCGAAGGCGAGAGCCACATTTTGAAAACCACCCGCCCTCAACCCGTGAAGCTCTTGTAAATGTTTAAAACGTATGTGCGCGGCGCTAAAGTGAGAGCCACATGTTGAAAACCACCCGCCCTCAATCCGTGAAACCCATGCAATGTTTAAGAACAGATGTGCGCGGCGCTAATGCGAGAACCACATTCTGAAAGCCACCCGCCCTCCATCTGTGAAACTACTGTCAAGTTTAAGCCTCAGGGTTGTAAATGGTGCGGAAGTCTCAGGCATAACGCCTGGTCCGCCCTAACTTTTGGCCTCGGGGTGCGACAGGGAGAAGTTATTCATAAGGAAAAGGAATGATGGAGGAGGAGGAGTAGGAGGAGGAGGAGGAGGAGGAGCAGGAGGAGGAGGAAGAGAAGGAGGAGTAGGAGGAGGAGGAGGAGGAGGAGGAGGAGGAGGAGGAGAAGGAGGGGGAGTGGGAGGAGGAGGAGGAGGAGGAGTGGGAGGAGGGAAGGGAGGGAGGAGGGGGAGAGGGAGGGGCAGGAGTGGATGAGAGGGGAAGGGATGCGAGAGGGAGGGACGCACAAGCATAGAGCTCCTCCATGCTAGAAAATCTTCCCAGACCTCGACGAGTTGTTTTGTTCGAGCCGCCGGTCCCCCGGACTTCTCGACCCCTTCCCTGGGGCCTGCTTGCTTGTCTTGGTGTCGCGTTCGAACCGAAACCTCGAGGCGGACCCCACCATGGCCACGAGTGCGCCCCGGGCGGCCACATCAGACAGGACCCGCGGACATCCCCGAGATCTCTTTTGGCTCGATCCCCGAGCCCTCGAGGCTGTCTTGGAGCACTCCTGGGCCGCCTCGGAGCCCTTCTGGCCCGTCGCCAGGGCCTCTTGGGGCTCTCTGGGCCCGTCGCTGGGGCCCTGTCTTGCTTCTCCGCGGGCCCAGGAGGAGCGCTGAGGAGCTCCTGCTTCCTTTGTGGGCCCTGGAAACGGCAGGGCCGTTTTCTTTACCGTTTCCAAAAAAATGTCCATTGAAAATGGAAACGGCCAAAAAACGGCGACAGGAAACGACAAAAAAACGGCTCCAGGATTGGAACCGGAGCCGGAACCGGTCAGAAAACGGCGACGGAACCGGTGAAAAATTGGCGTCGGGACCGGCAAAAAAACGGCAGCACGGAACCGGTAACAAAAACGGCCCTGTCGTTTCCAGGGCCCAACCCTTCGAACGGTATCTTGGACCCCCGGGGGGAGGGGGGGGGAGGGGGAGCGGGGGGGCCTGGCAGGCGGGGGTCGGCGGAGAGCTCGACCCTCGAGCCCTCGAAGTCCGAAAATCCCCCCCCCCCCCTCCTCGACGCCGCAGGCCCGTTCGAGATGCGATCCGACTCCGATCTCCTGGCGATCCGATGCGGCCCGAGGCGTGCACGACGCTGCTGCGCATCCCGGCGCAGCCGATCCGATATTCGAGGTCGACAGGCCGTGCCCCGGCGCAGCCCGCTCCGATGCACGCTCCGCTCCGATGCGACACTTGCAGCTCCGCTGCCGGACGCGTCTCCCGCCCCCTCCTCGACGGCGCAGGCCCGCGACGCAGCCCGGCGGCACCTGCGGCGCGCCTTCGCGCAGGCCGCGGAGGCGTGCCCGCCGCTGGCCGAGGGCGCCGCCGCGCTGGGGGAGGCGGCGGCCGCGGCCGCGGCCGCGGCGGAGGCGGCTGGCCGCGCAGGCGGGGCTGCCTCGGCTCGGGGGTCGGCCCTGGAGCCGGCCGGGGTCCGGCAGGTGGCCCTGCACGGGTACGTTCGGGCCGGGGGGGGGTGACCGAGGTGCGGTCCCGGGCTAGGTTTCCGGGTTCCCGAGTTCCTGGTCGATCTCTTTCTCGATCGGTCTCCCCAACGATCTCATGACCCACCTCTCTATCGAGCTCACCCTCGATCTCACAATCGATCTGACTATCGATGTTACAACCGATCTAACTATAGATCGCACGAGCGATCTCACGATCGCTCTCACTCTCGGCGCCTTTTTCGGCCTGCGGGGGCCGTGGTTGGGCCCCCACAGTCAAGCACGTGTCCGGGCAGCCGTTTTTCCTCGGGGCCCACCCAGGTTCGGATCCCCCGGCCGCCTCCAATTGGTCCGCCCAAGCCCCCTCTGGCGGACCCGGGCGGGTCAGGGAGCCACGCGGGGCGCTCCAGAAAGGGCCAGGAGGGAAAACACACACAGACACAATGAATCGTGGACTCCCCGGAAAATCTGCGGAACTATTGGAAGTGGGGGGGAAGACAAACACCCAGAAAATACGGGAAAATGTAGGGAATCTGTTTATTTGTGTGTGTATTTATTTGTGTGTCCTCGGCAGTGGCAACGCTGTGGGGTTCGCGGGGTCCAGAAGCGGCCACGTGGGGCCGGGTTCCGCCTTTCCGCCTTCCGCTGGCCCAGGATCGGCTAGACGTAAGAGTGACCTTTCGCCGAAGTGACCTTTGGTGCGGGCACAGGTGGGTCCCCAGATGGCTGGAGACGAAGCAGGAGCAGCGGCTTGCGCGCCCAGGTGTGGTCCCCCGCGGCCCCCAAAGAGCCGCGCACCAGAGGTCACTCTTACCCAGGGTCACTCCTGCGTGTAGCCGAAGGGACAGTGGCAACGTTGTGGGGTTCGCGGGGTCCAGAACCGGCCACGTGGGGCCGGGTTCCGCCTTCCTCAGGAGGAAAATACACACACAGACACAAGTAATCCTCGATTTCCCAGAAAATATGTGAAACTATGGGAAGTGGGCGGGAAGACAGAAGCCCAGAAAATATGGGAAAGTATGGGGGATTCTTTATGTGTGTATTTATTTGCGTGTCCTTGGGCCCCTTCATTTTCCGCCTTCCGCTGGCCCGGGTGTGGAGGCCATTCGTGAGCAGCCGGCCGGGCTTCGCGACTGGGCCCTGGCCGACCCGGTTCGTGCTGACCCGGGTGGGAGTGTCCCCGCTGGGTGCCGCGGCCGTGTGCATGTGTTGCCTTCGCCGGGGGAGGGGGTCCGTCAAGCTAGGTGCGCTCGCGTCATATCTGACATCCTACCCCTCCCTCCCATCGCTTACCATGGCGCAGATCCCTTCTCTACTCGCACAGTCGGATGTCGAGCAGGGCAATGATCCCGAAAGGGTACGCGATGCACTGTAGAGCACGGCATGGCGAGGGGGTCCGTGGACGACTTGGGTGCACCGTACCGCGCTGGCGTCTCCCGAGGCGTCGTCGACTCTTGATGTGGCCCAGGGGCGGTGCGGTGCATGGATCGCCCGCCCTCTGTCGGGCCGAAGCACTGTGCACCCTATCGCGTTGGAGCGGGGCACTGCGGGGAGTGCAAACACTGCACGGTGCATGGGCGCCGTTCCTGGTACGAGGAACGAGAAAGACAGCTGAAGGGCACAGCCCTCTCCTCCTCCTCCTCCTCCCTCCCCCCCCCTCCCCCTCCTCCTCCTCCCTCCTCCTCCTCCTCCTCCTCTCCTCCTCCTCCTCCTCCTCCTCCCTCCCTCCCTCCTCCTCCTCCTCCTCCTCCTCCTCCCCCTCCTCCCTCCTCCTCCTCCTCCTCCTCTCCTCCTCCTCCTCCTCCTCCTCCTCCTCTCTCCTCCTCCACCTCCTCCTCCTCCTCCTCCTCCTCCTCCTCCTCCTCCTCCTCCTCCTCCTCCTCCTCCTCCCTCTCCCTCCTCCTCGTGCTCCTCCGCCTCTCGCAGGCCCGCGCGGATCGGGTCGGCGCGGGGGATCCCCCCTCTGGCGGCGCCTCCTGCGCCGCCCCCGGGCGCACTCCGTGCGCAGGGAGAGGTTTGTGGGGCCCCGCGCCGAGCCAGGAGGCCGCGGAACTGTGCCAGTTTGTGTCTCTGCAGTTTTCTGCTCATCGAGCTTCCAGGTTGGACCTCCAGGGGCCGTCTTGGGACGCTTTCGGGCCGTCTTGGGACGATTCTTTTTTTAAGGGAGGTCGGCTGGGAGCCTATGGGGCCATTCGGGGGCATGGGGGACTGTCCAGCGACCTTCTCGAGGCTTCACGGACCTTCTCGGAGGCGACTGGACGCCATAAGCCAAGATGGCAACCCACATTGAGCAAACACCATGTGTTTTGATGATCTTGGGTGTCTGTGCTCCCTCTTGGGACCTCTTTCGGCCTTCTCCGGGTCTCTAGGGCCTCGAGTTCTTCTTGAGACCTCTCGGGCGCGTCGGAACCCTTCTGGAGCCGTCTTGGATGGCACGTGGGATACCTTGGAGGCGCCAGAGAGCGGATCTGGAGGCTGCGAAGACCCCAGAGATGTGTCGGCAAGTCCGGGGGGGACGCCCCCCCTGAAACAGGATTTGGGACATCCCCAGAGAAGGGGAAAGGGGGAGGGTGGAGGACAGCCGAACATCTCACACGTCTTCGCACCTTTGGCAATCGGGGGTCGGTAGATTTGTCAATCTGTGTACTGGAACTTCATATTAACATCCAGTGTAAGTGCGAAGCCGAAGGACTCTCCTTATGCCTTCCACTTTCGCGGTCGGCCCGAACCCACTCTACTATAAACGCCTTCCTACTTCATGATTATAATATGTTATATTTCTTGCAAGCGGCCTGTGAGGAAGAAGTCGCTCTTGCGGGTCACATGCTGTCAGGCCTCTTGGCCTTTGCAGGCACGCAATCAGGCAAGCGGGCAAGCTTGAGTTCACCCTCACATGCAAGGAAGCTTGTGTGGTCGGTCGTCCACAGGCCAGCCGAGTCCACAGTACCCAGGAGCGCCGCGTGTTGGAATGGTGCCACAGTGCGGTGGACCAACATCGGGCCAGGAGGCCCCGTCGCGTCGTCTGGGCGCCCCCGGGGTGCTGCAGGACGGCCCAGGAGGGCCCCAAGGGAGTTCCAACGCGGTCCAAGAGAGGCGTTAGACCGCCCAGTGCTCCAGATGGCCCCAGAGAGCTCCGACGCCACATGTCAGCCCACTATGGCTTCCCCACTGCCCAGGGTGCCCCCGCCGCGCCCCCAGACGTCTCAAAGAGGACCACCGGGAGACCGTAAGAAAAAGTCACCAACAATTTCCTGACAGCTTGGGAGACAGTGCCACAACACGGCCCACGCGGCTCTCAGAAACGGTCCAAAAGGCCGCCAAGATGGTCCGCCCAAGGCGGCCCATGGTCGCCCCAAGATTGCCGCAAGGACTCCCCCCCCCTAACGTCCCCGGACGCTCCCAGTGGCCCCAAGGACCGCCCGATGGCTCCAGGAGGCTTGGCTTGGGAAGGACCCAAAGCGAGCCCAAGGCGCCCCAAAGGAGGCCCCACGAGACTTTCAAGAGGCCCCCGAGAGACATCGGAGAGGCCTCCGCTCGCGATGCTTCAAGGGACCCCTGGAGGTCTCTCCCGCCTCCTCCCTCCTTGGCTCCTTGGTTCTCCCTCCTTCCTCCTCGCCCCTCTATCCTCGGCCGTCGCTTCTCCCTTCTCGTTCTTCGTTGAATGATCATCGCTTCTCACCCTCCTCGTTCTCCGCGATCCTGTCTCCTCCTTGTAGCAGTCTGCGTCAGTAGGCCGAAAAGGCAAAAAGCAACACGCTGCAGCTTCACGCAGCAGCAGCGAACAGTAGCAGCACGAAGCATGCCGCAGGCAGCAAGCAGCGGCAGCACACAGCAACAGCAAGCAACAGCAACAGGCAGTTGACAGCAGAACTCAATCAGCAGAACTAGTCACCAGCAGCACCCTGCAGCCACAAGCATCAGTAGCACGCAGCAGCGGCAAACATTACCAACAACACGCAACAGCGGCAGCAAACGGCAGCACGCAGTAGCATGCGCATAATCTCAGCTGTTCGGCAACATGCTCACCAACATGCCAGTTTTTACAGGTTTCGTTGACGTAGTCCACGGGCCAGCCCTACTTTGCTACAACACTGGGACCAGCGCGTGTGAGAAAGGTGAACAATGACACAGTGCTCTGGTGCTGCTTCGCAAGATGCGGAGGGCCAACACTAAGCCCACTGCCATCAGCCACCATGCTGTGGCCTACGCGTGCTATAAATGCGAGCGGTGGCAGTTGGCTCTCGCGCTGCTCCACGAGATGTGGAATACGAAGTCGGAGATTAGCTTGGCCAGCCACTGCGTTGGCATCAGCACACGTGAGAAAGGCTACCAGCATCATCGGACGGTGGCGCTCTGCGAGAGCGCCTGGCTTCAGCACACGCCTCCGGTTAGGGGGCCACATGCGAGCCCTACCCCTACCCCCCACGATTTCTGAAGGGGAGGGTGGGGTTCACTTCGCTCGGGAGCTCCCGAACGAAGTGAACCACACCCTCCCCCTCAGAAATCGTGGGGGGTAGGGGTAGGGCTCGCATGTGGCTCCCTAACGGTGCGGCCGCGAACGCTTCTGGAGCTGTGCGCGTCGGTCTCCGTGCTCCCTTGATTAGCACTGTGCGCACGCGCGCGCCGGCAGCGGGGTTCCGCAGGTCCAGGGCGGCCAGAGGCAGGTCTCGTCGGGCCCCACGCCGGCCTCCAGCGAGGACCCCTCCTCCTCCTCCTCCTCCTCCTCCTCCTCCTCCTCCCTCCTCCTCCTCCTCCTCCTCCTCCTCCTCCTCCTCCTCCTCCTCCCTCCTCCTCCTCCTCCTCCTCCTCCTCCTCCTCCTCCTCCTCCCCTCCCCCCTCCTCCTCCTCCTCCTCCTCCTCCTCCTCCTCCTCCCCTCCTCCTCCTCCTCCTCCTCCTCCTCCTCCTCCTCCTCCTCCTCCTCCTCCTCCTCGCGGTCCAGGAAGGCCCCCCAGGCGCCCGCAGGCGGCACAGAGGGCCTCCAGGACGGCTCGAAGGGTGCCTGTCCCTTCCGTGCCCCTTCCTTACCTGCCCCCTCCTGCCCTGGCTCTCTCCCCACGTGCCCGCACCCCTCGAGCAGTTTTCCGGCGGCTCCTCTCTCCCCTCCTGCCTCTTCCACTGGCCCCGCAATCTTTCTTCCCATTCCTCTTGTTCTCCTGCACCGCTCGCGCGTGAGGTCTCCAGGCGTCCCCGGCTCCTGCGTGAGGTCACCCGATGTTGCCCGAGGTCTCTGAAGGCCCGAAGAGGGCCGCAGGCGTCCTAAGATCTCGATACCTCGGCCCTCGACCCCAGACGTCCCTCCCGCGATCTTCGGCCCTCGATGCTCGGTCCTCGATCATCGATGCTCGTTGTCTTCCCCTCCAAGGCCCCCTCGGCCTAGCCCCCGACCGAAGTCTGCTCCAAATCTGTCCCCTGGCCTCTCCCAGGATCCATCCTGGTAAGTTTTCGGAATACATCCATCCAGCCGTGGACGAGAACCTCCCAAATCGCCCGACATCCTCAGAGACGAAGAAAGTGCTATCGACGCCGACGTCGACGTCGCGGAGGAGGAGGAGGAGGAGGAGGCGGACGAGGAGGAGGAGGAGGAGGAGGAGGAGGAGGAGGAGCGGAGGAGGCGGAGGAGGAGGAGGAGGAGGCGGAGGAGGGCGGAGGAGGAGGAGGAGAGGAGGAGGAGGAGGAGGAGGGGAGGAGGAGGAGGAAGGAGAGGAGGCGGAGGAGGAGGAGGAGGAGGAGGAGGAGGAGGAGGAGCGGAGGATGAGGAGGAGGAGGAGGAGCAGGAGGAACAGGAGGCGAAGGAGGACCCTCCCCGCCGCCAGCGGAGAGGCTGCGAGCACGCGGCGGCCCTCGTCGAGTCCACCCGCGGGGCGCTGGCGGGGGCCGTGCGGCTGTTCCTGCGGCGCCACCCGGAGCACGAGGCCGCCCTCGGCGGCCTGGACGCCCGCGCCTCCTCCTCCTCCTCGTCCTCCTCCTCCTCCTCCTCCTCCTCTCCTCCTCCTCCCTCCTCCTCCTCTCCCCCCTCCCCCTCCTCCTCCTCCACCTCCTCCTCCTCCTCCTCCTCCTCCTTCTCGTTGGGCGGGGCGAGGCCCCCCTGGTCTGCGGCGGGCGGCTCGGGGGTGGGGGGGGAGCCGCCATGCGAACTTTCCCAGTGGGGTCTTCGGTGAGGGGCCCCCTGCGGGGCCACGGTCAACGTGAGGGGTGCGCCAGACTGGCCCGAGGCCGCCGTGCGAACTTTCCCACGGGGGCCTTCGGTGGGGCTCCCTATGGGGCCACGATCCTCGTGAGGGGTGCGCCGAACTGGCCCGGGGGGGAGGGAGGGGTGCGGTCGACCAGTAGGGGGCACCATCTTGGCGGGTTTCCTGGTCGCCTGGGCTGCGCACTCCAGGACCCTTGGTAAGTTCAGACATGGTAGAATGTTGAGCATGTTTAGTTTTTAAACCGTCTCCAGGGCACCTGAGAGCTTTTAATAGCAAACATGTTTAGGAATTGTTGAAAGTTTGAACCGGCCTGCACCTCTATCGTGTTTGTTCGAATAGATTTTGTTAACAGCATTTTGAAATTCTGTTGGGTCCGAGGTCCTGGGTGGGGGTTACACATGCGAACACCGCCACGGGGGCCTTACGTGGAGCTCACTGTGGGGCCACGAAACGCTGTCCTGGGTGGGGGAGACGCATGCGAACACCGCCACAAGGGCCTTAGGTGGAGCTCGATGTGGGGCCGCGAAACGTTGTACTGGGTGGGGGAGACGCATGCGAACACCGCCATTGGGACCTTAGGTGGAGCTCCCGGTGGGGCCACGAAACGCTGTCCTGGGTGGGGGAGACGCATGCGAACACCGCCACTGGGGCCTTAGGTGGGGCTCCCTATGGGGCCACGAAGCGCTGTCCTGGGTGGGGGAGACGCATGCGCACAACGCCACTGGGGCTTTAGGTGGGGCTCCCTGTGGGGCCAGCGAAACGCTCTGCTGTGTGGGGAGGCGCATGCGAACACCGCCACTGGGGCTGTAGGTGGGGCTCCCGATGGGGCTGCGAAAACCTGCGCTGGGTGGGGGAGACGCATGCGAACACCGCCATTGAGACCTTCGATGGGGCTCCTTGTGGGGCCACGAAACGGAAAGAGCGCCAGTGGATCACCTTGGACTTTAAAAGGGGGGGTGTGCTCCAGGGACCCCCCCCCCTTCCCCCCTT
>CAUYUJ010021093.1:647555-675055 GCA_963575745.1 Prorocentrum cordatum | reverse complement strand
CCCGCCGCCCTCCTGCCGAGGGCCTCGGCAGGAGGGGGGCAGCGTGCCGCCCAGCCCCTGTGGAGGAGTGCCTGCGGGCTCTGCTCTGGCACCTCCCGCTCTTTACCGCTCGGGGGGGGGGCCTCCATTGGGGGCCTCCTCCTCCTCCTCCTCCTCCTCCTCCTCCTCCTCCTGGACTCCTCCTCCTCCTCCTGGCCCCGAGGCGGGGAGGTTTGGGATGCTCTTTACCGCTCCGGGGGGGCCTCCATTGGGGGGGGTCGGCGCCCCTCTCACGGGGACTCCACCAACGGGTACTTTGGCCAGTGACCCTGCGAACCCAACCCTCCCCGATGTGGGCAGCGCCGCAATGCCACGAAGAGGCCCTGAAGTGGCAACGTTCGGCGATTGTCAAAAGTACCCGTTAGTGAGTACCCGTTACCGCGCCGCTGAGGGGGGGGCGCTCGTCGCCACGGCCGGATTCGCCCCGGGAAATCCCAGTTCCGAGTCGGACTGCGGCGGCGTGGGCACCGGGGGCTGGGTACCTGTAGGAAGCCCGGTGGACTCTCAGAAGGGATCGGAGGCTCCTACGGGCGGCTGCTTGCAGAAAGGCCCGAGGCGGCCTCGCAGAAGACAGCCTAGCTCATAGGAAGTCACCACCCACCAAACCACCCCAACCCAACCCGAAGGCTCAGATTTACCCTCCATTTCCAGTGGGGGGGGGTCGGGAAACATTGAAAAAACACATGTGGAACCCTTACCCCCCCCCCCAACCCGAAATTCGGGTCTTCGGGTTGGGTTGGGGTGGTCTGGTAGGTAGTCAGGAAGGCAGCTCCCTCGCCCCCTGATGCGCGCCGCTGACGCATGCGCCCTGCAGGGAAGTCTGGGGGTCAATGTCAGACCTGCGGCGGACTCGCGCCGTCGCAGCGCGGTGCCGCGAGGGGCAGAGTCGGTCTCAAGACTGAAGGCGCCTGGCGGCCTCAGAGATCGTTCAAGAAGATAGGTCGTTCTCGGATCCCTGGCGGCTCGACAGAAACCGAGCTGGATAGTTTCACAGATCCGTGTCGGTTTCTGGAGGCTGTTTCTGGGCTCCAGGACCGCCAGAACCATGCTCAGAATGAAACGACGGTCTTGGCGAATTCATCGACAGATCTTGTGGCTGGGGGCACTCTGGGTTTCACTCGGACAATGCTAAGAATAAGACTGGTCAGTGCGAGACGTGTGACTTTTTGATGCGCCATTGCATAAGTCAAAGGTTGTCAACCTATGAATTGGCCTCTGCACATCCGATTGGAGGATTTCCGTTGAGCAGCGAGCCTCTCTTCAACGTTAATGCTTTGACCAATTGATGCGTTCCTGCGTTTCAACTGAACCTGGCGCGACCCCGTGCGAATGCAATGCAACGAGATGCTACACGATGAGGTACCATGCAATGCCAAGCATGGGGCCGAATAGTGCTGCATAACAGTGCACAGCATAGTTCCGCTTGACATATCACGGCGCAGCAGCATTGTAAAGGATGGAGTTGCATGGCGTAGAATGGCCTCGCATATCATGGCCTGGGGTGGCGCAGCACGGCACAGCATGGCATACCATTGAATGCTAACGCGCAGCTCGGCATAGCATGCCATAAAGCAGCAATCAGCATTGCACAGCTGAGTTCGGTTTGGCACCGCACCGCGCAGCACGCAGCACAGCACGGCAGCACTTGCGCGAAGAGACGGCGCCCGAGCCGACAGGAGCCGTCCTCTGCCTCCAGACAAGCAGCATACCATCATGCAAGCCCGCTATTCGGGGACACAGCCAGTATGACACGCCGTCGTGGGGAACCCAGCAGCGTGTTGCTGCTGAGTCCGCAGCCGTTTTGGCTCAAGCCGCAGCTGTTTTGTGCCGGCAGCCCGTTCCCCCTGCAGTCCCCCGCGGATCGAGCCACTCTGGTTGACAGGCCAAAGCCGCCAATGCCGGCGCTCAGCGAAAGCCTCCCAGCGGCGCCGCCCGTGGAGCCGTCGCGCCCACCTCAGGGGGGCCGCGGTGATCGCGCCGCCGACGTGCCGAAGCTCTTGGGCGCGGCCACCGCCCGCAGGGGCGGCGACGAAGAGGAGGGCGAGGCCCACAAGCACGCCGCAGCCTCCACGGGCGGCGCCGGGAAGAAGGCCGACGAGGAGAACATGGAGAAGGTGCCCTCCGGCTGGGCCACAACCAGTTTGAACAAGGACGATTCGTCAAGCTCGATTGGGAGTCCTCAGAGCCCTGGGCCTCGCAGGAACGCAAGCGGCATCACCAGGGTCTCGTCAGCCAGCAAGAGAGTTGTCGACGCAGGACGCCGCGAGTTCTGCTGCTACGGCCTGTCGTGGTCCGCGGTCGCCGAGGTATTCACCACGCCCGTGAACACGGAGGCGGAGGGGGAGACCGCGGGCTGGGCCGTGCAGCTCCAGGTGCGCGGGCCGCCCCCCGGCTCCGACGCGAGCTTCAAGTCGATGGCGCGCAGGTTCGCCAAGCACTGCTGCACGGAGATGAAGTACTTCCCGATCCCGCTGGTGTTCACTTTGATTCCGACGATCTTGACATCGCTCGTGGCGGGCAAATGGAGTATCGGTGGATTGGTCGATCCCCCATGGACGTGCGACCCCAAGGAGTCGACGATCATGCTCATGTACATCGAGAGAGCGAGGAAACAGCCGTGGCTGGACGAGCTGCTGAGCCCGCTTCCCAAAGTATTGTATTTTGCTGGGCTCGCAGGCACCCTGTACGTCATATGCGCCTCGTGGTCTTGGAGGATCACCGGGAAGATCTTCAGGTTGTGCGTGCTGTACCCCGTCATCGTTCTTTGCATGGCTTGGTCTGCTCCCATATGGATGAGATCTGTATTGGTTGGTGCTGGTCAAGCCGATTGCCCGCTTGTTCAGGCCTTGCAGATTGGGTTTGAAGAAATTCAGGTGTACTTTGCGGTCCCTGCCATTACTGTCGCGACCTTCGCGTACTTATCCAAAGCCACTGGGAACCCATGCTTCTACATGTTCAAGTTCGAATTTGTCTTGGTGTTCTTGTTGTACTGGTTCGTGCTGAGGCCGCAGGCTATATCGCTGAGCGATCAGGTTGATGAGGCGTCCGACCGCATGAGGGTGTTCTTGGTAGTCTTCCTCAGCCTCTCGATGGAATTGGTCTGCATGCCCTGGACGCGGATGATTGCGCGCGCCTCGAAAGGTAACCACTGGTCAACGTCATTTCTCATACCATCGTTTTTCATTGTGTTCAAGGCCTCCATCGGAAGGATGATTGTGGTCGGGATACAGCGGTGGGAGTACGTGACAACAGTTCTGGTTATCAATGGTGTTGGAGAGTACCTGCTCCGAATCAACATGAAGTTGCGCGACGATCTTGTGTACCGGAGGCTGTTCGGGCGGTTCGTCGAGAACCCGTCGGCCCAGCTCGCCAGCGACAGGAGCAAGAACATCCGTATGCACACGTTTGCGTTTGAGACTCTGTGCCAGCACGTGTTCACCATCAACGGCATTGTCCTGGTTCTGGTCTTCGACTACTCTGGAAAGGGCGATACCAACCCGGATCCCATCAAGTTGTTTCGCACGTTGGTGATACAGGTCATCGTGGAAGCATTGGTCGATTTTTCCGCGTTGCTCACCCTGAAGAAGGTGTACGGGTATGACATCATGGCCAAAGCCGATGGGCGTTCGTGGACGTGGTCGTTGCTGTTTTGTCCTTTCATGCTGTTCTGGTCCGCGCACGCGATGATCGACGAGACAGCCACCTATTGCAGGACGCCATCAGGGCCAGAGTTCGAGCAGTACAACCTCACGTCGACCTGGATGAGCTGCCGTGCCCTCGACAGTCTGCTGAACGCCACCGCTCTCTCGTGATGCCCGGGCAGCGCCCTCTGCACCCCGCGGGCGTCCGGCAGCGGCGCAAGAGGGGCTCCTGCCGCTGCAGGGCACGAGCGATGTGTGGGCTGAGGTGTCAGCACTTCGGTGGTTCGAGTTGCGGGGGTGGGAGAGTTGTCGTGGCGTCAAGCGCTCATCCCAGATGGTGTGGTCCCAGGACGGGCGGCTGCAGTCGGCCCCCGCGCGCGTGCTTTATGCTGGATCAGCGTGTTTGCTTGGGTGGTGTACAGACAGCGTGTCCCCAGGGGACGCCAATTTTGTACACAACCTTGCTCTACGGTCTTGTGCCAGGCCACATTGTCTGTCGGGTTGGTGTACAAAAGCTGTGCTCCCAAGCAGACGCAATGAGGCGGCGCGAGGCGGGCGCTAATTCATGCAAGGTCTGACCTTTTGCGTGGTGTTACCTTCGGGCGCGACGCCTGCTACTAAGTCGCACTCCGCCGCAGTATAAGTGAACCGTGCCACGAGATTCTGGCCGTGGACGATATTTTGGTTGCGCGTTTGTGCGCGCTTGATTGCCCTGCTTGGCGCTTACAGTCGTCGAATTGCTTTTTTAAGCAGGCGTGCGTATTTACTCTCGCTCGTTCTAGGCAGGAGTAGATCCAGGAAGGAGTACGATGAGGACGGCGGATGGGTCTCTCGGCATATTCGAAGAAGAATGATCGTCATACATGTGTACGCAGACGTTTCTTCCTCTGTAGTTCGCGCCCCTATTGTTTTTTACTTGTTGCGTGTCCTTCTTCTGACTCCAGCACCACGTGGCAGAGCACCGCTCGTCCTGCTCGCGCGAGCCCTCCGGCGCCTGACTATAAGAGATTTCTGCTTCCCCGCGCGCCTTCAATGTTGGAGGCCCGCCGAGGGAGGCTCCAGATTACGACCTGCGTGCGCTGCTTGCTGCTACAGTCATACGATTGGCGATACACGCTGTAGACCGCACCGGCGCGGTGGCCGAGAGGGAGCCATGCGGCCCCCCCCACCAAAAAAAAGCGTGTTACTGCTGAGTAGACACCAGGTCTTCGGACGAGACGATGCAGTAACACGGTGTCCTCAACTGGCCAGCAACCACCGCGCGAACATACTGGTACGGAGTTCGTCGCCTTTTGCATCAGGTGCAACGCATCGATGGGGCTTCTTGGAGGAAATAGTGTCACGATGTGCAGGTGGAGCCTCGTTTCCTCGCGCGCGGGGTCCGCACGTAGCCATTTTGGCTCAAGGGCAGCGCTCCGCCGAGGTCCTTCGGCTGCACGGTGGACACTTGCTCAGTTCTGGCGAAGATCGGGCCGAACGAAAGGGGGGGATAGGGAAAGGGGGGGTTACGAAATCTGCTGCATGCAGCTGGTTTCGGCCCCGCCGCCGGGCCCATTCCTCGATACATGGCCGCCTCCGGCGCCGGGAGGCGCCAGGAAAATCAGCTACGTGAGCTGATTCTCAACCCCCCCCTTTGCTATCCCCCCCTTCCGCCCAGCCCGAGAAGATGCCGTGGGTACCGCTGGTGCTTGCCATGAGCTTGGCCGCGGCCGTGCCGGCGGGCGCCGAGGGGGACGAGACGTGCGCGGCCGACGGCACGGGCTGCGTGGAGCTGCCGGTGTACCCCGCGTGCGAGCACAGCTGCGGCTGGCAGAGGTGCATCGGCACGAACAGCGGGAACACCGAGCAGATCTGGCCCGTGTGCCCCAGTCGGGCCGGACGAAAGGGGAGGATTGGGAAAGGGGGGGTTACAAAATCTGCTGCATGCAGCTGGTTTCGGCCCCACCGAGGGGCCCATTCCTCGATACGTAGTCGCCTCCGGCGCCGGGAGGCGCCGGGAAAGTCAGCTACGTGAGCTGATTCTCAACCCCCCCCTTTGCTATCCCCCCCTTTCGCCCGACCCGACCCAGCGGCCCAGACGGCTGTAGGAATTGCAAGGATAGAGAGGAGAGGTGCCCGCAGTTCGCGCGAGCCTATCAGGGGCTCGGGTGCGAGGACAACCCGTCGTACATGATCGACGTGTGCGCCCACTCGTGCAACACATGCCACTTGAAGGACTTCGCAGCACGGTGTAAGCACCTCGTGGACATGCCCGAATCCCTGGAACCAGGAACCATAAATCAGACCTTTCAGCGCATGCGCAGCATAAAGGGCCTTGACGTGGAGATTCTGAGCGAAGATCCGTGGATTGTCAAGTTTCCTAAGTTCCTGACCGATGAAGAGATAGACTTTCTCAAAGACGCGAATACCCGGGGGCCGTGGGAGGAAGCTTCCGACACTGGCGCGCTGGACGAGCATGGAAGGCGTAAAAAAGTTTTCTCGAGTGGCAGGAAGACGGATGTGGCCTGGTGCAACTGCCAATGCCAAGAGCATCCTGTTGGCAAGCGGCTCGTATCCCGCATCAGCGAAATATTGCGAGTCCATCCTCATTACATGGAGTCAATGCAGTTTTTGCGGTACGGGAAGGGCATGTATTATCGTGCGCACCATGACGCAGCGGCAGTACGCAGGCGTGACGACCCAGGAAACGTGAACAAGCATCGAATCTACACGTTCTTCATGTACCTGAACGATGTGACCAAAGGTGGGGGCACCCGGTTTCCTAGTCTTGATTTAGAAATTCAGCCTGAGCGTGGTTCTGCGATCTTGTGGCCGTCGGTGCATAACCACGATCCGTGGGAAGTGGACCACCGGACAAGGCACGAGGCATTGGAGGTTGAGGACGGCGAGAAATTGTCGATGAATTTGTGGTGGCATTTGGGCCCCCATGCTCTGGCGCACTACATCGGCTGCTCTGGCGCGCCCATCCGTTGAGAGTTGCTGCTGCTCATACTCCACTTTCTTTCCTATCCTCCCTCTCCTACCCTGTCCCATTCCTCCTCCTCCTCCTCCTCCTCATCATCCAGCGACCGCGGTATTAGCCAAGGGAGTGGCAAGATATCCCCACAGAGAAAGCGTTCGCCAGCGTGGAGCCTAAACAGGGTTCTTTATTTGATCTTTGGTTGTGTAAGCTTTCTTCTGCAAGCTACAAATCATTCCTCCTCGCTTCGCGGGGTGCACGTCTGGAGCACGTACAGTGCAGTCGCTGTGGGGCCTTTTGGGAGCTCTCGCCTCTGCTACCCCTCCCTCCCGCCTCCCCCCATCCTCTCCCCCTCCCCCTCCTCCCCTCCACAATTACTCAATATGAATACTACTCTCCCTCTTCCCCTGATGACGGCCTGGGAGTGTCCGACCCCCCCCCCCCGCGTATTGTTTTTTTACACAGGTTTCCCCAGAGTTGGGTTTTCGCTTGCATTTTTTTCAAAATGCTGCTCTCGCTGAGGCGCCGGCCTCATTTTCGGGCCCCGCTCGTTCCGAATCGTGCTCCCGCTGCAGCGCTGGCCTCATTTCCGTGCTTCCGCTCGTTCCGAATCGTGCTCCCGCTGCAGCGTTGGCCTTATTTCCGCGCTTCCGCTCGTTTCGACACGTGCTCCCGCTGCAGCGCTGGCGTCATTTCCCTTGCCATGCCACGGCATGCAATGCAATGCTAGGTTGATACTACGCTTTGCGGTGCTCTTCTACGCCATGCCATGCCGTGCTCTACAATGCATCGCGTACCCTTTTGGGATCATTGCCCTGCTCGACATCCGACTGTGCGAGTTAGAGAGGGGATCTGCGCCATGGTAAGGGATGGGAGGGAGGGGTAGGATGTCAGATATGTCGCGAGCGCAACTAGCTTGCCCTCCTCCCCCTCCCCCTTCCCTTCTCCCTCCTCCCCTCTGTAGCTATTTTGGCTCAAGCCCTTTGGGCTCGAGTGTTGTTCTGCACACTCACATACGGTTTTCCTCCCCTGGAGGTTTCTTCCTTTCTGAAGCAGGGGCCCATGGAGTCTGCAGAGCAGAAGTTGACGGCTGTCCTCGGGGCTGTATCCAAGCTGGGGGCCAGGCGTGCCCTTAGCGAGTGGTTGCTCCAGAAGGCGGTCGCGGAGGCTGCTCGGGCGGCCGTGTCGGACCCTGCTGGGTCCCGCCAGAGCCAAGACCAGCTCACGACATTTGAGGGCATTTTGGGAGCTGGACGCAAGGCCACGTCCGAAGAGGTGCGGAAGGCGCTCCTCAGCAGCGGCTTGGACAGCGGGCGCGAGCTGGCCAAGAGATGGGTCACGGCGCGCGGGGGCCGACGGGCGCAGGCCCACCCGGACCCGCACTTGGCGTACGAGATCCTTGAAGCGTTGGACGCCGTCGCCGGCGCCGAGACGGTCGTAGATGGTGGCAGCGGCGGCGAATCCAGCGACGACGTGCCGAGCTTGCCGCAGGAGCGGCTGGCGCAGACGGCGGTCAAGGCCGAGGCGAGCCAGGAGAAGCTCGACGAAAAGGCCAACGTGTCGGCACTCCTCGCCGGAAAATGCCTGGAGCTCCAGGAGGCTCACCAGCGCTACCAGCAGCTGCTGGTGGACACGGACGCGGCGCGGCACTCGCTGCAGCTGCAGGTTCAGGAGTCAGAGGCCAAAGCAATGGAAGCCCAAGAGGCTCTCGTGCAGAGGCTCGAGCAGGCGAAGATGCAGGCTCAGGGTCAGAGGCCAAGACCATGGAAGCCCAGGAGGCGCTCGTGCAGAGGCTCGAGCAGGAGAAGGCGATGGAGGCCAGGTGCTGCGGGCTCGACGCTGAGCTGCGGGAGGCGTTGCAACTCGTGGCGGAGCTGCAGTCCGAGCTGGAGCCCAAGGTCGACGCCAAGTTCGGCCATGAGGGCGACCAGGACCTGGCGCGGGCCGCTGGCGGCAGGGTGCAGCCAGAGAAGGCCGAGCACGCCGACAAGGGGCTCGAGGAGCACACTTGCCTGAGTGTGTATGAGGCTGCTGGCCACGCTTCGGCCGAGGCCATGCCTTCGGCAGATCCCAGCGTGCAGCTGCCCACCTCGCCCCTCAACGTGTTCCTTTCCGCAGATGTGGGCAGTATCCTCAGGGCGCTGTGTGATGAGGAGCCCATTGACATAGAGAAAACATGTGATTTTCTCAACCAGGGCATCTTCGCGCCCAAGCCTACCGATGACGATGCCATTGGGACTCTGATCGCCATGGAGAGTGCCTGCCCTGTTGCTGCCGCTAACGTGCTCGCCGACGTAGTCCGTGGCTTTGACACGATCTGCAACCACATCGAGTACATCAAGAGTGCAGCTCGCGCGGCAGGTTTTTCCAGGCTGCCCCAGGACAGCAAAAAGAGCAACGCTAAACGCCATTGAAAATAGGTGCGCCTGATGTCTCATGGCACAATGATTGTGCTAATCTTTCTCAGTCTTCTTTGCCGTGTATACTACCATGATTGCTGAATGCTGTTTTGACTGTGTGTGCAGACTTCTCCTCACGCTTTCTGCGCGCGAGTACAGTATTCAGATTTCAGTGCGAAATCAGTTTGCTGATAACTGCTATTTCCCATCGAGGCTGTAATGGCTGCCCCCTTGCACGGGCCATGCGGCTGGATTCGGCTCGAAATGCTGGGTGCGGTCTGCCTCGGCCCCGTCGGGGCCCTGGCCGCCGTCGGTCCCGCTCCTTGGGTCCTCGGGTCTGTCGGGCCGTCCCCGCGGGGGTGGGGCGTGCACCTTCCGTGACCCCTCGGGGTGGCGGACGTGGCGCGCTCCTGTCGGTGCCCGTCCTGGGTCTCGTCGCCACGGCTGGACCTTGGGCCTGCCGACGTGGACGCGCTGCAGCGCTTCCGCTTCCTCGCCTTGGCGAGGCTCCATATCTAATGTGCAGGGTGAATCGTGCGCTGTACCCTCGGGAGGCGCTGTCACCACGCCGCTGAGCTGCCGTATCGGCTGCTCTATCCGTGCAGGAGGGTTGGCACGTCTCTGTCCACCCTCCCGCTGTCCCCACTCTTCAGCTTGGTGCCATCGATTCGACCGCACCTCTGCTGGCTCGCTCGCTCGCTCCCTCTCCCTCCTCCCCCTCCTCCCCCTCCTCCCCCTCCTCTCCCCCTCCCGCCTCCCCCCATCCCTCCTTTTCCTTCTCCTTCTCCCCTCCCCCTCCTCCCCTCCAGCGCCGGCTCTAATCACGGGCGCCGGCGTGACCAACTTCACCTGGGTCGCGCTGCGCCGCGGTTCACCCAGGGCCTCCTTGGGGGCCACCTTGGGGCCTCTTGGAGCCTCTTAGGGGGCGTCTTGGGCCGTCTTGGGGTGCTTTTGCGCCGTCTGGCCTCTTCGGTGGCTGTCCTGAGGGCCTCTCGCGGCCGCCTTGGGGCTCTCTGGGGGTCCCGTTGGGCCGTTTTGGGGGCCTCTTGGACAGTCTTGGGGGCCTTTTTGGGCCGTCTTAAGGCCCTGCGTGGCCGTCTTGGGGCCCTTTTGGGGGCCCCTTGGGCCGTCTTGATGGTATTTCGGAGGCTGCTTGGGCCGTCATGCGCCTCTGAGAGTCGAAAAAAGGGGAGAACGCTAAAGTCTTCCAGCGACCACTGGAACATACGTGATTTTGGCTTCTGGAGGCGCTCTTGTGGGCGCTCTTGGGCCCCTCTTGGGCCTTCTTGGGGGGGGTGGGGGCCCTCTTGGGGCAATTTTGGACCGTCTAGGGGCCGTCTTGGACCGTCTTGAGCCCATCTTGAGCCGTCTTTGGGCCCTCGTGGGCCCCCAAGAGGCCCAGGGGGCCCAAATTGTCGACTTCCAAAAATTAGTTGGACGTTTTTGGGCCCCAGAGGGGGGGGGCCACCCTGGTCGGCGGAAGTGGCGTGGCCTGGGGCGGGGAGGTTATGGGGGGAGACATGATAATGTAATGCGGAGTAATACGTAGCAAGTATGTCATAATTGAGCGCATTGCAATGGTGCAGTAATTCGATATACGGGATACGTTGCATATATGAGGGCTTCCGCTCCGCTGCGCGACCTGCCTGTGGCAACACGTCACTTCCGGACGTGGATTCCTTTCTCTTCGCGAGGTGCACGTCCGGAGCACGTACGGTGAAGTCGTTTTGGGGGTTCTCGGGAGTTTCGTGGGGCCGTCTTGGGGACTTCTTTGGGGCCTCTCCCCCCTCCCTCCTTTTCATACTCCCTCCCCATATCTCCTTCCAGCGCCAGCACAAATCATGGGCGCCGCCGTGACCAACTATGGGGCCTTTTGGAGGCTTCTTGGAGACTTCTTGGAGGCCTTTTGGGGGCTTCTTGGGGCCCCTTGGGGGCGGTTTGGGGGCCTCTTGGGGCCTCTTGGGGGCGTCCTGGGCCGTCTTGGGGCGTTTCTCTGTCGGTCGTTTCGCCCCTTCGGAGGCCGTCTTGGGGGCCTCTCGCGGCCGCCTTGGGGCCCTCTTGGGGTCCTCCTGGGCCGTCTTAGGGGCCTCTTGGACCATCTTGGGGGCCTCTTTGGGCCGTCTTGGGGCCCTCTTGGGCCGTCTTCGGGCCCTCTTGGGGACTTTTTGGGTTGTTCTGGGGCGATTTTGGAAGCTGTTTGGGCCGCAAAGGCGAGAACGTTGAAATATCACCAAAACCATAGGATTTTGGCATCTGGACGCGCAGTTGTGGGGGCTCTTGGGGCCCTCTTGGGCCGTCATTGGGGCTTTTTGGGCCCTCATGGGCCATTCTTGAGCCGTCTTGGCGCCCTCGCGGCCCCCCAAGAGGCCCAAGAGTTCGAAATCATTGATTTTCTAAAGGTTTTGGTAGGTTTTTGAGCCCCGGGAGGGGGTGGCCATCTTGGGTCGACGGATGTGGCGTAGCCCCTGGGGGGGGTTAGGGGGGATACATAATAATGTAACACAATACGATATGTTGCAATTATGCAATCTTTGGATACATTGGATACATTGCATGAAGGCGTTCGCCGGAAAACGCTGCCGCTCAGCACGTCACCTCCGGACGTGGATTCCTCTCGCTTCGCTGGGTGCACGTCCGGAGTACGTACAGTGAGGTCGTACAGTGAGGTGTTGGGAGGGCCTATTTGGGCCGGCTTGAGCCCTCTTCGGCCGCCTGCGGGCCCTCTTGAGGGCTCTCTTGAGGGTTGATTGGGCCGTCTTGGAGCCATGTCGGAGGCTTCTTGGGACGTCCTGGGGCTCGGGGAGTCGACAAAGGCGAGAACGCCAAAATCTTTCAAAACTCAATGTGAAATCAATGATGCTTGTTTCTGGAAGCGCTCTTGGAGGTCCTCTTGGCGCCCTCTTGGGGCGTCTGGGTTTTTGTTGGGGGCCCTCGTGGGGCCATCCTGTACCGTCTTGGTCACGTCGTCGCGGGGCCTCTTGGGAGCCTCTTGGGGGTCTCCTGGAGGCCTCTTGGGAGCTTCTTTGAGCCTCTTGGGGACGTCTTTGGGGCCTCTCCCCCCTCCCTCCTTTTCATACTCCCTCCCCATATCCCCTTCCAGCGTCAGCTCTAATCATGGGCGCCGCCGTGACCAATTTCCACCTGGCTGGCGCTGCACCGCAATTCGCCCAGGATGGAAAAATGACAGTACACTCCAGTCGCTGTGTGGGTTTTGGGGGGTTTCTATGGGGCCTTTTGGATGCTTCTTGGAGACTTCTTGGAGGCCTCTTGGGGGCTTCTTGGGGCTCCTTGGGGGCCTCTTGGGGGCCTCTTGGGGTCTCTTGGGGGCGTCCTGGGCCGTCTTGGGGCGTTTTTCTGCTGTGTCGCCCCTTCGGAGGCCGTCTTGGGGGCCTCTCGCGGCCGCCTTGGGGCCGTCTTGGGGTCCTCTTGGGCCGTCTTAGGGGCCTCTTGGACCGTCTTGGGGGCCTCTTTGGGCCGTCTTGGAGGCTGCTTGGGCCGTCATGGCCTTCTGAGAGCCGAAAAAGGCGAGAACGTTGAAATTGTCCCAAAACTGTAGGACAATCAAAGATTTTGGCCTCCGGAGGCGCTCTCGGGAGTCTTCTTGGGGGCCTCTTGGACCTTCTTGGGGGCCTCATGGGCCCTCTTGGGGCCATCTTGGGCCGTCTTGGGGCGGTCTTGTCCAGTCTTGAGACCATCTTGAGCCGTCTTCACGCCCTCTTGGACCCCCAGGAGGCCCAAGGAGCCGAAATCATTGATTTTCCATTGGTTTTTGTTCGTTTTTAGGCCCACAAGGGGCCCTCCACCTGTGGGTCGACGGAAGTGGCGCGACTCCAGGGGGGGGTTAGGGGGGGAGAGATAACAATGTAACACAATGCAATATGTAGCAATTACGCAATCATTGGATACATTGGATACGTTGCATTAGGGCTTCCGCTCCGCTCCGCGACCTGCCTCCGGCAACACGTCACTTCTGGACGTGGATTCTAAAGGCTTGCGCCACATCCTCCGACCCCTTCATTTTTTCGTCGCGGGATCGCCTACCACAGCCTTGCGTAATCCGGCACAGGGAGGAGGGGGCCCACGTGGGCCGCAAATTGGCTTATCTTTTCGGACCGCAGCGGCTGTCTTGGAGGGATCTGGGCCAGCTGGAGGTTATCTGGGGCCGTCGTGGTCCTTCTGGAGGCCACCGGAGGCCGTCCAGGATCGCCTGGGACGGACTCGGAGGGGGACGGTTTTGGGGAGGGGGGAGCCTTTACACGCCGATGACACTCCCAGGGGCCCGCGGATTCGTGGGAATGAGTAAAGTCACGCGAGAGCCGCCTTGCGGGATGACGAGGAGGAGGAGGAGGAGGAGGAAGAGGAGGAGGAGGAGGAGGAGGAGGAGGAGGAGGAGGAGGAGGAGGAGGAGGAGGGGAGGACGCTGCGGCGGGGGAAGAGGAGGACGAGGAGGAGGACGATAACAACGATGATGCTGATGATGTTGTTGACGATGGTGATGATCATGATGACGATGACGACGATGAGGATGATGATGATTATGATGATGATGCTGATGCTGATGATGCTGCTGCTGATGATTATGATGATGACGACGACGACGATGATGATGATGATGATGATGATGATGATGATGATGATGATGATGATGATGATGATGATGACGACGACGACGACGACGACGACGATGATGATGATGATGATGATGATGATGATGATGATGATGATGATGATGATGATGATGATGATGATGATGATGAGGAGGAGGAGGAGGAGGAGGAGAGGAGGAGGAGGAAGAGATGCCGATGAGGAGGGGGGTAAGCTGAGGACGGAGGAGGGAGGAGGAGGAAGCCCGGGAGGACGATAATTAGTAGGCGGAAGCTGTGGCCGAGGAGGAGGAGTGAGAGGAGGAGGAGGAGGAGGAGGAGGGAGGAGGAGGAGGAGGGAGGAGGAGGAGGAGGAGGAGGAGGAGGAGGAGGAGGGAGGAGGAGGAGGAGGAGGAGGAGGAGGAGGAGGATGAGGAGGAGGAGGAAGAGGAGGAGGAGGAGGAGGAGCTTGAGGAGCTTGAGCTGCACGTTTGGAAGCTCTCGTCTCGGCATCCTCCTCCTTCTCCTCCTCCTCCTCCTTCTCTTCTTCTTGTCCCAGCTCCTCGACCCCTGCTCCTTAGGACGATCGACCTCGGCTCACAGTTGGTCCCCTGACTCCTCCTGGGGTCTCCGAGACCGCGAAAGCGGCTTCCGGGGGCCGAGAATGTTGAAACATCTTCTCGAACCTCGAAGATCGAACCACCTCTCCTCTCGCTTCCCCCCACCTGCCTACGGCTCGAGTCGCCTTCTCGCTGCTGGGCAGTGGCGTGGCCTCCGGAGGGGCCCCCGCAAAGCCAACAAAAAGCTCGCGCAGTGGCAGTGCAAAGCGGAGCGACAGCGTTGGCGCAGTACGCTGTTCGAGCGACGCGTGCCTGTCGTTTCTCGACGAGTCGGCTGCGATGTCGGAAGCGCAGAAGAAGCACGACGCAGCTGGGGAGAGGTTGTGCCGGAGCTGCGCAGTGGAGCGGGAGAAGACGGTGCGGCGAGGAAATGCCGAGGCAGTGATCTGTAAACGGAAAGCCGAGGTGGGCACGATGCAGCTGACTTGCGCGGCGCGTGGGGGAGTGGTGCTGGACACCAGACATTTGAAGGAGGAACAAGTGGAATATCTCCGGAAGAATAAGAGAGCCATAATTGTGTGCGGGAGTTGTAGCAAGCGCGGCATAACTGCGAAGGGGGTGGCCGATGCGGTAAAGCGGCCGGCTTGCGCGAGAATAGACGTGCGCTTTGTGCAGCTGGAAGTTCCCGCGGCAGAGACGCATCTTGGCGCGCAGGAGGTGGTGTACGTGACGAAGTGAAAATATGGAACATGCGGAGACTGCTTGGGCCTCGGTTTCGCGGCGCGCACGATTGCTTCGGCACCTGCAAGAGGACCCCCCCCAGTTTCAGTGCGTCGCTGGGTCATTTCGCACGTCCCCATCATTCTGGCACCTTGAAGTGCAAGTCTTGCGCGTGAGACCCGCTGCAGCGCTTGTGGCAGCGCCCACATGCTCAGGGCCACACGGTGCAACATGAGGAAGATGGTGAGGTGGAGGTGGAGGAAGGGGAGGGGGATGAGGAGGAGGAGGAGACATGAGGATCTTATTTGGGGGGTCTTAACTCAGGCCTCCGGTGGCTGTTCGGGGCGGGTCCAGCACCTCTGGAGGGCGCGTTTTCATAGTGGTTTCGGAGATTTTCTGCAGGTTCCAGGACCGAAGAATCGTTCATGCCCTTCGGTCCATCCCGCATGGTTCCGGGTTCAAGTCTCAGGCATGTTTACTAGGTTCTGTTCGGAACGCTCTCAGGGACGAGGGGAGGCCAGTAGCAGAGTCCTGAGAGATGCGTATCGGGATCCTTGTATTTTCTCTTGCTCAAATTGTCAGTGTTCGCCGTGCACGCGTGGGGAAGTGGGCGGGGACCCACGTTCACAGACACCAGAGGAGTGATTATCGAATGGCCTTGGGCCCACCCCGCCACAATGCCATTGGGATGGCTGAAAGGGGTCTCGCGTGAGGCCCCCAAGGGCGTCTTGGAGGCAGTTTCTGGGTTTCTGGGGGGCTCCTGCGGGGCTCGCGGGCGCCTGTGGGGGCCCTCTTGGGGCTCCTGGGGGCCTTCGTGTGGCCTGTGGGGGGTTTTTTGACGACAACCTGGGGGCGTTTTGGGGCCGAAAGCTAAAAACTGTTGCTCGGGTCCTCTTGGGGCCGTCCTGGGGCCTTTTCTGGCTGTTGTGGGTTTCTTCCGCCGTGTTGGCGCTCTCTTGGGGACCCCCGGGGCCGTTTCCGACGTAGTGAAAGCCCGAAAGGCGAACATATTTAAAGTGAAAGTTTTCCCGACGCAGTGGGAGGGTAGTGGCTTGTTGGGGCCCTTTTCGGGGGGCCTCTTGTGGCGTTTTGGAGGCTTCCTGGGTCGTCTGGGGGCCATCGTGGACGTCTTGGAGCGAGCTTTCGGGCCTTTTTTTGGACCGTCTTGGGGGCCTTTCGGGAAGCTTCGGGGGGTGTTTGGGAGGTCCAAAATGAACCAGGAGAGGGCCGGACCCTCCCCTGGTGAGTACGGCCCAGTGTAGTCCCGGGCCCTGGGGCGTGGGTCGACTTGCCGGTTTGGGGTCCAGGGGGGGGTGATATGGGGGGAAATTCTCATACGCCCAGAGACTCACAAGGGGTCGGCGGATTCTGGTGCACCCTGTGTGGTGCAAGCTGCGTGGTGCAAACCACTTTGCTGAACTTGAAGTCGTCATCTCCACTGCTCGCGCAAACATCCCACCCACCCACTATGCGGTGCAGACTACGTGGTGCAAACTTCGTGGTGTTAGCCACGCAGAGCCGACGCACGAGGCGCCCGCGACGCGCCCACGTGGCGTGCACTAGGCGAGAGCCCAGAGCTAGCACCCATCACGAGGCGGGCGCTGAGCTGCACACCTGCGTCGCCACCCGGCGCGAGGCGCCCACGAGGCGCCCACGGGCGGCCGGGCGCGCGCCGGGCATAAACTTAAGTCGGGCGTGTCCCCCTACAGGGGGATTTTCGTTGAAAAATAAAAAATACCCAAAAATAATCAAAAATTAGTTCAAACATAGTCTGGGGACTAGTTGTTGAGTATTTTTTGACCTTTTGGAAGTATTTTTGGTGTTTTTCTTATTTGTCGCAAATCCCTCTGTAGGGGGACACGCCCGACTTAAGCATAAACCCAAAATGCCGTCCAACTCGGTCAGAGAGCAAGCAAAGAACCTTGAAGTGCAACCGCCGTTTCGGAAAGCACCTCGCGCGCCGGGGGCCAGGACGACGCGAATCCACACAAATCTGTGCATGGAAGCGATCGCAGTGCATTTCCGAGCGTGCCGTTTGCAAGCCGGCAATGTTGTCAGGGAGGTCGAGCGAGAGAGAGAGAGAGAGACAGGGAGAGAGAGGTAAAGGATAGTGAAGTAGAGAAAGAGAGGCATACTTATATCCGTAAGGGCTTGGCCCCCTGCCGCCGGCCCCCTCTCTCGGATACTGGGCAGTGCAAGGGCGAAATCATGAGGCCCTGGCGCCGCCGTGAAGCAGCGTCGAGACTTCACGCGAAGACGATGAGCATCGGCAAGACACCTTGGGATTCTGATGATATTGGTGAGTTCGGTGTTGTATTTCGAGCTTGCTCGCGTGTGCTGTGCAACAGGCTTTTCCACGAAGTATTGAATCGATGCAATTTCCATGTGTTTTTTACCCTGACCCGACCGATCTGCGTGAGGGGTGCCACCGAATTTCAAGACATGTGGCAAATCCCATGTGTTTCTCGACCCTGACCCTGCCGATCTGCATGAGGAGTGCCACCGAATTTCAGAAATGTTGCAAATCCCATGTGTTTTTGGACCCTGACCCTGCCGATCTGCGTGAAGGGGGCCACCGAATTTCAGAAATGTTACAAATCCCATATGTTTTCCGACCCTGACCCCGCCGATCTGCAAGAGGGGTGCTACCGAATTCAAACATGTGGCAAATCTGATTTGTTTTTCGACCCTGATCCCGCCGATCTACGTGAGGGGTGCCGCCGAACTTCAGAAATGTGGCAAATCCCATGTCTTTTTTGACCCTGACCCGACCGATCTGCGTGAGGGGTGCCACCGAATTTCAAGACATGTGACAAATCCTATGTGTTTTTCGACCCTGACCCTGCCGATCTACGTTAGGGGTGCCGCCGAATTTCAGAAATGTGGGAAATCCCATTGGTTTTTGGACCCTGACCCCGCCGATCTGCGTGAGGGGGATGCCACCGAATTTCAGAAATGTGGGAAATCCCTTGTGTTTTCCGACCCTGACCCCGCCGATCTGCGTGAGGGGTGTCAAGTTGTCAAGTTCGACCCCCCTAGAAATCCACAAGGGGGCCGGCGGATTCACAGAGAGAGGGATAACGAAACATAAAGAGAGAGAGAGAGAGAGAGAAAGAGAGAGAGAGAGAGAAGGATACGGAGAGACAGAGACAGAGACAGAGATTTACATAGCTACATGAGACATCGCGCTCCTTTATCAACTCGGACTGCTCGGTAGCAGGCAGCGCGTGATGTCGGTAAGCAGGCTGAACTACCGCGTTGGTGTCATGGTCTTGGCGACAAGGGCGCCAGGGTGCACCGAACAGGAGATTATCATATAATCTGCATTGCTTGCTGATTATGGTTCGAAGTCTTCCTTGAGGGGGCGGAGGATCAGGAGGAAGAGGATGGGGATGAGGAGGGTGAAGAGAAGCAGTGATGGGAGCAGGAGGAATAATTTGAAAAGGATATGGAGGACATCAAGGACAATTCTATGACGGGGCTGAGCGGGAGGTGAGGGGGAGAGGGAGAAGTAGGAGGAGGGCCAGCAGCAGCACAGGGAGTGGAAGGAATGAGGAGGGATGCGGAGCATGATGCGCAGGATGATTACGTAGGTTCGGGTCGTGTCGACGGGCGGCGACCCTACCGCTGGCGTTCAATGTTGAACGCTGCCGACGACCCAGAGTCGGACCATGTTGAACGATCTGATGTTTCGGAGACGGGTGATCGTTCAAGGCTGAACGATCCCCGCGGTGTCAGAAACCATGCCGGGGTCGACACGACACGAACCCGCGGTACGTAGAGCAGGCAGCAGGAGGGGCAGCATGGGCAGGAGGTGGAGAAGATTCCCGGCCACCGGGCGGGTGTCTGCATGCGCTCGGCCACATTGGGACACTGTAATTACGTGGTGGAGGTCCCAATCGTGTGGTGCGGCGCCAGGATGTCGTACTCATTATCGCTGCGGGGCGTGTCTGGGCTCAGTCTTCTGCCTGAGATGGTGACACCCCGTCGGCGTCTTCGGCTGAGTGGCCCTTTCTTCCAGGGCTTGGCCCGTGCAAGCTACGAGCGGATACGACTCGGGTGACCGAGTCTGCCAAGAAGGAGGATGGGTGACCGTGGTCGCTGCAGAAAGGCAAGTCCCAAGCAGAGCAACACGACGAAGCCGACGACGACGGAGACGGGGCGCGCCTACGAACCACACCGAATGAGAATCTGGGAAAGGGCCTGCCCAGCGAGGTCAGGTGCACAGCACATCGTCGAGCGGTGCTGCGGCGTCCCCCCGAGCACAGGCTCCCCCGAGCATCAGACAGACATGTCGTGTTTGCATCCTCATGCTTTTCTGAGCCCGGGGGCGCGTTTTGGCACCCTCTCCCCCGACCTGACCACCGACGAGTGGGAGGGCGGCAGCAGGAGTATGAGGGAAGAGAAAGAGAAAGAGGAATAGGAAGATGAACAGGGGGAGGAGGAGGAGGAGGAGGAGGAGGAGGAGGAGGAGGAGGAGGAGGAGGAGGAGGAGGAGGAGGGGAGGAGGAGGAGGAGGAGGAGGAGGAGGAGGAGGAGGAGGAGGAGGAGGAGGAGGAGGAGGAGGAGGAGGGGAGGAGGAGGAGGAGGAGGAGGGATGAGGGAGGAGGAGAGGAGGAGGAGGAGGAGGAGGAGGAGGAGGAGGAGGAGGAGGAGGAGGAGGAGCAGGAGGAGCAGGAGGAGCAGGAGGAGGAGCAGCGACAGGTAGGAGGATCGCGGAGGAACGGCCCTGACCTTCCAGGGAGGGCTAACCAAAAAGAGCACCAGGACCTCGACATTTAGATTGCTGAGGCCTTACGGCCGGTGCCGCCGACCCTGGAGGCCTCGGCCCTCGACGGCCATGGGCCCCGGGAAGGTGGTATTCTGAACCGGGACCAACCCCCGGAACCCCCCTGGATCCCCCCCTTCACGGGGAAGGGATCACAGGGAAGGGGCTTCCTCTCGACTCGATGACAACGTTTCTTAATTTCGCTGTGGATGGGCTTGTGTATTTCGCTTTGGCTGGCGTGCTTGAGGACGAGGACCCAAGGAAAGGGGGGAGCGGCGACGGACTCAGGGGAAGGAGAGAACGTGGTGGCGGCGGCGACGGGACGGTGGCAGCGACGGTGATAGCGACGGAACAGCCCCTCTCACACGCCAGCAGGGTCGGCGGATTTCAGTCCGTGCCTGAAGCAGCCAGATCGGTCTACACGTCTGGAGGGATGTGCTGCAGCACGGGGGAGAAGGGGGGCCCAGGGGAAATTCCCGGGGGATGGGGAGGGATCGGCTGCTGGGCGGCAGGCCACTCGGCTCCTCTGCGCCCCGCTGTGCTGCTGCCGGCGGCGGGCGGCGGGCGGCGAGATCGGCGGCGCTGCTGCTGGCGCGCCCGGAGGCGAGCACGGCGGCGGCGGCGGCGGCGGCTGGTCGTTGTTGACTTGTGACTTGGCATCGCTCGGACGTGTGCATTTTTTCTCGGCGAGAACCATCGAGGACCATCCTGGACCATCGAGCAACAAAAAACAGGCACGAAACCGAAAAATGCATGGAAATGGACGTCCGAGCGATGGCGAGTCTTTCGTGTCGCCCCCCCCCCCCCCCCCCCCCCCCCTGTCGGTTGCATGCGCTTGCTGTGCATCCCCCCCCCACCCACTACGCAGCGCCCTGAGGCGGCGGCGGCGGCCGCTCCCCAGATGGTATCGCAGTTGTCGGGGGTGCTGCTCCTCTGGGAGGAGGGGGGGCGGGGGCGGGGAGGAGTTGGAGGTCAGGAGCGACAGAAGGACGTACACGTACATGAATCCACGCTGGTTTCGAGAGTACGCATTGCGCAAATGCTCGTACAACGCGGCCGGTCTCGCGGATCGAAGGGCCGTGTTCGTGTACATAGCGCGTACGTCCTTTGTGGGCCCCCTAGGAGGGGGGGGATCTGGGACCAGGTCGCCGGGAGAGGAGGCTCAGAGAGGGCGGGTGGAGGAGGGCAGGTCAGCTGGGAGAGGAGGGCAGGTCGGGCAGGAGAGGAGTCGGGGGGAGGATGGAGGGATGTGGGGGAAGGAGGGGCTGAGGGGCGAGGCTCTGGATTGCATTATTAGCGTTGCATGGACACATCGTGTTTTGCCAGTTGCTGCCATCTATCGATGGGTGGATGGCAGCATTGCCTGTCAGCAAGTTTTGGACGTCACCACTTGCACTCGGCGACGCGAATGCACCAATAACAGAGCTTCATGTTCATGTCAGTCTTGGCAGCGTGCTTAAGTCATATCGCCCGAGCATCCAGGCTGCTCTGCACGATGCTCTTTCTGCCATTGTAATTTCTCTGCGCCTAGCTGGCTCCGACACAGTGCTCCGTGGACGGTGTGCACCGTTGGGTGTCAGCATTCTGGCTATTGGCTATTTGGCCTGGAGGAGGAGGAGGAGGAGGAGGAGGAGGAGGAGGAGGAGGAGGAGGAGGAGGAGGAGGAGGAGGAGGAGGAGGAGGAGGAGGAGGAGGACCACGAGGCGCAAGGGAGGGAGGAGGGGCCCAGGAGCCTCCGGGGGGGGCGGGTGGGGAGGGAGGGGAGGGGAGGGCCCTCCGAGCCGTCGTCGCCCCAGCCCGGCGCCCGGGCCTCGAGCGGCGCCGGCCAGGCCTCCCGCACGACGCGGCGCTGCAGGCGCGCCGGGCCCGCTCGCGGAGCCGGCTGTCTGGCGCGACGCGCAGCAGCTCCGAGCAGCCCGCCGCGGGCAAGGCGCCGCCCCCGGAGGGCGGGCCTGCCCTCGCCGGTTCACGACTCCGGTAACTCGATGGGCGGCGGGGATAGGGTTCGGAATTCGCTGAACATCAGAGCGTGAATTACCTACCCCGCTTTCGCTTCCAGGAAAAACAAAGTCATACCACGCGCCTCCTCGTCAAGCGACCTGACCAGTACAGGCCGTAGTTTGGCATCGCCTGGTATCTCTTGGAAGCGAGGGTGGTCAAAAGCGAGGTAGGTTTGTTTTCCCCCTAGAACACGTGGCGAAATCCGAACCCTACTCCTGCCTCCCATCGATTCAGGAGAGTGGATGGTTGGTGCAGGTGCGATTCGGATGCCACCCCCCCCGGAGTTGTCCCGCGGAGGGGGGAGGCTGGTCCTCATCATTCAGACTCGCTCACGCTCAGGCTTCCAGTGGGGAGGCGTAAGACTCTAAGACTCGAGTTTGCCGCAACTCGGGTTTGCCAGCGCCCCTTGGCGGGCCGTCCTGGATTTTGACGGTCCAGTTTTCGTGGGATGTTTGCAGCGGGAGCTCGCGCCAACTTTCAAATTTGGTCTCCTTATTCTTATGACGGCCCCGTCCGTCCAGTTCGGGTCCTCCAAATTCCAGTCTTACGTCTCCCAGATTAGATTGATACGAGAAGGAATGAACGTGTTTCAATCTTGACTCACATGTGGAAGTACGTACCCGCGACGAATGAGTTCCGATTCATTTTCGACGTTTTTGTCCATTTGTGTGGTGGGTTTCGGCCTAACCCGCTACCGTGCCTTTGTTTTGGACCACAGGCCTAACTCGGGGTGTGTTGGGAGGCCTCTTCGGAGCATCTTGGGGTCTCGTTGGCGCCTGTTAGGCCTATCCTGGGAGCCTCTTGGGTCCTCTTGTGGCATGGTGGGGCCTCGTCTCGGAGGTAATGTTCGGGCCCACGGCTACACTATGTCAGTCAGTGCTCCCCCTCTTGAGTCTCTCTTCTTGGAGGCGTCTTTGCGCGATCGCGTGCGCCGCCTTTGGACGACCGCGGGGGGCCTACTGGGCCGCACGGGGCCTAAAGCTCGCAATGATGTTGGCCTCCGGGCGGGGGCTCCGGGAGCCTCGAAGACGGCCCAAGAAGGCCCCGCGACGGGACCCATAGGACCACCCTGAACATGCTGGACGTTTTCAATCCCCGCCCCGCGCCCGAGGCCTATATAGAGCAGTCGCGCAGCGATTCCCAGGAGCGCCTAGTAGCGCCTTGGAGCTTCTGCACCTGGTCTGCAGACAGCTCGAAGAGAGTGAACGCCTATTCGAAGCAGCATGCGTTTCGTTCGATCGCCAACCGCACGTGCCAGACTCTGGCGCGTCAGAGCGCGCCTCGGAGACGCGCGTCGATGCTAGCATTCGCTAGCAGGACTGCGCTGCACAACGCGAAACATCGGAGGCCTGGAAATTGGCACCAACACCAAGACAGGGGGTTGCCTCCACAGGGGGAAGGTGAACCTAGATTTTCGGTGCTGGTGGTAATAGTTCGGCCACCTTGGAAGCCAGAATATTACCACCATCGCCGAGATCGGGATCTTCTTCCTTCGGTGGAGGCACACCGCCGAAATTGGTGTTGGTGTCAGGCTGGGAGGTCTCCCACGCTAAAGACTCAGCATGCATGTGCTCTTGCAGCCCGACGTCGAGAATACCAGCGGGCGTCTTGTGGCACGGCCGATGCGGTCGCACAGGCTGAGCATGCACCGCTCGTGTCTTGATTTCCTCACTTCATCTGCAGAAGCGGGAGCACAACACACCTATACATTGTGATTCAGACAAGACGGTTTCCATCAAGCACCGGATCGTGCAATCGAGCTGGTGCAAAGTTCGGAGTTGTCCAGCTCGGGTCAGTATTCAATTTTGGTGGAGATTACCGTTCCCAGTTCGTTACAACTGGTAAAGCCTCACTGTTTCGAAACATCGTTCCGAAATTTATGCCATATTGGGTTTCACGCTTGGAATGGTAGAGCGCGCTTCCATCAAGCTAGCACGCGGAGGAGATTGGGATGCAAACCGAAGATTTTCAGAACCACGCTAGTGTTTCAAGATGCGGCGCAGGACAATCGAGGTTCTCTTGCTTCCACAGTTTTCGATGAGGCTGCCGTGATAACGGAGGCGGCTTCTGCGGCGCTGCTGAGAGTCATTGCAACGTCCGCCAAGTTTGCGGGCACGAGGAAATGAGCTTTGAACTTATAAGCAGGCGCTCGAGGCATTACAGTCGGGGCACTGGAGAAGGAACCCTTCTTTTGGGAGGGGCTCCGTGTTCCTTAGTTGTTTTACAGTGCTCCTTGGATGCTCCTGGGGTTTTCCATGGGAGATCGGAGTTTAACTTACGGGAAAAAGGGGCCTCGTTCCTTATTTAGGGTTCCTTGGGTCAACGCCCCAACTGTATCCAGTGGCGCTGCCGCGCGGTTCCGCCACCGCGCTCGGACGGGCGCTGAGGGGGGGGGGGCGGGCGCTGGTGTGTGTGTGTGTGTGTGTGTCCACTGAAGGTCCCTCCCCCAGCCTCATGTTTTGGCACACTTTCTGCCTGGAAGGCCAACAACGCAGTGCCTTGATTATAAAAAAGGATCACAGCTTGGGCTCTCCCAGCCTGATATTTTGGCACACCTTCTGCCTGGAAGGCCAACGACGCAGTGCCTTGATTATAACAAGGATCGCATCTTGGGCTCGATGCGTCGGAGGGGGGGGGGGCGACTACGGCTTCGCAGGGAGTGCGAGGGCCCGACACGCACCTACCGCTGCAAGTGCGGTGGCGGACAAGCCTTTGCGAGGGGTTCCCGGGACAACCATCCTGCTCCGCCCACTTATTCTACCTATGATGGAGAATTCATCACGGACCGCACGCAGTGGGCGGAGGCATCGCGTAAATTTGTGGAGGACAAGATTACGACGCACGTAAGAAGCATCATTACTTGGGGCACCTCGTCGACGGTATGGAGATCCTATGCGCAGGCATATTTGCTTGTTGGCCCCCCCGCCCATCAACCACTCTTCACAGAGGTTCTCGATGATCTTGCACGATTGCGGGATATCGCAGCTTTGATTGCTGATTTCATGGAAGCGGTTCTGGCACCGTGTGTGCACCCCTGCCTGTCTGTCTGTCTGTCTGTCTGTCTGTCTGTCTGTCTGTCTGTCTGTAGTCTTGCATTCCTGTCGGACGCGTGGGCAAAAATACATTACAGCATGCGGCTTGGCTGTGTATTCGTACGCAGGCAAGATGGGGCACGCGCCCTGGTTCGTATAGCCCATGGGGTTCACTTTCAAGATCTGGCAGCATTGGATGGCTATCCGGTTGTACGATCTCATCTGAGAGAGCATGCACATTTTCTGTGAGATTCTGGATGCGAGGGGGTATTTTAAATACTGCTTCGTGCATCCATCAAGGGATGAGTTGTGGGATGCTTCGATACGTCGCCGACGTTATCCAAAGAGTAGGGTTCTCAGCTATTTACCTCCTGGTGAAGCCCTGTACCTTTACTTTTCACTTGGCAGCGGAGCTGGCTACATCGTCATGTGGTTGGTTTCTACATGAGGTGACCTTGGACCAGGCAGTGGCTGCAGAAAGGGCGATGTATGAGCAATCCACACTATTCATGCTGCAGGACAACGGGACCCGCACCACCGGTGAACAAAAGAACTCACTGCCTAAACCAATCAACACCACAAGGTGCGCTGATTGGGCGATTGAACGTGAGCACGCCACGGTGGAAGAAACGAATGTTTTTTTTGGGGTCCAACTGGCATCCTACAGTTATGCTCCTGACGAGGAACCAGTTTACCGTCCACTTGAGGAGGCTCAAAGAGCAGATGGGTGCGGATACGTAAGTATGCCATTGAAACCCCAGACAGCATCCAGCATGTGTATTCAGCTGGAATACTGAAAACATTACTTCCTGGAAAGCTGAGCATGCTGGTGGATATTTGATCGAATATCGATATCATTGGCATCAGTACAGTACGAGAGTTCGACCAACACCCCCGTCAGTTTTGACACACAGCGAACGTCATGAATTTGGAAAAGCTGCTCCATGTCAATGAAGTGCAGCGGCTCAGCTATATGCCAGGCCATGGGGACGTTCACGACCGCGTGTAAATACCAACGTCATGATAAGCCACCGACCGCAAAAGGTGGACGGGCGCGTCGCCACGGCGTGCCTCTTGCACGCAGCGCTGAGCGGGGCGAGTGTGTTAGGGTCCACCAGCGCCGCGAAGACGCCCGTGGTCGACTCTGAGAGCTTTTGGCGCAACCCGCGAAGGAGGCGTTGGTAAAGAGCACGATGGAAATTTGACCCGATCTGTCACCAATCCACCCATGAAGACAGCGTGCGCGCGTAGACTTCAAGTAACAAATAAGTCGACGTAAACGCTTACTACCTGCGTAGTTCCATGTGGTGTTCCTCCGTGTCAGCATGCATGCTGGATGCGCGAGATCGGACCTGCAGCAACGGGCCAGGTACAACATTTTCAACAGGGCACACGCTGCGTCAGGTCCGAGTACGCCTTCAATAGTTAATCCCGCTCTGAGAAGGACGCGTCCTCAATGCCAGGATCGTCGGCGTGTGGGATACCGTCATGCGCGATGCGGATGGCGTCGTTCGTGGATTTTCAACCGACGCACAAGCTCAGGATGCGGTCTTCTCAGTTGGCGCAATAGATCGAGGCCGTGTTGAACGTGGCTTAGGCGATGATGAGCCCTTGCTCCTCGAACCAGGCATGCCAGGTTGCTTGGTCACGCATTCCAAGTACCGAGTAATGCACTGGTCGGTAAATCCAAAGCACGTCGTGTTGAATCCCACAAACGTTTGGTGCGGATGTGTACTGCTTGGTGTCATGCTATGGCAACGTGGGTCGGGTCGTGGCCAGTCGTTTTTTGAAGACGCTTTGTGGCAGTTCCCATGTATCCTGACCACAGCCCAAGGCGTGATCGCATGGAGTCGGTGGGTCGATCTCAATTCCACCATGTCGTATCGAGTCTCATCCTACTTTCAGGTTGTTTTCGGGGCCTGTCATCTTGAAGTCATCTTTGTAGACAGATAGAGTCATATTCCGCTTGTCATGCCTCCAGACACATTCGTATCCAGGGATCGGTCGGACACCCACTGATTCCAAGCAAGCACGGCAGTGGCGCTCCCAATATACGTCCGCCAATGGGTGGCCATAGAGAGCGAGACGCAGTCGACAAACGGTGTTTTTGTATTTGGTCCAAGAGGGAGGCTGTCGCCACTTGGGCAAAATAACCGACGCGTCAACGGGGGCGATGCGACCGTCGCTGTAGAGCAGTGCCTGTGCGTAGGCTCCAGTCGCGTCACCTTGCTTGCCGCCGTCGCCTGGCAACAGTGCCGTAGCGCCACATAGCTCGGAGGCCTCAAGGCGTGAAGCGTTGGAGGCGGCGTCTGCGAATGCAATGGCTAGGCCGCTCTCGTCTTTCACATTGTCTCCCTGGACCGCGGCGCGCCCCTTGTGCCTCTGAAGTTCTGGGGGTAGTGTAACATGTTTGACAGAAGAAAGTTCTCAGATGCTAGCGAAGTGAACCGTATTTCTAGCTTTTTGCGCGTTATTGATCGCATCGTCGCGCTCCATGTCCGTTTCGAGAATCCAAATTCTAGACGCTTCGCGTATCCCCACCAGCCCGTCCAGAAAGGACGCCCAGGCGAGTAGAGGGTCGTCCTGAGGGGCTTTTCGGCGTCCTGAGGGGCTTTTCGGCGTCTTGGGTGCCTCGGGGGGGCCTCTGTGGGCCGTTCGGGATCCTCTTTGGGGCCTCCTGGGGGCCTCTTGGGGCCTCTTGGGGCCATCTTGGGGCCTCTGGGGGGTCTCTGGGAGCACCTTGTGGGTGCCTCTGGGGGGTCTCTTGGGGCCTCTTGGGGGTCTCTTGGGGGCCTCCT
>CAUYUJ010021093.1:505055-642555 GCA_963575745.1 Prorocentrum cordatum | reverse complement strand
CGATCTTCGCGTCGTTTTAAAGTGACTTGTGCGACTCCCTCGTGCCCGCTGTGCGCGGCGGCGAGCCGCGAGGAGGCCCCGGCCTGCCCCACCGCGTGCCTGCGAGGGCGCGGGCTCGACGGGCGACGGCGAGAGGGCCTGCTTGCCGCGTGGGGTCGTGGCGCTGGTGGTGGCGAGCGGCTGGCGCTGCGGGGCCTGCTCTGCGTCGTGTGCTGCGCAGGCGTGCCCACGTCGCGGCCAACATGCTGGCCGTAGCATCAAACGACGCGAAGATCGGGACAAAATCGGATCGGGATAACTCGAAATCTCTGAGAATCGGCGGGTTTGGAGGATGTATTGGGCGCCGCGGCCGCTCCAGAGTGTTCCGGAACGCTCTGAGAGCGCTCCGGAACGCTCTGAAGCGATTTATCCCGATCCTAGCCCTGTTTTATAGCATCATCATCAGACCTGGTGCCGGGGGACGGATCTGGTCCGCTACGCCGAGGACGCTCCATGGCATGAGCGGATTCTGGCGCGGCCTCATTCGGCATCCAAGTCAAGGGGGCCAGACCGGGTGGTGGCGGCGCCCGATTGGGGGACCTCTGCGCTAAGACGGCGGAGGGAGGTGATCCTGGCGAGAGTCGGGTGGAGTGGATGCGCCGTGGTGCCGACGGCCGCCCCCCCGCCACATTCACCGACCCCGCGTGCGAATTCAGAGCCGGGGACCTCGAGGACGACAACATCGACAAGTGTGTGACGACCCGCGCTGCCACCCTGGCGCTGACGGGTTCGAAGCGGCTCGATTAGATCTCAGCGTCATGTCCTGAGCCTGTCCAGTGGTCGGCGGCTTTGTGGGCCCCGGAAACGGCAGGGCCGTTTTTTCACCGTTTCCAAAAAAAATGTCCCTTGAAAATGGAAACGGTAAAAAAACGGCGACCGGAAATTGCAACAAAACGGCTCCAGGATCGGAACTGGAGCCGGAACCGGCCAAAAAACGGCGACGGAACCGGTAAAAACACGGTGTCGGAACCGGCAAGAAAACGGCGAAACGGAACCGGTAAAACAACAGCCCTGTCGTTTCCAGGGCCCACTAAGGTCGGCGGGCGGCGATTTGTGACATGTTGGGCGCGAAGTTCATGCAGCCCTCCCCTCTGTGACTCTGCCGCTGGCATGCGCGGCGGCGGCCATGGCAGCGGCGGCGCCCGGCAGGTGGGCGGGGCGGCGAAACCGGGCACGCGACGACGAGGAACTCAGCGACGAGGGCCCGGTGGACTTCGTCAAGCGGGTGGCCCCGCGTCCAAGGGCCGACCTCCCTCCTGCGCAGAATGTTTGAATTTTCTCCATCAGTCAGAGCGTGAATTACCTACCCCGCTTTCGCTTCCAGGCAAAACTAAGTCATACCACGCGCCTCCTCGTCAAGCGGCCTGACCAGTACAGGCTGCAATTTGGCATCGTTTGGTATCTCTTGGAAGCGAGGGTGGTCAAAAGCGAGGTAGGTTTGTTTTTTCCCTAATCAAGCTCAGCCAGCATGGCCGCGCGTGTAACTTGAGGGGCGTTGTCGATGGCTGCCAGCAGGAGGAGTTGCCAGGCTTCCCCGCGAGCGGCCCTAGGGGCACGAAGCGGCGCCTCAACTTCTTGCGTCGCCGCTGCACGCCCTTTGGATCATCGCCTGATGTTTCGCAGCACCTGCTCGCTCAAACCAGAGCATCGGGGCGTGGCTGAGCACGAGACGCTGCTTCGCATCGTCGAGCTCGCAGGACGGCGCGACCAACTGGACGTCTGCAACCCCGCGTGCATGGAAGCCGCCGCGTGGCGAGCGCAGACGATCGAGCGGGCCCCTTCCACGACGAGATCAGGGAGAACGACGCTAACTCTACCTCGCGCCAGTCAATCGAGGGCCCAGCCGCGGGGGGGACCTGATGGCGGCGCCGGAGCTCCTGGGGCACGTCAAGCTGCAGACGGAAAAGGGCGCCACCATCATGCATAAAATCAGGAAGGCGAAGGAGGAGCGGGAGTTGCGCCGCGAGACCCAGGATAAGACGAGGCGAGTGACGCCCGGGAGAAGGGGCGCCAGCGTGACCCTCCTGCCCCGACACCTTGTTCAGGCAAGCGTCGCACTCTACTTGGTGAAAGCATACTAATTCATAGTTGTCCTCCTGGTTCTGGGCGCCCTGGACTGGGCGCGCCCGCCCGGGCACTTCGGCAATCTTAGGGGGCCTGCGCGCCGACGCGCCCGGGCGCCCCTCGCCGGCGAGATGTGGTTTCCTTTTCTTCTTCTTCTTGCCAGGAACGGCGCTGCGCCCGGCCTCGGACCAGCGAGTTCGGCCGCGCCAGGGGAGGGGGGGGTGGCGGCCGGCGGCGCCCAGTCGCCGCGCGCGACGGCGGGTCTTGAAGCGACGGGCGATCTCCACCCCGAGCGCCCTGGCTGCGAGCAGGGGTCTGCTGCTGGCGAGCTGTGCTCGGCGTGGGCTCCGCAGGCGATGGCGCGGCGACGCGTGCGTGCTGCCTCCGCGGCGATGGGCCCGCCGCCTAGTCTCGCGCCCTCGGGGGCCTTGCAGGGGCCCCGGGGTGCGCGGGGCGCGGGGGCGCCCAGTCCACCGCGGTGTCTTGCGGTGAGTTGAAGGCTTCCCTGCTGGCGAGCAGCAACTGCCCGGCGCCGTTGGCAGGTCTTATTGGGGCTGGTGGCCATAGCGAAGTCGTTGGGTTCAGCGACGCTCATCGCTTCGACCGAGAAGCGGCCCTCCTCAACCTGGAGAGCGCCATCGTGGGAGCTGCGTGCTGCGATGCCCCCTGCATGAGTGGCGGCGGCTGGTCAAGGGGCTGGAGTCTGCTGGCGCGATGGACTGCGCCATCCAGCCGCTGGAGTTTGATTGTTTTCTCTTCGTGGGGACGGAAAGTGGGGGCCTGCGGCTGGCGGTCGACTGCCGCCGCTGCAATTGCCGGCTCTTGCCGGCGGGCCCCGCCCAGTGAAGCGCGGGAGTTGCCCCCGGCGACCTCGAGGTGTCCGACGGGGCCGCTCTCTTCGTTGGTCGCGTGGATTACAAAGATGCGTTCTACCACTTCGAGCTGCCGGCGATCCGCAATTACATTGCGCTCCCAGCCGTGCCCGCGTGAATCGCTGGGGTCGCCTCGGCGGGTGGCGCGCGAATGAGCCGGGCGCCCTCGCGCGTCCTCAGCTTCGCGCGCTGCCTGTGGTCACGTGCCTCGTGGTCCTGTCAGACCCTGCGTCGGCGCATTATCAAGGACATTCCTGGCCTCGATGAGGCCTCCTGTCTGCTGGGTTCAGGGCCTTCGCCCAGGGCCGACCCTGCGTGCCGCGCCGTCTACGCGGGCGATTTCTGGCGCTCGGCGCGCGCCGTTCAACGGTCGAGCGACTCGCGCGGCGGGTCGACGCAGCCCTTGAGTCTCGGGCCCCCCGGGCGCGCGAGGTGGCAGCGAGCTCTCTTGAGGGGGAGGTCCTTGGGCGTGAGATCGATCGGGGGCAAAGGCGCATTCCGCCTTGGCCCAAGCGCGCTTCGCGCGCGCATGGCGATTGCAAGGCAGCTTGAGGCAAGGGGGGGCTCTGCTCGAGACGTTGAGAAAGTCGCGGGGCACTGCTTTCCTTGCTCTCCTTTGTCGCGCGCCCCTCTCCATCTCCCGGTCCGTCCACGCATTCAACGCCCGTCGTCGCGAACGCGGGGCCGCTGCGGTGTTGCGGGGGTCTTTTCGTTGCGGGTCGAGGCCTTCAGGGGCATCGTGCTTCTCATCCGTCGGGATTGTGGATCGTCGTGGAGTTTGAAGGTGCTGGCGCCCGCTTCTTTGCGCTGGGGTTGCGGCGTCGTCTCTCGAGATCTTCCTCGCGAGCTGGCGCGATTGCTAGGCCACGCGAGCGCGCGGTGGAGGTTCTCGGGCAGGGCTTGGGCCAGGTTGCGCGAAGAGGTCCTGGGGCCTGACGGGGACCTCGACACCGTGGACTGGGTGAAGGAGGCGGAGGAGGATATGCAGGGGAGGAGGGGTGCTCGTTGAGACTTGCCAGAGGTCCAGAAGGAACGAGTGTGGGCTGTCCTCGCAAGAAAGAAGCGGTCGATCCCGATATCCAACATCGTTTATGAGGAAGTTCGGGGTCTCGCGGCGGCTGTCGAACACGTGTGCAGGCCCATGCAGAACATTGGTCGTCGGCGCCTCCTCATGCTCGAGTCCCTCACGTGCTTGCTGGCTCTGTGCATGGGCTCACTGTTGGCGGTGGGAGTGCGCGGTGCCCTTCGGTGCGTGGCCGCCCATGGTCATGCTGCAGGCGCGCTCTTTGCTGGCCGCTGGTTCCCTGGCGAGTGGGGCCGCGCCGGCGGCCCGTCGCGGGGCCTGCCTGGGACATGCTGGGCGCGGAGCGGACCAGACCCAGGTGCTGTGATGGGCGCGCCCTCGTGCCCAGCGGCTGCGTCGCTGGGCGCGAGCGGGGGGCTGGGGCAGAACCTGGCCTGGCCCTTCGCGCCGCGGCGCGCCCAGCACTTCGACGATGGCGACCGACAGCGCAGACTCCGCCGGCGGGCCGTGTCGAGCCGGGGGCGCCGCCAGCTGCTTTGGAGCGCGGCGCGCCCGCGATCAGCTTTGCGAGACGACGCGCGGCGGCGCAGCGGGCGCGGCGTCTGCCGAGTTGCACAGGTCTTTTCGAACTCCAGCAGGCGGTGCTGGAGCGCCACCTGCTGGAAAAGGTCCGTGCGCGCCGAGTTCGTGCGTTGGCGCTTCCGGGAGTTCCTGTAGGAGTTGGGCCAGTGTCTAGCTTTCCACGGCCTGCCGCCCCTCCCGCGTCCGAGCAGGCTCCAGGCTGCTGGGGTGGCGGAGACCGTCGACCACAACGTGTGTGAGGTGATGAACAAGCAGTACATCGAGGGGTTCGACCACTGGCGCGGGGCGAACATGCTGGCGGCCATCGGCCAGGCGGGCTCTCGCTCGCGCCGCGCGGGAGGCCATCCGCTTCCCTGGGCGCGGCAGGCGCTGAGGGGCAGGCGCGATCTGGCGCGAGCGGCCAGCCGTCTGCCGCTATCGCCCGAGATGGCGGTGAGACATGGTTTTGGTGATAGCGCAGTGCGCAAGGGGTTGCTCGCCCTCAGTTCTAGTCGGGGAACCCAATTTCTAGTGGGGGCGGGTTTGCTCGCCGCCCCGTTGTAGTCGCAACCTCTGTGCGATTAGAAAAGTGATCAACTTCTGGTTCTGGGGCCGTTTGCGGGGGGGGGGGGCGAGTAGTGCTGGGGGCTGCGCGCGGGAAGGCCGAGTAGTGGGAAGCATGGCGCGCAAGGGGGGCATGTAAATGGAATGCCCGCGACGCCCAAAAAATACAGACCCCAAGAAATCCAAACGCAATGCTTTCACAAACTTCAGTGGAGCTGTGTGGAGCCGCGAAACGTGTGAGGGTTGTGCCTGAGTGACCAGCGGCTGGGCACTCATCATCGTCGTGATCATCAACCTTCACCGTGAAACAAATCATCATTACCACCATCAGCATCCACATCGCCGTAACGATTATTATAACCAGCCTCATCAACCTCACCACCAACCGTAGCATCACCATCACAAGCATCATGGTAATCATTGGTGGTGGTGAGGGGTGATGGCCATGGTTGTGGAGATGATGGTTCCGATGATGTTTACGATGAAGATGAGGACGATGTGGGCGACGATGGTGACAATGGTGATGCTGATGACGATGATGGTGATGATGCTGATGGCTATGGTGATGGGTGATGAGAATGATGGCGATGATGCTAGGGATTATAATGATGACGATGCAGGTGGTGATGCTAATGACGATGATGACCTCGATGGCGATGGTGATGGTACTGATGATGACGATGATGATGTTAGCGACGATGATCGCAATCATCACGTTCTTCTTGTCTGGAGCTGGGGCAATCACAGCGATGATCGTTCTCGGCGCATGGGGCGGTGCATCTAGGCGCCTGCACGCTTTTCTAGAGGCTTGGGCTGCCCAAGCCCTACTAGCCAATCAGATTGGCCTCCTTCCACAGGTGTGCCATGGCGGTGGCCTTCGCCATCCACAACGAGGAGGTCTCGCGAGCGTGGAGCTCCGAGTGGTATTGGTGCACGGCCTTGGCCACCACTGGAGGGGCCGCGGTCAGGTCCTTCGCGCTCGGGATGGGCAAAAATCACGTGTGGAGGTATTCTGGAGCGTTTTGCTTCGGCTGCGGGCCCTCCTCGTCCGCGTCGGTGGGCAGGTCTACGGGCAGGTAGTGCACGAGAGGGTACAGGCCGACGGGCACTCTCACTGCAACGCCCTTTCGGGATGATCACCATCGAGGCGTGCTGCTTGTGCCACGACTGCCCCGTGGGCGACTCCAGGAACGCCTTGAAATCGTTGAGCACGATTCCGCTCGCAAGCAACTTCTCGATCGGCAGGCAGGCGAGGACGGCATCTGCATTCACGGGCTGGAACCACATCGAAACTCCATCGAGCGGCACTCCGAACGCGCCGTGGCCCCATGCGAAGCGCCTCAAAGATGCCAACCAGGGGCAGCACGCAGCCGAGTCCTTGTGCTCGCGCGGCACCAGCGGGGGATCCACATCCTTGTTCCATTCGGCGGACCCGCCCGGGGCACGGGGCGCCCGCGAGCGCCCCGCGAGGCGCCCCACCGAGGCGGCGGGGCGGCCACGTGGCACGGCCTCGGCGGGGCCCACCCGGCGCGCGGGGCGCCCCACGAGGCGCCCCGCGAGGCGCCCCGCGAGGCGGGCACCAGGCGGAAGCCGCGGCGGGGCCACGCAGCGCACGGAAGGGGCGCCCGCGGGCGCCTTCGAGGCGCCCTGCAGGGGCGGGCGCCGGCGGAGCCCCGGCGGGCCCACGCAGGGCACGAGGTGCCCACGAGCGCACAACGAGGCGGCCCACGGGCGGGAAGGTGGAACAACCTCGGCGAAGCCGTCAAATTGCTTGAGGCAGCCGTTTGCACACCCGCTCCGGGGATCTGCAGTTTCGATCGAAGCTCACCGGTTCCAAGTTGAAGCGGCGATTGACTCCCCCCCAATGAAAGAATGAGATGACCCAAACGTCGAAGCCAAAGTCGAAGTCGAGCTTTTGGGAGTTATCAGAATCACAACTGTTGACCCGGGCCGCAATTTCTTGCGGTCATCGGCCATTGTGAAAGCGAGCGGCATGGACGCTGACATCCAGAGGCCCTGGCACCCACAGGGGTGTGCTGAAATTTGGCAGGTCGTTCGCATCGGCAGAATATCCCTGTCTCGCTTTTCTTCCTCCTCCCGGCTCTCTCGCGCTCACGTCCTTTTCCTCCCAATTCTTGTCCTCGTGCTCCTGCTTCTCCCCCTTTCTCTAACGCTCCCACGCCTCCTCGTCCTCCTCGTCCGCGACCCCCGGGGGAGTGAGCACCTCCGAGTCAGCGGCTCGGCCTTGTGCATCCTGCGGGCCTTCGCGCCTCTGCATGCTGCATGGTCACGGGCGTCTGCTCGCCGCTCCCGCGCTCCACGGCAACGAGGGCGACGTGAGAAAGCGCAGGGTCGTCTGCGCGGACGTTGGCGGGACGCCGCCAGCGTCAGGTCGCGCGAAGGCGCCCCCGGCTCCACGCCGCATGCCGCGCTGGCGACCCGCGCAGGCCGCTGCGGAGAGCCACCACGCCATCGTGTGTATAGCGAGCGGCTTGAACAAGGAACACATATTTTTCAGAAGGGGCTCGGTCGCTCCTTAGGTTTACATGCGTTATTTACAGTTCCTTCTGCGTTCTTTGTTATTTATCGTTCCTTATGCGTTATTCCTTGGGATAAAAAAGGGGCTTCGTTCCTTATTTATCGTTCCTTAGGTCAGGCCGATGACTGTAAGACGCCTTCTTCGTTCGACGCTCGCGTAGGAGCGGAGTGGAGATCGCCCCATCTTGTACATTAGCTAATTCACTTGGGGCCACGCGCCACTTCCCTGGAGACGACGGCGAAGGGCGCGGAATTCGGCCTCGCGCCAGCACGTTGCACGATAAGGGGGTTCACTGCCGTGGTCCTGCGAGTCTGGGCACTAAAAGAAGCGAGGTTGTCTGGCTACGCGGCATTAGAGGCTTTATGTTGATATCATGCCCGGGGGTTGGATCGACCGCGGAAGAGCGGAAGAGCAAACAGTCGGGGAGGGACAGGGGGCATTTGCACGCGTAATTAGTTGCACATGCATTGCGTATCCCTACACGTATCGAATTCTGAACGCTTCGAGTAACCCTATAAGCTCATCCAGAAAGGATGCCCAGGCAACTTGCCCTGATCAGGGATATGGAGGAGCATGCAGTGGAAGAACTGGCTGGGGAAGCCGTCGTACCCCGAGAGGGGGAGAATGGAGGAGGAATCATAATCGCAGGAGGAGGGGGAGGGGGAGGGGAAGGGGGGAAAAGGAAGGAACAGGCGGCGGATGAGGAGGATGAGGAGGAGGACGAACAGACTGGCTAGATGCCTCATGGATGCCTCTCGGAGTCTCTTCGGATGTCTCTTGAACGCTTCTGTGAGTCCTCTTGGAGCGTCTTGGGGGCGACCTAGCGGTCCTGGGGGCCTCTTAGAGCGTCTTGGGTGCCTCGGGGGAGCCTCTTGGGGGCCTTTGAGGAGGACTCTTGGGAGCCTCTTGGGGACTCTTGGAGGCCTCTTGGGGCCTCCTGGGCGCCTCTTCGGGCTCTCTTGGAGCACTTTGGCGAGCGTCGGTGGCCATCATGGGGCCATCTAAGAGGAAATCGATCAAAGGGGGGGGGAGAAGAACCGCCCCAAACCACTCACGCCCTAAAGAGCTGGTGGGACTATGCCATTGTGTGCTTGTGTGCTTGTGTGTGTGTGTGTGTGTGTGTGGTGTGTGTGTGTGTGTGTGTGTGTGTGTGTGTGTGCGTGTGCGGCCAGGTCTCCCGACCTGGCCTCTGTCCCGCCTCCCGAGGAGGAGGGGTGGCAGCCTTCGCTCCTCGCCTCCATTGCGAAGGCACTCTCCGCCTGGGCCAGGGGTCGGTCCCCAGGGCCCGATTTCCCCACCGCCCAGCCCAGCGGCCGTTGCTCCCCACCTCCCCCGCGGCCGCCTGCGGCGCACTTTGCTCGCCCCCCCCCGGGCGCCTTGGGCCCCCGGGCGCTGGGACCCGCTCGCCACGCCCCGCCACCGCCCGCACAGCCCCGCACCCGCCCGCGCTCTGCGACGGCATCAGCGGCTGCGGAGGGCGCCCCCGCGGCCGCTAAGCCACGCACCCTGGTTTCCGAGCTCCAGCCCCCCACGGCGCCCACGAACGAGGAGGAGGAGGAGGAGGAGGAGGAGGAGGAGGAGGAGGAGGAGGAGGCCGTTCGCGAGGGTCTCGTTCAGCGGTTGAACGCGATACGTGGTCGGGGAGCCTCCAAGATGATCGAGGCCGGCAAGTTGTGGCCCGACTGTTACCACCTGCATGGGCCCACCCTTTTGGGCTGCACGCACGGCGACTCCAACCTCTACACATCCGCGCAACTCATCAGCTTCCTGGATGACGTGCCCATGTCGCGGTGGCCTACGGTGATGCACGAGCAAGCGCGTGAGGGCAGGGGCCCCGAGAAGCGCTTCGCCTCTTGGGATCCTTCCCGAGCCGCTCGCCCCCCGCCCCGCCCGCATGGGGTCGCGTCGCCACCCGCCCTGGCCGGCCCTTGCTGGCCACCGCCCTGGTCGGGCGGGAGGGCTTCCTCCGCTCGTCGGGCCCGGGTACCCTCGCTTCCTGGGGGTCCGCTACCACGGACGCTACCGCAGCCCTCACCCCGAATGGCCCCTACGTCCGCTACCCACCCCGGTGGCAGCCGTCGTACGCCCGACCCGGCCCGAGGAGGCTCCCAGCCTCCGATGGGACCCTGGAGGCCCTCTTGGGTAACCCTTGCTGCCCCTTCTCCGGGTGCGGTCCGCGTCACTGCCTCCACCCCTCACACCAACCAAGTCTGGAAGAGTCGAACCAGCCGGCATCGGCAGGCGAATATGCCTCCAAAGAGAGATCGGAACCCAAATCGGGAGGAGGAGGAGGAGGAGGAGGAGGAGGAGGAGGAGGAGGAGGAGGAGGAGGAGGAGGAGGGCGGCGATGCTGGCACTGGCTGCTGGTGCGGACGTGGTCCACCCTCCGCGGGTGCCACCCCCTCGTGGTGCACCCCTCTCTCCGTGTTGCCGCTCGGAGTCTGCGCGTTTGCGCTGCGGCCCTTCCTTGCCTTCCTGCGGCCTCGCTGCGCCGCCCCCGCCGCCGTGGCACTCTGCCTGCCTCCCCATGCCCGTTGCCTCGGTGCTTGGCTGCGCGGGCCGTCGCCTCCTTGGCCCTCGCTGCGCCCCGCCCTGCCTGCTTGGTTTCTCATCCTCGCTGGATCCCGTGGCTCCGCTTCGCCTCGTCTTGGCTCCACGTGCGGCTGCACTGGCCTGGCGGCGCATCTTTACGTCCTCGTCGTCCTTCCCGCCCACGTTGCCCGTACCCAGGTTATGCCTATGGCACGGTTGATCTCTTTGGGCGGATCTTTGCCCCTTCTGAGAGCCTGGCCGCGCGTGCTCGCTGTGCGCGAGGCCTCGACGCCCAAAGTATCAGTGTGAGTGTGAGTGTGAGTGTGAGTGTGTGTGTCTGTGTCAGTGTCAGTGTCAGTGTCTGGGGTGGCCTTGGGTGCGTGATTGTCTCGCGTCTACTTGACTATCAAAGTTGGACATCCCGATGTATTCACTTCCGTAATGTAGCTAACCTTCTGACAATATACCCCCATTTGTCTCTTCTGATCTAAGTCTGTAGATTGTCTGATACGGTGAAACAGCTGTAACTATATCAGATGTGTATACACATGTTTGTAATCCGTATATGTACATTCGGGGTTGAACAGAACTCCCACCGTGACACGTCGATTAGTGAGTTGTCCGATTCCGGTTCTCGAGAGTGCGCCGCGGCCGTCATCTTCCAGGCTTGCGCCCGCCAGGTTTGGGCCCGAGGTCGTGTTCACTAGACCACGTTTTACGAAAGGGGGTTCTGTCCATCCCCGTTACATCTCAGAGTGAGTTGCCGAACTGTCGTTCACTGTCCCTGGGCGCGTGGCTGAAATGAGATTATGTTGTGCGGTTTGTCGTTGTAGTTAGTGTTGTTGTTGTTGTTGTTGTTGTTGTTGTTGTTGCTGTTGCTGTTGTAGTTATTGTTGTTGCTTTTGTTACTGAAGAATTCGTGTTGTTAATCTTCCCCCTCTGGTGACCATTGTGTTTCAATTGAAGTGCTACCCCCTGGGCTCGCACCCTGTTTTGTCAGGGAAAATCACGGGGTTCAAACTGGATTGTTGGCCCCCGGCTTACAGCAGCAACAACAACAACAACAATAAAAACAACAGCAGCAGCAACAACAACACCGGATCCCGCTTGATATTTCCTCAAAGTGTATTCCCAAATCGCGCTCTCGTGTGGGACGTCCTCACAATTTGTGTACGAATCGCGCTCTCGCGTGGGCCTTCCTCGCAATCTATTCAGACGATGCGCCCTCGGCGCGCAGGAATCGAGACTTCCTCGCGATTCATGTTGGATCCACGCTTCAGCAACCCGCCTGCTCGACCTGGTCGCCAGGGCCCGCCTTCCCGACCTGCCCGCTATGGGTCTGCCCACCCGATTTGCCCGTCAGGTTCTACCACTTGTTTTCTGCTCCTTGCCCCCCTCCTGCTAATTCCTCTCGTGCTCCATTCTTCTCCCCCCCCTTCCACCCGTCTTTCCTTCCGTTGTTTTAGGGGCTGCATTACATGCACGTGGCAGGTAAGGAAGATACACCCCCAAGAGGGTACGATCGAAGACGACGAGAGCGGGTACCGAGGATTTGGGATATACGTATTGATTGGCACGTGAGCAGATGGGAGCGAACAGTCTGAAATTGATTGTTGTTGCTGCTGTTGAAGTCTCACTACTGAAGAATAATTTCTGTTGATTCCCCCTCTGGTGCACATTGTATGTTTCAGTTGAAGTGCCCCTCCCGGCGCTCGCACCTTTGTTTATCAAGGAAAGTCTTGACGCTCAAATTGTGCATGTGGCCCCCAGTTTACAACAACAACGGTTCCCGCTTTCTATTTCCTCGAAATTTACTTCAGTCCCCCGCTCCCGCTTGAGAGTTCCTCGCAATTTACTCAAGAGTCGCGCTCCCGCCTGAGACTTCGTCGCAATTTACTCAGGTGCCGCGCTCTTGCCATTCAGGAATCGCGCGTTCGCTGGGGACTTCCTCAAATTTACTTAGGAACCGCTCTCTCGCTGGACACTTCCTGGCTAATCACGCAGAACTCACGATCGACCCGCCCGCTCGGCCCGCCCGTCAGGGTCATGCCCTTCGTGCCCCATGCTCGCTCGCGCCCTTTGTGCCTCATTGCTGCCCTTCGTGGCCCCTACCCTTGTGGCCCAGTCGTTGCCCTTCGTGGCCCCGATGCTGCCCTCAGTGGCCCCTCGCTGCCCTTTGTGGCCCATGTATACGCCCTTCGTGGCCCCCAGTCGCTCGTGCCTTCAGTGGCCCCATTGCTGCCCTTCGTGGCCCCGCTGCTGCCCTCAGTGGCCCCCTCGCTGCCCTTTGTGGCCCGTATATACGCTCTTCGTGGCCCCCAGTCGCTCGTGCCCTCAGTGGCCCCATTGCTGACCCTCGTTGCCCTGGCGTAGGCCCCTTGTGGCCTATATATATATATATATATATATATATATATATATGTGTACGCCCCTCGTGGCCCCCAGTCGCTCGTGCCCTCAGTGGCCCCAGTGCTTCCCTTCGTGGCCCCGCTGCTGCCCTCAGTGGCCTGCACTTTGTGGCCCATATGTTCGCCCTTCGTGGTCCCCAGTCGCTCGTGTCCTCAGTGGCCCCATTGCTGCCCTTCGTGGCCCCGCTGCTGCCCCCCAGTGGCCCAGACGCTGCCCTTCGTGGCCCATGTGTACGCCCTTCGTGGCCCCCAGTCGCTCGTGCCCTCAGTGGCTCCATTGCTGACCCTCGTCGCCCTCGCGTAGGCCCGTCAGTGGCCCATCTATGCGCCCTTCGTGGCCCCCAGTCGCTCGTGCCCTCAGTGGCTCCATTTCTGCCCTTCGTGGCCCCGCTGCTGCCTCTAGTGCCCCCCTCGCTGCCCGTTGAGGCTCATAGAAGCCCTTCGTGGCCCCCAGTCGCTCGTGCCCTCAGTGGCCCCATAGCTGCCCTTCGTGGCCCCGCCGCTGCCCGCAGAGGCCCCCTCGCTGCACTTTGTGTCCCATATGTACGCCCTTCATGCCCCCCAGTCGCTCGTGCCCTCAGTGGCCTCATTGCTGATCCTCGTTGCGCTGGCGTAGGCCCTTTGTGGCCCACATACATATGTGTGTGTGTGTGTGTGTGTGTGTGTGTGTGTGTGTGTGTACGCCCCTCGTGGCCCCCAGTCGCTTGTGCCCTCAGTTGCTCCATTGCTGCCCTTCGTGGCCCCGCTGCTGCCCCCAGTGCCCCCTCGCTGCCCTTTGTGGCCCATATGTTCGCCCTTCGTGGTCCCCAGTCGCTCGTGTCCTCAGTGGCCCCATTGCTGACCCTCGTCGCCCTCGCGTAGGCCCGTCAGTGGCCCCCCCTCCGCTGCCCAACGTGGCCCCCTCGTTGCTCTTTGTGGCCCATATGTTCGCCCTTCGTGGCCCCCAGTCACTCGTGCCCTCAGTGGCCCCATTGCTGCCCTTCGTGGCCCCAGCGTAGCTCCGTGTGCCCCCCCCGCTGCCCACTGGCCCCGCTGCTGCCCTCAGTGGCCCAGACGCTGCCCTTCGTGGCCCCCAGTCGCTTGCGCCCTCACTGGCCCCGTTGCTGCCCTTCGTGGCCCCAGCGTAGCCCCTCGTGGCCCCCTTGCTGCCCTCTGTGGCCCCGTCAATGCCCTCAGTGGCCTCATTGCTGCCCTCCGTGACCCCCATCGCTGCCTCTTGTGGTCCCGTTGCTGCCCTTTGTGGCCCATGTATACGCCCTTCGTGGCCCCCGCTCGCTCGTGCCCTCAGTGGCCCCATTGCTGCCCTTCATGGCCCCGCTGCTGCCCTGCAGCGGCCCATTTCTGCCTCTCTCGTCCGCAGTTATGCTCTCTCGCTCTTGTCCCTTGCCTCCCTCCTTTCCCCCACTCCTTTCCTCAACGCTTTTTTTGTTTCTCTCTCTCTCTCTCTTGCTTTCTCTCTCCCTCTCTCTTTCTGTCGCTCTGTCTCTCTCTCTCTCTCTCTCTCTCTCTCTATATATATATCCTTTCTCATTCCTCTTGCTCTTTCAGGGGTTGCGCCCAATACACGTGGCAGGTCAGGAGGATGTACCCCCCAGAGGGGGTACGATCGAAGACGAAGAGGGCGGGTATCGGGGGGTTGTGATATACGTGGTGAGGTACGCGCGAGCAGATAAGAGCGACCAGTCTTAAATTGATTGCTGTTGTTGTTGGTTGTGTTGTTGGAGGTTGTTGTTGGACTCTCACTACTGAAGAACAATTATTCTTGATCCCCCCTCCGGTGCACGTTGTATTTTTCAATTGAAGTGCCCCTCCTGGCGCTCGCGCCCCTTTTCTATCAGGGAAAGTCTTCCTCCTCAAACTAAGCCCCTGGCCCCCGGGTTACAACAACGGCTCCCGTCTGAGGCTTCCTAACAATTTAGCCAGGACCCCCGCTCCCGCCGGATATTTCCTCGCATTTTATGCAGGAATCGCTTTCTCGCTTTGAGCCTCATACAATTTATTCAGGACTCGCTCTCTCGGCGCCCTGGAGTCGCGCTCTCGCTGGAGACTTGCTTGCAAATTATTCAAGAATAGCGCCTTTGCGTTGGAATTCCTTACAATTTACTCAAGCGCCGCGCTCCCGCCATTCAGGCACCCAGGAGTCGCCCTCACGCTACAGATTATTTAGGAATCGGGATATCGCTGCCCTTCGTGGCCCCGTTGCATCCCTTCGTGGCCCCCTCGCTGAAATTCGTGGCCCCGTTGCGCCCCTTCGTGGCCCCCTCGCTGCCCGTCGTGGCCCCGTTGCAGCCCTTCGTGGCCCCCTCGCTTCCCTTCGTGGCCCCGTTGCAGACCTTCGTGGCCCCCTCGCTGCCCTTCGTGGCCCCTTTGCAGCTCTTCGTGGCCCCCTCGCTGCCCTTCGTGGCCCCGTTGCTGCCCTTCGTGGCCCCCTCGCTTCCCTTCGTGGCCCCGTTGCAGCCCTCCGTGGCCCCCTTGCTGCCCTTCGTGGCCCCGTTGCAGCCTCTCGTGGCCCCCTCGCTGCCCTTCGTGGCCCCGTTGCTGCCCTCCGTGGCCCCCTCGCGTCCCTTCGTGGCCCATTATATGTATGCCCTTCGTGGCCCCCGCGCGTTCGCGCCTTTCGTGGCCCCATATGCAGTATGCATGCCCTTCGTGGCCCCGCTGTCGCCCTTCGTGGCTTTCTTTGCTGTCCTTCGTGGCCCCGTTGCTGCCCTCAGTGGCCCCGTTCTTACCCCCCGCGGCCCAACATACGTATGCCCTTCGTGGCCCCCGCTCGTTCGCGCTCTTCATGTCCCCATACGCATTCCCTTCGTTTCCCCGCTGTCGCCCTTCGTGGCCCCGCTGTCGCTCTCGCTCTCGCTCTCGCTTTCGCTCGTCGTCGTCGTCGTCGTAGTCGCCGCCGTCGTCGACGTCGACGTCGTCGTCGTCGTGGTCGGTCCCCTGTCCGTCCCTCTTGGGGTCGGGCTGCCGCCGATAAGCGCTGGCGCCGGCCAGGCCGACGGTCCACGGCCGCCCCGCCGCTTGCCGGGGGCACGGCCTGCAGGGAAGAAAGGTATACCTTCCAAAAGGGGTACGATCGAAGACGAAGAGGGGGGGTATCGAGGGTCTGGGAAATACGCGTTAACGGGCACTCGAGCAGATAAGAGCGAACAATCTTCAACATATTGTTGTTGTTGCTGAGTCTTAATTGCTAAACAGTTATTATTGTTGGACCTCCCCCAGGCGCCTTGGCGCTCTCGCCTCGGCGCCGGCTACATTTTCATTGAAAATGAGGCTCACGCTCGAGTGGTTTGGGGGGGCACCAAAACCGGCCCCCAAACAACAACAACGCTCCCGCTCGAGTCTTCCTTTTTTCTTGCTCAGGGCCGATGCTCTTTCTCGCCGCCGAAAGCCGCCGCACCAACAAAACCAGCGCTACTGCTCGAGACATCCTCCCGTTTTACCTTGGACTGGCGAGCTGCTCTTCCTCTCATCGGCGCCGCCCCCAGCAACAAAAACGCTCCCGCTCGAGACTTCCTCCCTTTTTACTCAAGGCGGTGCTCCTCATCGCCGCTGAAAACCGCCGCCCCGACAAAGCCAGCGCTCCCGCCCGAGACCTCCTCCCGTTTCACGCTGGACTGGCGTCCCTATTCTCTTTTGAATGGGCGCCGCTCCCAGCAAGCACAGCGTTCCCGCTCGAGGCTGCCTCTCCTTTTTCCTCTGGGCGGTGTGCTGTTCTTCGCCGCTGGCAGCGCCCGTCTCGACAAAACCACGGTTCCCGCTCGAGACTTCCCCCTTCCCTTCTTACTCAAGGCGGTGTTCTTTCTCGCTTCCGACAACCGCCGTCCCAACAAAGTCAGCGCTCCCGCTCGAGACTTCGTTTTGTGTTGCGCTGGACTGGCGCCCTACTCTCTTCAGCCTTAGCGCCGCTCCCAGCAACAACAGCGGCCCTGCTCGAGACTTCCTCCTTTACTATTTCAGGGCCAGGTCCTTGCCTCGCCGCCGACAGCCGCCATCCCCACCAAGGCAATCCTGCCGCTCGATACTTCCTTGTGTTTTTCCCTTGGCTGGGGCTCCACTGGCGGTCTCGCATCGGCGCAGCGAGGCGCGGGCATGCGTTTCCAATGCGGGATATGTTGACATTGTTCGGAGGAGGTGTTTGCAAAAAACAACAACGCTCCCGCTCGAGATTCGCATTTTTTACTCAGGGCCCGTGCTCTTGCTCGCCGCCGAGAGCCGCCGCACCAACACAACCAGCGCTACCGCTCGAGACTTCCTCCCGTTTTACCTTGGACTGGCGCGCTACTCTTTCTCTCATCGGCGCCGCCCCCAACAACAACAACAACAACGCTCCCGCTCGAGACTTCCTCCCTTTTCACTCAAGGCGGTGCTCGTCATCGCCGCTGAAAACCGCCGTCCCGACAACACCAGCGCTCCCGCCCGAGACTTCCTCCCGTTTTACGCTGGACTGGCGTCCTATTCTCTTTTGAATTGGCGCCGCTCCCAGCAAGAACAGCGTTCCCGCTCGAGGCTTCCTCCCTTTTTCCCCGGGGCGGTGCTGTTCTTCGCCGCCGACAGCCCCCGTCCCGACAAAACTACGGCTCCCGTTCGAGACTTTGTCCCTTCGTACTCAAGGCGGTGTTCTTCCTCGCCGCCGACAACCGCCGTCCCAACAAAATCAGCGTTCCCGCTCGAGATTTCGTTTTGTATTACTCTGGACTAGCGCCCTACTCTGTTCAGCATTGGCGCCGCTCCCAGCAACAACAGCGGCCTTGCTCGAGACTTCCTCCTTTACTATTTCAGGACCAGGTCCTTGCCTCGCCGCCGACAGCCGCCATCCCCACCAAGGCAATCCTGTCATTCATTGTCCCTGGGTGCGTGGCTGAAGTGGGGATCCGTGGTGAGGATTCTGCTTGTTGCGTTGTTGTTATTGTTATTGTTGTTGTTGATGTTGTTGTCGTTGTTGCTTGGTGTCGTCCCCCCCCCCGTGACTTACTCGCGACCCACCCTGCGACCCTCCCCGCGACCCACCCCGCGATCTACCCCGCGACCAACCCCGCGACCCACTCGCGACCCACCCCGCGACCCACCCGCGACTCACCCCGCGACCCAGCCGCGACCCACCCCGCGACCCACCCGCGACCCACCCCGCGACCCATCCGCGAACTTGCGACCCACCCGCGACCCACCCTGCGACCCACCCGCGACCCACGGGCTCGTTGTATGATTTGTGAAATTTTGACGCTTGCGGCGGGCTTCTCCAGAGTGTCGCAGACTGCCGACGTCCCCACCGCCCCCTCACTCTTATCCGCATCTGCGGGGTGCTACGTATATGCAAACTTGCATACACGCCGGTCGTTGAGCGTATGCATTTTTGGATATCCACATCTCAATCTCCTTCAAGCGCCTTCCTACTTCAAGACTCGATCTGCCTGTGCTGTGTCATGCCGTTAGTTAAAATGGCTGCAACCCAATCTATCATATCCGCTTGTCTACCTCATGGTTTTACCGATTTCTTCCGACATATTGTAGAGGGAAACGATTAGTATATACTCCCCCGGGAAACAATTAGTGAATACTCCCCCGCCCCCCCCAAGATTCAAAGCTTGTACGCGCGGGGAAGACTGCGGTCGAAGTGCAACTCATCACACCCACCGCCAATCTTTTTCGTTTGGGGGGCATTGGCACATGAATGTGGCATAAATGTTTGCTAATTTCGTCTGAGGCCTGTACGCGAGTGTGTGTTTTCATATGTATATGGTAAACCTTCGAGGTGCAACATCGCTTGTGCGATGTACGTGGGGCCGCGTATGTGGTGCATGCAGTTTATGTAGTGCACTGTGATGTGCCATCTATGCTGTGCAGTATGTGCTGTCCAGTACATGCGGTGCAATCGATGCTGTGCATCTATGGTTCACAACCAATGTGGAGCAAACCACGTGGCGCAATGTATGTGGTGCCATACAGGCTTGTGCAGTATCGGGTGTGTGCAAACGATGTGTTGCAAATTATGTGGCGGCGACGGGGCGGCGACGGCGACAACATAGCCGCCAGACCGCCACACCAGCCCAGTTCCTCAGAGATAAGTAAGTACCCCAGAGTGCAAGAATTCTTCGGGGATCTTGCAGATGAGCCGCCCTTCATCAATGCAAAGGTTGCAAGCTTTGACGTCGAATGCGTGCAGCGCGAAGGCGAGGGACACATCTTGAAAACGAGTCGTGATTACTTCAATCTCTGACGACGAGTGTGCGCGGCGCCGTGGCGAAGTCCGCATCACGACGAACTTGCGCGGCTCTCAGGCGAGAACCGGATTTTGAAGACGAAGTGGCCTCCATCCTCGATGCTCGTGCAAGTCTTTTAGACCAATGTGCGAAGCACCACGGCGAGAGCCGCAAGCAATGCAAAGCAACGCCAACCAGCGTCAAGCAATGATTCCAAACAATGCCAAGCAACGCCACGCAGCGCCAACCATCGCCACGCAATGCCAAACAATGTCACGCAACGCCAAGCAATGACACGCAGCGCCAAGCAATGCCAAACAACGCCAACAAATGCCAAACATTGCAAAGCCAATGCCAATCAATACCAAGTAATGCGTTGCATCGCATTGCATTGCTTTGCGCTGGTCAGAACTAGTTGGAACTGCGGTGCAAGAAGACCTCTAATTAGTGTCGTGCCGGGTTCATGTAGTTTTAGGATAGTAAGTTTTCAGGGACATCTCAAGCGAAATGCCCAGCCCTGCAGACAGAAACATTTGGTGGTGCGACCCGAGGGAGTATAAGGAAGGAGGAGGAGGGAGTGGATGACCATAGTGAGTTCAAGATACATCAACGATGCTACAAGTTACCCGCTCCTTGTATGCCCCTAGGAGCTTTCCTCTTTCCTCAGTCAGGCTGGCCTCGGTTTTTTTAGTGGTCTGTGAACGAAACGGGTGGGTGTGATATTCTTCCTCAGAGAAGGGGTTTGGCTTCCCCCTGTTGATCTCCTGGGGTTGCCCTGGGTTGCCCTGCAATGCCAAGCAACGCCGATCAATTGCCAAGCAATGCCAAGCAACCCAAGCAACGCCAAGCAACGCCAACCGTCGCCAGGCAATGCCAATCAACGATTCCAAGCAATGCCAAGCACCGCCAAACAATTCCAATGTATGTCAAGGGAGGCAACAAGGCTTGTCAAGAAAGGCAACACGGCAACCAGCGTTCGAACAAATCATATTGGATGGTGATCAACAGCCGCAACCGCAGCCACAGTGGATACAGCAGTCTTCCGGATTGCAACTGCATCCCATAACCCATACGTAGTTATTGTCTCGCGACAAACAGTTACACACTCTGTCCATACACGTTTTTATTGCCCATGACGGCCATCAAACTCCCCATTGTCGTGATCGCCCATCTCCTTCTGCCAACTCGCGGTTCGGAGAGTGTGGCCGATAATGTGGCGTCCGACGTGCAGTTGATCCAGACTCGCGTCTACGACCAGGGCTTCGACGTGCCAGCGAATGGATCGACTGGTTGTGTTGACAACGATTATGGCGCCGTGCAACTTGCAAAAGCTCATGCGCGTGTGCCTGATGTCAGTGGTTGTTCGGATATCGGTCCATACTGTGCAGACGCGAATTTGTCGAGCCAAGTTCTTGCAGTGTGCTGCGCCACTTGCAGCGAGGGACCCGAACCAGAGCCGGACGTGGTGCATTGCCAAGATCATTCCGAGTGCCAGTCTTCGGAATTTTGCTATGATGGTACGTGCGACAGCTGCAGCCAGTGCCAATTCTGCTCCGATGCTGCTTACGTCGACGAGTGTGGGCACTGCGGGCCAGGGTTCCCATCGCATGAGATGGATCCCTGTCACTCCCATGAATACGTGGTCACCAAGGGTTCGCTTACGGTTACACATGCATGAAATAATCTGTCCTCAGACGAGCAGCTGCTCTTTCTCGAAAATAAGTTCGGCGAGCTCGACAAAGACCAGTCATTGACCCTGGACGTGGACGAGCTAGTGGGCGTCCTAATCGGACAGGACCTCGTCGCGATCGAAGCCGACAACGGCACGCTCAACACCCCTTTTGACCAAGTGCTACTTCCCAGGGCTTCGGTGCAAGAGTTTGTGGAGAAGCACAGCGCCCATGGCAGTGCGTTCTTGACCCTCGACGAGTGGCTCGCCACAACTCCTCAGCTGGCACAACGAGCTGCCCCCCAGAAGGCGTTACGTGGGCCTTCGTGCACCTTCGAGAGTATCTTCTCACTTCCCAGCACCTGCTCGGAAACACAATGGGTAGACAATTTCGGGAACTCTTGCAATAACGCTTGTACCAGTTGCCCGAGATTGGCGCATACGAATTCGAGCGCTGTTGCGCGAGTTTCCCGAGATTCGGGCTCCGTTGCGCGAACTTCTCAAGAGCTTGAGTTCTGGGGCGGGAGGCGTCGGCGTCGTTGGTGGGACGTCGTCGTGGATGTGGTAGATACGGTTGTCGATGTGGTCGTGTGCACTGTGAGTTGCGTCACCAACTGCGTGTGGTCGTGTTTCACCGAAGCAGTGGAGTATGTGTACGCGTGCGTGGTCGACACTGTCGTGAATGTGCTCATGAGCTTCGGAGAATGTCTGTCAGCTGTGGTGAATGCCGTCAACGACGCGGTTGGTGACATGTGCGGCTTCGATCTCATCCCCACAAGTTGTTCCGGCGTTTGGGATTGTATTTCGGATGGGGTGAGCAACGCTCTCTCATTCTTCGAGTGTGGATTCTCGATACTCTTGGATATACTCAAGAACATGGTCATGGCAAATCTTCGCTGTCTGCCGAACATCGCCGACGGCATCAGGGCTGCCCTATTCCCTCCCGAAGCGATAATTGCTACTACAGTTTTCGAGGCTTTGTGGAATTTCGGCGAGAGGGTCGTGAACGGGATCTACTCAGAAGCTGCGGCTGTGAGCATCGACTTCTGTTGGAATTCAGCCCCCACCGCCGAATTCACTGACTGTGGTGCCTTCGATTTCGTCAGCAGTATGACTATTTGGGACGTGCTTGACGTTTTCGGCATGGCCCAGCGTTTCGCGGATACCGTGGCGAAGTTCACTAATTGCCTCACGAAGACTACAAGCCTCCCAGGGCTTAGTTTCGGCATCCCCACTCCCTTCCTGAAAGTTGATTGGACAGGAGGCTCGTGGTGTGCGCCAAGCTTTGTCCAAACTGCGGCCAAAGGTGTCATTGGCGTGTTCAGGTATATAGCTTCAGGACGGATGCTCGATGACCTCATCGTTGTAGGTGACAACCTCCTTACCAATCTTCAGACGAGGCTGGAAGCAGTGTTCTGTGACGAAGGCGACTTTACCATCACATTGGGCGTCGACCTCCAGTTCGGATACGCAGTTCTTGGAATCAAGGCTCAGGCTGGATGCCTCAATGGAAGATTCGCCGCAAAGATTGCAGGGTTTGCTACGGGCAGAATTTCCATCTTCGGTTCGCCGTACAAGTGGGAGCCAAGTATCTCTGCGTTCTTCAGTATCGGTTGTACAGCGGGGCCCTCCAGCACGGAGTGGTCGTACTGGGAGTCGTCTCTGAGCGGCAGCCTGGCGTTCAAAATTTACTCGGGGTCGGTTTCTCTGCCCCTCTATCCAAAGCCGAAGCTCGAGTTTGGCTATTCGTTCTCGCTCACACTATGGAAAAAAACAGCCACTCCCCCTCGCTTGTCGGAGGGGGAATTCAGCAAGACATCGCTGCTGCCGGCGCTGCGCCTCCTCCTCTTGGGCTACGTCCGACCCGAGCTTCGGCGAAAACGTCGAGAGCAAGTTCCCAGACCCCAAGCCGATCCTCGAAGGGGCCCGCAACGGCTCGCTCGAGAGGTCCAGCATGAACAGGAGTGCCGGTGACCTCTCCGGCAGGATCGCAATCTCTGTCACGAAGAGTTTTTGCTTCACCTGTGACGATTTCGGATCGGAGCCTGCCTGGGTCACGGGCCTCTCCAACATGGCTCAGAAGTTCGTTTGTGCTGTGGGCCAGGCGATGGCGGGAGCCTCCTGGGGTGCGCTGAGCCTCGCCCAGTGCTTCGCCCGCGTGGCGCAGTGGGAGGCGGCCGGGAATTACTGCGAGTATTTGTATTCCGACTCGCCGAACGACGGCTCGGGCAGCCTGGGGACCACTTGCGCCTGTATGCCGCCGAATTCGATGTCTTCTGGGGCTTGCTACGCAGCTGTTGGAATCAGGGCCAGCGATGGATCTGCGCATTTCGTGACCTACCGGCATCAGAGGCTGACTTGCGAGACTGGGAGCGGAGCGGCATGGAAGACTTGTGTCACGCCGCAGGACCGAGTGGTGAGAGACCAGTGTGAGACCTGCAACGACGGCCACATACTGCTCGGCTACGTGTGCTCGGCCTACACGCCGTCGCCGACGCCAAATCCCACGCTGTATCCGACGCCAAGCCCGACCCCTTATCCAACGCCGTATCCGACGCCATATCCAACGCCATATCCAACGCCATATCCGACGCCATATCCGACGCCCTATCCGACGCCAAGCCCGACGCCAGAACCGACGCCAAGCCCAACACCACTGCCACCCGGGGCCACGCATGTTCCGACGCCAAGCCCGACGCCAGAGCCGACGCTGTATCCGACGCCAAGCCCGACGCCAGACCCGACGCGGTATCCGACGTCAAGCCCGACACCAGACCCAACTCGGAATCCGACGCCAAGCCCGACGCCAGAACCGACGGCGACCATGGCGACCTGCGTGGACGTTCCTGGGTGGGCGAGCAAGGATGGTACACCTTGCTCCTGGTATAACACGGCCAATGTTTGCACCACGTCTGGAGGCTATGCATCGGGATGGAATTCTGGATGGGGCACATTTGCAGATTGGGCGAACGATGGATATGACGGTTCGACAGCATGCTGCGGTTGTGGTGGGGGCACGTCGCCGACTCGTTGCCAGTACATCGAGATACCTCCAAATACATTCGGGTATGTTCAATTGCCGTATAGTAGCAACATTCGAGCTCTGTCAATGTGGCTTGCGCCGTACAAGGATGGAGGCTATCACTGGGAGTACATATTTGACGCACGTACCGGATTGGGCGATGGACATTTCTCGTTTCTGGACTGGTCATCCGGATCTGGCAGCGCGCGTATAAACAAGGGCAGTTATTGGAGAGATACGATATATATATATATATATATATATATATATATCAACGGAGTTTCCGCTACTACTAGTACATTGGTTGCGAGTGTCAATAGTGCCACAACCACCTGCGCCCCGTTGATTCATCTGTACGTATCGTCAGACAGAACTTTCGGCGACGATATAACGGTGTTCGCTCGATACTCGCTCTCAGAGAATTTGCCAGGCAAGATCCATTCCTTGGATTTGTGGCCGTTCGAGTTGTCCGCGTCTGACATTTTGGCCGCGGCTTCGGGACAGACGACATCAGTAACGCCCACGCGTTCCTATTCCGCGGCGGATTTAAGGTTGTACAGATCGGGGACTGCGTCCCTCGTCGCCAATGAAGTTGGTACTGCGCAGTGCCCGCCAAGCCCGACGCCAGCCTCGACGTCGCATCCCACGCCGAACCCGACGCATAGCCCGACGGCACACCCGACGCCGAACCCGACGCGTAGTCCGACGGCACACCCGACGCCAAACCCGACGCGTAGTCCGACGGCACACCCGACGCCGAACCCGACGCGCAGTCCGACGGCACACCCGACGCCAAACCCGACGCCGTTTCCGACGCCAAGCCTTATGGTAAGCTTAACGCCGTCTCCGACGCAGTATCCAACGCCAAGCCCGACGCCCAGCCCGACGGCAAGCCCGACGGCAAGCCCGACGCCATCTCCGACGACAAGCCCGACGGCAAGCCCGACGCCGTCCCCGACGCAGTATCCAACGCCGAGCCCGACGGCAAGCCCGACGGCAAGTCCGACGCGGACCCCGACGTCTGCGCCCACCTACCCCCCGCTTGGGGACGTGCATGCATCAGGTATTTGTAGCTGCTCCAGCCCCCCCTGCGGATGTAACTGTTGGGATTGCACAGAAGAGCGTCAAGCTGCTGGATGTTGTAGTTGCGAAGATGGGAGGAGTTGCGGTTATGACGATACGATGACTTTGTGCGACGGTTGCATGGGTTGTTGGTACAAGGGCAAATGTGGTTGCAGCACAGAATCGGTTACGTGACCCTTCTATGATGTGTTCGGTCTCACGTGCTCGAGTGATGCAGGCAGCTACCTGTCCTACCATGCAGTGCCACCGACCTCAAGCCCGACGCCGAGCCCGACGCCAAGCCCGACACCGTTGCCACCTGGCGTCACGTTGTCTCCGACCCCGAGCCCGACGCCAAGCCCGACGCCAAGCCCCACGCCAAGCCCGACGCTATCCGAAACTCAGAAAACTTGCGGCTGCTCGAACCCACCATGTGGTTGCAATTGTTGGGATTGCACAGCAGCGCGCAAAGCAGCTGGATGCTGCAGCTGCGACGATGGCTGTGGCTACTTCGATCTTGCAAATTCTACGTGTGACGGCTGCAATGGTTGCTGGCACGGCGGCTTGTGTGGTTGCAGTACAGATTCCTCGACTTGGCTCTACTATCGGGCATTCGGTCTTTCGTGCTCGAATGAAACGGGCAGTTACCTGTCCAATCACGCAAAGATTGCTGGCGAGTACTCCGCGGAGGAATCTCTTCCAGACGGCGTAACTGCGGAGGACCTCATGAGTTCCACGACCTACGTGTCCGCCAAGAAGACCGGTCTGGCTAATGCTCTGAACGTATCCGTTTCCGACGTTGAGATCACGGGCTTCGTCATCGTGACCCATCCCGATCGGCTCCCCGCTGCTGTCCGCCAGCTCTCGCGGGACTCGCACGTCACCGTGACCACGCGTTTCACGGTGGAGATCGTCGGCAGCAAGAGCGCCGCGTCCCTCACCGCCGCGATCGCCACAATGCCTGACGTCATTGAGGCCGAGACGAACGAAGCTATGGCTGCTTCTGACTGGAGTGCGGAAACGGTCATCACTGTGGCCCCTACGCTGACGGCTTCTTCCGTGGGACCAGCGGGTTCGACTGCGGGCGTTACCACTGCTCCCACGCCGGTTCCCGTCGTCATTGGGGCCAGCATGGGCGCCGTCGCGGCCACTGGCGACCCGCATTTGCAGAACATCTTCGGCGAGCGTTTCGACCTCATGCAGGCTGGCAGACACCTCTTGGTCCGATCCCGAGGGGCGCGCGCAGCGAGGTCTCCCTGCTCCGCGTGGAGGCGGAGGCGCAGAGGCTCGGCGAGTTGTGCGCGGACATGTATTTCCAGGAGCTGAACTTGACGGGAAAGTGGGCGGACGAGAAGCAGGCTGGCGGTCTCCGGTACCGCGCAGCAGATGCCGTCACGGAGGATCCCAAGTGGGTGCAGTTTGGGAGGGTGGACATCAAAGTCGCGCACGGACGTACGCTGAAAGGGATCCGCTACCTCAGCGTCTACGCGAAGCACTTGAACCAGGCCGGGTTCTCTGTCGGAGGCTTGTTGGGCGAGGACGACCACCGCAAGGAAGCGACTACTCCTGCAGGCTGCACGCATCGAACGAGCCTTTAGCCAACAGAGCACGGCCCGAGCACGGCCGCCGTCTCCGGCAAGGAGCCTTAGCTGGGCCAGCCTGGCCGTCTGATCCCCCCTTCCTGGGCGGGACAACCTCTCTCACTGGTCTGGTGCGGAGGCGCACGGCCGGCGGTCCGCCCCTTCTTTTTCCCAGGCCACGCCTGGCTCCGATAACCCTTTTGACGTCCACGGCGCTTCCTCGTGCTAAAAAGGCACGTTTGCGCTCGCTGGCCTGGTGCGGATGCGCACGTCTGCGCTTCGCCTCCCACGTCTGGCGAAGCTGTATAGGTCTGGCTTGGTGGGCAACTGCGCATCAATGCACATGAGTTCTTTCGATGCCCGCATCCCTCTCCTCGTGCCCGTCTTCGCACGTTGTCGCTCGAAATAATCAACTCACGGTCGTTGTCTTCATCGGAGGCACCATTATAATTGCCATCATCACGACCACAGTCATCGCCCTCATCGTATCCTCCATCATCATCATCATCATCATCATCATCATCATCATCATCATCATCATCATCATTATCATCATCATCATCATTATCATCAGCATCAGCATCACCAGCATCAGCATCAGCATCATCATTGCCGTCACCTGTGTCATACTATCGCCATCACCATCCACATTCTCATCACGGCATGTTGTGGATCCCCTACTTTTCTGCTACCGTTGCCCGCTATTCGTTGTCAATGCGCATTCTTGCTCGCGGTGGTGATCATGGAGATGGCAGAAATAGATGATGATAATGGCGGTGACGATTCTAGTGTTGTCTGTTATGATGTTGATGCTGGTGTTCATGGTGGCAGTGCTGCTGCTGGTGTAGATACTGCTGCTGTTGCTGCTGCTGCGAATGATCATGACACTAATTATGACGATGATGATACTGGTAACGATGATAATGGTGATGCCGATGATGCTGATGATGATCTGATGTTACAGATGGCGACGACGACATGATGATGACTGTGATGACGAGGATGATGCTGATGCTGATGATGGTGATGGTGGTGGTGATGATGGTGGTGTTGAAGCTGATAATTACGACGACCACGACGACGATGACTGCTACAATGACGACGAAGATGATGATGGTGATGATACTGATAATGATGATGATTATGATGCTGATGATTGTGATGATGGTGATTATGTCGATGATGATGATGATGATGATGATGATGATGATGTTGATGCAGATGATGATGGTGATGATGCTGATGATGGTGGTGCTGATGAGTGTGCTGAGGATGGGGACCATTGTGGTGATGATGATGTTTGTAACGACGATGCTGTTAGCGAATCTGCTAACGATTGTGATACTGATTGTGATGATGATGATGCTGATGATGATGATGATGATGCTGATGATGATGATGATGATGATGATGATGATGATGATGATGAGATGATGATGATGTCGATGCTGGTGATGCTGATGCAGATGATGGTATTGATGCTGTTGGTGATTCTGGTGATGCAGGAGCGGCGACGATTGTGATGATTATGGTTGTGATGAGGATGATTATGCTGATGCTGATGATGATGCTGATGATCACGCCGATGACGATGATGGCGTCCACTTGTCAGCGATGAAGGTTGTGGAAGGATGCCGACATGCTCGCGCGGCCGACGCGCGCGAGTGGCCCGCGTAGTACTGTTTTACTGGGATCGTGCTCCACGAGCAAGCGCGTAAAGGCGATCAAATGATCTGAACTAGCGCACGCGAGAGACCCGCTCGGTCGCAAGTCATAACATCATGAAAAGTAGAAGGATGATTCGCAAGGTCGCGCTCGTACATTTTTTCGACAACCGTGTTGCAACGCCCTGATGTTGGCATGCTTCGGGGACCTCGACCTTCCTTATTTATCTCGACGGGTGAGTCATGCTTCGGGAACCTCACTTCGATGTTTCGCCCCTGCTTCGGGAACCTCGACCTCGACCTTGGCAGAAACCAAGCGTTTTTGAAGGATTCCGTCATGCGCTCGAGACCCCGAGCGAGTGTGGACGTTGTTACATTTTTTGCAGAGCAAGTTTTTGCAAATTGATGGTTGTGATGGGAAAGTGTGCGCACATAGTAACAGTTAACGAGGATGATTAGGAGGAAGGGCGATACCGGATTGGCTGAACATGAATGGGTTCATGTGTAAAATGAACGATAGGACAGAGTCCTTTGCCCATTTTCAGGGGGGGCGATAATCCCCGGGGGGGGAGGGGAAAATTGTTATCATCTTTTAGAAAGGAGAACCTATGCTGTAAAGCCTGCAGCCTTTGTTGTGAAATGTTTGTTGTGCAACCCACGTGGTGTAACCTATGTTGTCCCATATCTATGATAAAGTCGATGTTGTGCAACATGTGTGGGCCCGTACATGTGGCGCATGCTCAGTGGTTTAAATTAGGTTGTGCAAAATATGTGGTGCAACCAATGTTGTGCAATGTCGGTGTTGCAGTTTTCTGTGGTGCAATATAAAAGGGCAACCATGTCGTGCAATCTACGCGGTCCAACATATGTTGTGCAATCTATTTTGTGCATCCAATGTAATGCACTCTACGTGTTCCAATCTATGTTATGACATCTTCGCTGCGCAATCTATGTTGTGCATCCCGCGTGGTGCAACATATATCTATATATATATATGATGCAAGATGTGTGGAACCAATTTATGGTGTGCGGTCGACGTGAACCAGTACAAGTGGTGCTATCTATGTGGTGCGATTAGATGTATTTTTCAATGAAGTGTCCCTCCTGGCGCTCCGCCCCTCCGGAACGTTGCTGTCCCTCCTGGCGCTCCGCCCCTCAACGGAGAGACAGCAACGTCCGGTGTGGTGATCCCCCCTCCGGTGCACATTGTATTTTTCAATTGAAGTGCCCCTCCTGGCGCTCGCGCCCCTTTTTTATCAGGGAAAGTCTTCCTCCTCAAACTAAGCCCCTGGCCCCCGGGTTACAACAACGGCTCCCGTCTGAGGCTTCCTAACAATTTAGCCAGGACCCCCGCTCCCGCCGGATATTTCCTCGCATTTTATGCAGGAATCGCTCTCTCGCTTTGAGCCTCATACAATTTATTCAGGACTCGCTCTCTCGGCGCCCTGGAGTCGCGCTCTCGCTGGAGACTTGCTTGCAAATTATTCAAGAATAGCGCCTTTGCGTTGGAGTTCCCTACAATTTACTCAAGCGCCGCGCTCCCGCCATTCAGGCACCCAGGAGTCGCCCTCACGCTACAGATTATTTAGGAATCGGGATATCGCTGCCCTTCGTGGCCCCGTTGCATCCCTTCGTGGCCCCCTCGCTGACCTTCGTGGCCCCGTTGCGCCCCTTCGTGGCCCCCTCGCTGCCCGTCGTGGCCCCGTTGCAGCCCTTCGTGGCCCCCTCGCTTCCCTTCGTGGCCCCGTTGCAGCCCTTCGTGGCTCCCTCGCTGCCCTTCGTGGCCCCTTTGCAGCCCTTCGTGGCCCCCTCGCTGCCCTTCGTGGCCCCGTTGCTGCCCTTCGTGGTCCCCTCGCTGCCCTTCGTGGCCCCGTTGCAGCCCTCCGTGGCCCCCTCGCTGCCCTTCGTGGCCCCGTTGCAGCCCCTCGTGGCCCCCTCGCTGCCCTTCGTGGCCCCGTTGCTGCCCTCCCTGGCCCCCTCGCGTCCCTTCGTGGCCCATTATATGTATGCCCTTCGTGGTCCCCGCGCGTTCGCGCCTTTCGTGGCCCCATATGCAATATGCATGCCCTTCGTGGCCCCGCTGTCGCCCTTCGTGGCTTTCTTTGCTGTCCTTCGTGGCCCCGTTGCTGCCCTCAGTGGCCCCGTTCTTGCCCCCCGCGGCCCAACATACGTATGCCCTTCGTGGCCCCCGCTCGTTCGCGCTCTTCATGTCCCCATACGCATTCCCTTCGTTTCCCCGCTGTCGCCCTTCGTGGCCCCGCTGTCGCTCTCGCTCTCGCTCTCGCTTTCGCTCGTCGTCGTCGTCGTCGTCGTAGTCGCCGCCGTCGTCGACGTCGACGTCGTCGTCGTCGTGGTCGGTCCCCTGTCCGTCCCTCTTGGGGTCGGGCTGCCGCCGATAAGCGCTGGCGCCGGCCAGGCCGACGGTCCACGGCCGCCCCGCCGCTTGCCGGGGGCACGGCCTGCAGGGAAGAAAGGTATACCTTCCAAAAGGGGTACGATCGAAGACGAAGAGGGGGGGTATCGAGGGTCTGGGAAATACGCGTTAACGGGCACTCGAGCAGATAAGAGCGAACAATCTTCAACATATTGTTGTTGTTGCTGAGTCTTAATTGCTAAACAGTTATTATTGTTGGACCTCCCCCAGGCGCCTTGGCGCTCTCGCCTCGGCGCCGGCTACATTTTCATTGAAAATGAGGCTCACGCTCGAGTGGTTTGGGGGGGCACCAAAACCGGCCCCCAAACAACAACAACGCTCCCGCTCGAGTCTTCCTTTTTTCTTGCTCAGGGCCGATGCTCTTTCTCGCCGCCGAAAGCCGCCGCACCAACAAAACCAGCGCTACTGCTCGAGACATCCTCCCGTTTTACCTTGGACTGGCGAGCTGCTCTTCCTCTCATCGGCGCCGCCCCCAGCAACAACAACGCTCCCGCTCGAGACTTCTTCCCTTTTTACTCAAGGCGGTGCTCCTCATCGCCGCTGAAAACCGCCGCCCCGACAAAGCCAGCGCTCCCGCCCGAGACCTCCTCCCGTTTCACGCTGGACTGGCGTCCCTATTCTCTTTTGAATGGGCGCCGCTCCCAGCAAGCACAGCGTTCCCGCTCGAGGCTGCCTCTCCTTTTTCCCCGGGGCGGTGTGCTGTTCTTCGCCGCTGGCAGCGCCCGTCTCGACAAAACCACGGTTCCCGCTCGAGACTTCCCCCCTCCCTTCTTACTCAAGGCGGTGTTCTTTCTCGCTTCCGACAACCGCCGTCCCAACAAAGTCAGCGCTCCCGCTCGAGACTTCGTTTTGTGTTGCGCTGGACTGGCGCCCTACTCTCTTCAGCCTTAGCGCCGCTCCCAGCAACAACAGCGGCCCTGCTCGAGACTTCCTCCTTTACTATTTCAGGGCCAGGTCCTTGCCTCGCCGCCGACAGCCGCCATCCCCACCAAGGCAATCCTGCCGCTCGATACTTCCTTGTGTTTTTCCCTTGGCTGGGGCTCCACTGGCGGTCTCGCATCGGCGCAGCGAGGCGCGGGCATGCGTTTCCAATGCGGGATATGTTGACATTGTTCGGAGGAGGTGTTTGCAAAAAACAACAACGCTCCCGCTCGAGATTCGCATTTTTTACTCAGGGCCCGTGCTCTTGCTCGCCGCCGAGAGCCGCCGCACCAACACAACCAGCGCTACCGCTCGAGACTTCCTCCCGTTTTACCTTGGACTGGCGCGCTACTCTTTCTCTCATCGGCGCCGCCCCCAACAACAACAACAACGCTCCCGCTCGAGACTTCCTCCCTTTTCACTCAAGGCGGTGCTCGTCATCGCCGCTGAAAACCGCCGTCCCGACAACACCAGCGCTCCCGCCCGAGACTTCCTCCCGTTTTACGCTGGACTGGCGTCCTATTCTCTTTTGAATGGGCGCCGCTCCCAGCAAGAACAGCGTTCCCGCTCGAGGCTTCCTCCCTTTTTCCCCGGGGCGGTGCTGTTCTTCGCCGCCGACAGCCCCCGTCCCGACAAAACTACGGTTCCCGTTCGAGACTTTGTCCCTTCGTACTCAAGGCGGTGTTCTTCCTCGCCGCCGACAACCGCCGTCCCAACAAAATCATCGTTCCCGCTCGAGATTTCGTTTTGTTTGACTCTGGACTAGCGCCCCACTCTGTTCAGCATTGGCGCCGCTCCCAGCAACAACAGCGGCCCTGCTCGAGACTTCCTCCTTTACTATTTCAGGACCAGGTCCTTGCCTCGCCGCCGACAGCCGCCATCCCCACCAAGGCAATCCTGTCATTCATTGTCCCTGGGTGCGTGGCTGAAGTGGGGATTCGTGGTGAGGATTCTGCTTGTTGCGTTGTTGTTGTTATTGTTATTGTTGTTGTTGATGTTGTTGTCGTTGTTGCTTGGTGTCGTCCCCCCCCCCCGTGACTTACTCGCGACCCACCCTGCGACCCTCCCCGCGACCCACCTCGCGACCTACCCCGCGACCAACCCCGCGACCCACTCGCGACCCACCCCGCGACCCACCCGCGACTCACCCCGCGACCCAGCCGCGACCCACCCCGCGACCCACCCGCGACCCACCCCGCGACCCCTCCGCGAACTTGCGACCCACCCGCGACCCACCCTGCGACCCACCCGCGACCCACGGGCTCGTTGTATGATTTGTGAAATTTTGACGCTTGCGGCGGGCTTCTCCAGAGTGTCGCAGACTGCCGACGTCCCCACCGCCCCCTCACTCTTATCCGCATCTGCGGGGTGCTACGTATATGCAAACTTGTATACACGCCGGTCGTTGAGCGTATGCATTTTTGGATATCCACATCTCAATCTCCTTCAAGCGCCTTCCTACTTCAAGACTCGATCTGCCTGTGCTGTGTCATGCCGTTAGTTAAAATGGCTGCAACCCAATCTATCATATCCGCTTGTCTACCTCATGGTTTTACCGATTTCTTCCGACATATTGTAGAGGGAAACGATTCGTATATACTCCCCCGGGAAACAATTAGTGGATACTCCCCCGCCCCCCCCAAGATTCAAAGCTTGTACGCGCGGGGAAGACTGCGGTCGAAGTGCAACTCATCACACCCACCGCCAATCTTTTTCATTTGGGGGGCATTGGCACATGAATGTGGCATAAGTGTTTGCTAATTTCGTCTGAGGCTTGTACGCGAGTGTGTGTATATATATATATGGTAAACCTTCGAGGTGCAACATCGCTCGTGCGATGTACGTGGGGCCGCGTATGTGGTACATGCAGTTTATGTAGTGCACTGTGATGTGCCATCTATGCTGTGCAATATGTGCTGTCCAGTACATGCGGTGCAATCGATGCTGTGCATCTATGATTCACAACCAATGTGGAGCACACCACATTGCGCAATGTATGTGGTGCCATACAGGCTTTTGCAGTATCTGGTGTGTGCAAACGATGTGTTGCAACTTATGTGGCGGCGACGGGGCGGCGACGGCGACAACATAGCCGCCAGACCGCCACACCAGCCCAGTTCCTCAGAGATAAGTAAGTACCCCAGAGTGCAAGAACTCTTCGGGGATCTTGCAGATGAGCCGCCCTTCATCAATGCAAAGGTTGCAAGCTTTGACGTCGAATGCGTGCAGCGCGAAGGCGAGGGACACATCTTGAAAACGAGTCATCTTCCATCGTCGTGATTACTTCAATCTCTGACGACGAGTGTGCGCGGCGCCGTGGCGAAGTCCGCATCACGACGAACTTGCGCGGCGCTCAGGCGAGAACCGCATTTTGAAGACGAAGTGGCCTCCATCCTCGATGCTCGTGCAAGCCTTTTAGACCAATGTGCGAAGCACCACGGCGAGAGCCGCAAGCAATGCAAAGCAACGCCAACCAGCGTCAAGCAATGATTCCAAACAATGCCAAGCAACGCCACGCAGCGCCAACCATCGCCACGCAATGCCAAACAATGTCACGCAACGCCAAGCAATGACACGCAGCGCCAAGCAATGCCAAGCAACGCCAACAAATGCCAAACATTGCAAAGCCAATGCCAATCAATACCAAGTAATGCGTTGCATCGCATTGGATTGCTTTGCGCTGGTCAGAACTAGTTGGAACTGCGGTGCAAGAAGACCTCTAATCAGTGTCGTGCCGGGTTCATGTAGTTTTAGGATAGTGTTCAGGGACATCTCAAGCGAAATGCCCAGCCTTGCAGACAGAAACATTTGGTGGTGCGACCCGAGGGAGTTATAAGGAAGGAGGAGGAGGGAGTGGATGACCATAGTGAGTTCAAGATACATCAACGATGCTACAAGTTACCCCCTCCTTGTATGCCCCTAGGAGCCTTCCTCTTTCCTCAGTCAGGCTGGCCTCGATTTTTTAGTGGTCTATGAACGAAACGGGTGGGTGTGATATTCTTCCTCAGAGAAGGGGTTTGGCTTCCCCCTGTTGATCTCCTGGGGTTGCCCTGGGTTGCCATGCAATGCCAAGCAACGCCGAGCAATTGCCAAGCAATGCCAAGCAACCCAAGCAACGCCAAGCAACGCCAACCGCCGCCAAGCAATGCCAATCAACGATTCCAAGCAATGCCAAGCACCGCCAAACAATTCTAATGTATGTCAAGGGAGGCAACAAGGCTTGTCAAGAAAGGCAACACGGCAACCAGCGTTCGAACAAATCATATTGGATGGTGATCAACAGCCGCAACCGCAGCCACAGTGGATACAGCAGTCTTCCGGATTGCAACTGCATCCCATAACCCATACATAGTTATTGTCTCGCGACAAACAGTTACACACTCTGTCCATACACGTTTTTATTGCCCATGACGGCCATCAAACTCCCCATTGTCGTGATCGCCCGTCTCCTTCTGCCAACTCGCGGTTTGGAGAGTGTGGCCGATAATGTGGCGTCCGACGTGCAGTTGATCCAGACTCGCGTCTACGACCAGGGCTTCGACGTGCCAGCGAATGGATCGACTGGTTGTGTTGACAACGATTATGGCGCCGTGCAACTTGCAAAAGCTCATGCGCGTGTGCCTGATGTCAGTGGTTGTTCGGATATCGGTCCATACTGTGCAGACGCGAATTTGTCGAGCCAAGTTCGTGAAGTGTGCTGCGCCACTTGCAGCGAGGGACCCGAACCAGAGCCGGACGTGGTGCATTGCCAAGATCATTCCGAGTGCCAGTCTTCGGAATTTTGCTATGATGGTACGTGCGACAGCTGCAGCCAGTGCCAATTCTGCTCCGATGCTGCTTACGTCGACGAGTGTGGGCACTGCGGGCCAGGGTTCCCATCGCATGAGACGGATCCCTGTCACTCCCATGAATTCGTGGTCACCAAGGGTTCGCTTACGGTGACACATGCATGGAAAAATCTGTCCTCAGACGAGCAGCTGCTCTTTCTCGAAAAGAAGTTCGGCGAGCTCGACAAAGACCAGTCATTAACCCTGGACGTGGACGAGCTAGTGGGCGTCCTAATCGGACAGGACCTCGTCGCGATCGAAGCCGACAACGGCACGCTCAACACCCCTTTTGACCAAGTGCTACTTCCCAGGGCTTCGGTGCAAGAGTTTGTGGAGAAGCACAGCGCCCATGGCAGTGCGTTCTTGACCCTCGACGAGTGGCTCGCCACAACTCCTCAGCTGGCACAACGAGCTGCCCCCCAAAAGGCGTTACGTGGGCCTTCGTGCACCTTCGAGAGTATCTTCTCACTTCCCAGCACCTGCTCGGAAACACAATGGGTACGTAGACAATTGCGGGAACTCTTGCAATAACGCTTGTACCAGTTGCCCGAGATTGGCGCATACGAATTCGAGCGCTGTTGCGCGAGTTTCCCGAGATTCGGGCTCCGTTGCGCGAACTTCTCAAGAGCTTGAGTTCTGGGGCGGGAGGCGTCGGCGTCGTTGGTGGGACGTCGTCGAGAATGTGGTAGATACGGTCGTCGATGTGGTCGTGTGCACTGTGAGTTGCGTCACCAACTGCGTGTGGTCGTGTTTCACCGAAGCAGTGGAGTATGTGTACACGTGCGTGGTCGACACTGTCGTGAATGTGCTCATGAGCTTCGGAGAATGTCTGTCAGCTGTGGTGAATGCCGTCAACGACGCGGTTGGTGACATGTGCGGCTTCGATCTCATCCCCACAAGTTGTTCCGGCGTTTGGGATTGTATTTCGGATGGGGTGAGCAACGCTCTCTCATTCTTCGAGTGTGGATTCTCGATACTCTTGGATATACTCAAGAACATGGTCATGGCAAATCTTCGCTGTCTGCCGAACATCGCCGACGGCATCAGGGCTGCCCTATTCCCTCCCGAAGCGATAATTGCTACTACAGTTTTCGAGGCTTTGTGGAATTTCGGCGAGAGGGTCGTGAACGGGATCTACTCAGAAGCTGCGGCTGTGAGCATCGACTTCTGTTGGAATTCAGCCCCCACCGCCGAATTCACTGACTGTGGTGCCTTCGATTTCGTCAGCAGTATGACTATTTGGGACGTGCTTGACGTTTTCGGCATGGCCCAGCGTTTCGCGGATACCGTGGCGAAGTTCACTAATTGCCTCACGAAGACTACAAGCCTCCCAGGGCTTAGTTTCGGCATCCCCACTCCCTTCCTGAAAGTTGATTGGACAGGAGGCTCGTGGTGTGCGCCAAGCTTTGTCCAAACTGCGGCCAAAGGTGTCATTGGCGTGTTCAGGTATATAGCTTCAGGACGGATGCTCGATGACCTCATCGTTGTAGGTGACAACCTCCTTACCAATCTTCAGACGAGGCTGGAAGCAGTGTTCTGTGACGAAGGCGACTTTACCATCACATTGGGCGTCGACCTCCAGTTCGGATACGCAGTTCTTGGAATCAAGGCTCAGGCTGGATGCCTCAATGGAAGATTCGCCGCAAAGATTGTAGGGTTTGCTACGGGCAGAATTTCCATCTTCGGTTCGCCGTACAAGCGGGAGCCAAGTTCCTCTGCGTTCTTCAGTATCGGTTGTACAGCGGGGCCCTCCAGCACGGAGTGGTCGTACTGGGAGTCGTCTCTGAGCGGCAGCCTGACGTTCAATATTTTCTCGGGGTCGGTTTCTCTGCCCCTCTATCCAAAGCCGAAGCTCGAGTTTGGCTATTCGTTCTCGCTCAGACTATGGGAAAAAACAGCCACTCCCCCTCGCCTGTCGGAGGGGGAATTCAACAAGACATCGCTGCTGCCGGCGCTGCGCCTCCTCTCTGGGGCTACGTCCGACCCGAGCTTCGGCGAAAACGTCAAGAGCAAGTTCCCAGACCCCAAGCCGATCCTCGAAGGGGCCCGCAACGGCTCGCTCGAGAGGTCCAGCATGAACAGGAGTGCCGGTGACCTCTCCGGCAGGATCGCAATCTCTGTCACGAAGAGTTTTTGCTTCACCTGTGACGATTTCGGATCGGAGCCTGCCTGGGTCACGGGCCTCTCCAACATGGCTCAGAAGTTCGTTTGCGCTGTGGGCCAGGCGATGGCGGGAGCCTCCTGGGGTGCGCTGAGCCTCGCCCAGTGCTTCGCCCGCGTGGCGCAGTGGGAGGCGGCCGGGAACTACTGCGAGTATTTGTATTCCGACTCGCCGAACGACGGCTCGGGCAGCCTGGGGACCACTTGCGCCTGTATGCCGCCGAATTCGATGTCTTCTGGGGCTTGCTACGCAGCTGTTGGAACCAGGGCCAGCGATGGATCTGCGCATTTCGTGACCTACCGGCTTCAGAGGCTGACTTGCGAGACTGGGAGCGGAGCGGCATGCAAGACTTGTGTCACGCCGCAGGACCGAGTGGTGAGAGACCAGTGTGAGACCTGCAACGACGGCCACATACTGCTCGGCTACGTGTGCTCGGCCTACACGCCGTCGCCGACGCCAAATCCCACGCTGTATCCGACGCCAAGCCCGACCCCTTATCCAACGCCGTATCCGACGCCATATCCAACGCCATATCCAACGCCATATCCGACGCCATATCCGACGCCCTATCCGACGCCAAGCCCGACGCCAGAACCGACGCCAAGCCCAACACCACTGCCACCCGGGGCCACGCATGTTCCGACGCCAAGCCCGACGCCAGAGCCGACGCTGTATCCGACGCCAAGCCCGACGCCAGACCCGACGCGGTATCCGACGTCAAGCCCGACACCAGACCCAACTCGGAATCCGACGCCAAGCCCGACGCCAGAACCGACGGCGACCATGGCGACCTGCGTGGACGTCCCTGGGTGGGCGAGCAAGGATGGTACACCTTGCTCCTGGTATAACACGGCCAATGTTTGCACCACGTCTGGAGGCTATGCATCGGGATGGAATTCTGGATGGGGCACATTTGCAGATTGGGCGAACGATGGATATGACGGCTCGACAGCATGCTGCGGTTGTGGTGGGGGCACGTCGCCGACTCGTTGCCAGTACATCGAGATCCCTCCAAATACATTCGGGTATGTTCAATTGCCGTATAGTAGCAACATTCGAGCTCTGTCAATGTGGCTTGCGCCGTACAAGGATGGAGGCTATCACTGGGAGTAGATATTTGACGCACGTACGGGATTGGGCGATGGACATTTCTCGTTTCTGGACTGGTCATCCGGATCTGGCAGCGCGCGTATAAACAAGGGCAGTTATTGGAGAGATACGATATATATCAACGGAGTTTCCGCTACTACTAGTACATTGGTTGCGAGTGTCAATAGTGCCACAACCACCTACGCCCCGTGGATTCATCTGTACGTATCGTCAGACAGAACTTTCGGCGACGATATAACGGTGTTCGCTCGATACTCGCTCTCAGAGAATTTGCCAGGCAAGATCCATTCCTTGGATTTGTGGCCGTCCGAGTTGTCCGCGTCTGACATTTTGGCCGCGGCTTCGGGACAGACGACATCAGTAACGCCCACGCGTTCCTATTCCGCGGCGGATTTAAGGTTGTACAGATCGGGGACTGCGTCCCTCGTCGCCAATGAAGTTGGTACTGCGCAGTGCCCGCCAAGCCCGACGCCAGCCTCGACGTCGCATCCCACGCCGAACCCGACGCATAGCCCGACGGCACACCCGACGCCGAACCCGACGCGTAGTCCGACGGCACACCCGACGCCAAACCCGACGCGTAGTCCGACGGCACACCCGACGCCGAACCCGACGCGCAGTCCGACGGCACACCCGACGCCAAACCCGACGCCGTTTCCGACGCCAAGCCCTACGGCAAGCCCAACGCCGTCTCCGACGCAGTATCCAACGCCAAGCCCGACGCCCAGCCCGACGGCAAGCCCGACGGCAAGCCCGACGCCATCTCCGACGACAAGCCCGACGGCAAGCCCGACGCCGTCCCCGACGCAGTATCCAACGCCGAGCCCGACGGCAAGCCCGACGGCAAGTCCGACGCGGACCCCGACGTCTGCGCCCACCTACCCCCCGCTTGGGGACGTGCATGCATCAGGTATTTGTAGCTGCTCCAGCCCCCCCTGCGGATGTAACTGTTGGGATTGCACAGAAGAGCGTCAAGCTGCTGGATGTTGTAGTTGCGAAGATGGGAGGAGTTGCGGTTATGGCGATACGATGACTTTGTGCGACGGTTGCATGGGTTGTTGGTACAAGGGCAAATGTGGTTGCAGCACAGAATCGGTTACGTGGCCCTTCTATGATGTGTTCGGTCTCACGTGCTCGATTGATGCAGGCAGCTACCTGTCCTACCATGCAGTGCCACCGACCTCAAGCCCGACGCCGAGCCCGACGCCAAGCCCGACACCGTTGCCACCTGGCGTCACGTTGTCTCCGACCCCGAGCCCGACGCCAAGCCCGACGCCAAGCCCCACGCCAAGCCCGACGCTATCCGAAACTCAGAAAACTTGCGGCTGCTCGAACCCACCATGTGGTTGCAATTGTTGGGATTGCACAGCAGCGCGCCAAGCAGCTGGATGCTGCAGCTGCGACGATGGCTGTGGCTACTTCGATCTTGCAAATTCTACGTGTGACGGCTGCAATGGTTGCTGGCACGGCGGCTTGTGTGGTTGCAGTACAGATTCCTCGACTTGGCTCTACTATCGGGCATTCGGTCTTTCGTGCTCGAATGAAACGGGCAGTTACCTTTCCAATCACGCAAAGATTGCTGGCGAGTACTCCGCGGAGGAATCTCTTCCAGACGGCGTAACTGCGGAGGACCTCATGAGTTCCACGACCTACGTGTCCGCCAAGAAGACCGGTCTGGCTAATGCTCTGAACGTATCCGTTTCCGACGTTGAGATCACGGGCTTCGTCATCGTGACCCATCCCGATCGGCTCCCCGCTGCTGTCCGCCAGCTCTCGCGGGACTCGCACGTCACCGTGACCACGCGTTTCACGGTGGAGATCGTCGGCAGCAAGGGCGCCACGTCCCTCACCGCCGCGATCGCCACAATGCCTGACGTCATTGAGGCCGAGACGAACGAAGCTATGGCTGCTTCTGACTGGAGTGCGGAAACGGTCATCACTGTGGCCCCTACGCTGACGGCTTCTTCCGTGGGACCAGCGGGTTCGACTGCGGGCGTTACCACTGCTCCCACGCCGGTTCCCGTCGTCATTGGGGCCAGCATGGGCGCCGTCGCGGCCACTGGCGACCCGCATTTGCAGAACATCTTCGGCGAGCGTTTCGACCTCATGCAGGCTGGCAGACACCTCTTGGTCCAGATCCCGAGGGGCGCGCGCAGCGAGGTCTCCCTGCTCCGCGTGGAGGCGGAGGCGCAGAGGCTCGGCGAGTTGTGCGCGGACATGTATTTCCAGGAGCTGAACTTGACGGGAAGGTGGGCGGACGAGAAGCAGGCTGGCGGTCTCCGGTACCGCGCAGCAGATGCCGTCACGGAGGATCCCAAGTGGGTGCAGTTTGGGAGGGTGGACATCAAAGTCGCGCACGGACGTACGCTGAAAGGGATCCGCTACCTCAACGTCTACGCGAAGCACTTGAACCAGGCCGGGTTCTCTGTCGGAGGCTTGTTGGGCGAGGACGACCACCGCAAGGAAGCGACTACTCCTGCAGGCTGCACGCATCGAACGAGCCTTTAGCCAACAGAGCACGGCCCGAGCACGGCCGCCGTCTCCGGCAAGGAGCCTTAGCTGGGCCAGCCTGGCCGTCTGATCCCCCCTTCCTGGGCGGGACAACCTCTCTCACTGGCCTGGTGCGGAGGCGCACGGCCGGCGGTCCGCCCCTTCTTTTTCCCAGGCCACGCCTGGCTCCGATCACCCTTTTGACGTCCACGGCGCTTCCTCGTGCTAAAAAGGCACGTCTGCGCTCGCTGGCCTGGTGCGGATGCGCACGTCTGCGCTTCGCCTCCCACGTCTGGCGAAGTTGTATAGGTCTGGCTTGGTGGGCAACTGCGCATCAATGCACATGAGTTCTTTCGATGCCCGCATCCCTCTCCTCGTGCCCGTCTTCGCACGTTGTCGCTCGAAATAATCAACTCACGGTCGTTGTCTTCATCGGAGGCACCATTATAATTGCCATCATCACGACCACAGTCATCGCCCTCATCGTATCCTCCATCATCATCATCATCATCATCATCATCATCATCATCATCATCAGCATCAGCATCAGCATCAGCATCATCATTGCCGTCACCTGTGTCATACTATCGCCATCACCATCCACATTCTCATCACGGCATGTTGTGGATCCCCTACTTTTCTGCTACCGTTGCCCGCTATTCGTTGTCAATGCGCATTCTTGCTCGCGGTGGTGATCATGGAGATGGCAGAAATAGATGATGATAATGGCGGTGACGATTCTAGTGTTGTCTGTTATGATGTTGATGCTGGTGTTCATGGTGGCAGTGCTGCTGCTGGTGTAGATACTGCTGCTGCTGCTGCGAATGATCATGGCACTAATTATGACGATGATGATACTGGTAACGATGATAATGGTGATGCCGATGATTCTGATGATGATATGATGATACAGATGGCGACGACGACATGATGATGACTGTGATGACGAGGATGATGCTGATGCTGATGATGGTGATGGTGGTGGTGATGATGGTGGTGTTGAAGCTGGTAATGACGACGACCACGACGACGATGACTGCTACAATGACGACGAAGATGATAATGGTGATGATACTGATAACGATGATGATTATGATGCTGATGATTGTGATGATGGTGATTATGTCGATGATGATGTTGATGCAGATGATGATGGTGATGATGCTGATGATGGTGGTGCTGATGAGTGTGCTGAGGATGGGGACCATTGTGGTGATGATGATGTTTGTAACGACGATGCTGTCAGCGAGTTTGCTAACGATTGTGATACTGATTGTGATGATGACGATGTTGATGATGGTGATGCTGATGCAGATGATGGTATTGATGCTGTTGGTGATTCTGGTGATGCAGGAGTGGCGACGATTGTGATGATTATGGTTGTGATGAGGATGATTATGCTGGTGCTGATGATGATGCTGATGATCACGCCGATGACAATGATGGCGTCCACTTGTCAGCGATGAAGGTTTTGGAAGGATGCCGACATGCTCGCGCGGCCGACGCGCGCGAGTGGCCCGCGTAGTACTGTTTTAATCGGATCGTGCTCCACGAGCAAGCGCGTAAAGGCGATCAAATGATCTGAACTTGCGCACGCGAGAGGCCCGCTCGGTCGCAAGTCATAACATCGTGAAAAGTAGAAGGAGGATTCGCAAGGTCGCGCTCGTACATTTTTTCGACAACCGTGTTGCAACGCCCTGATGTTGGCATGCTTCGGGGACCTCGACCTTCCTTATTTATCTCGACGGGTGAGTCATGCTTCGGGAACCTCACTTCGATGTTTCGCCCCTGCTTCGGGAACCTCGACCTCGACCTTGGCAGAAACCAAGCGTTTTTGAAGGATTCCGTCATGCGCTCGAGACCCCGAGCGAGTGTGGACGTTGTTACATTTTTTTGCAGAGCAAGTTTTTGCAAATTGATGGTTGTGATGGGAAAGTGTGCGCACAGAGTAACAGTTAACGAGGATGATTAGGAGGAAGTGCGATACCGGATTGGCTGAACATGAATGGATTCATGTGTAAAACGAACGATAGGACAGAGTCTTTTGCACATTTTCAGGGGGGACGATAATCCCGGGGGGGGGAAGGGTAAATTGTTATCATATTTTAGAAAGGAGAACCTATGCTGTAACACCTGCAGCCTTTGTTGTGAAATGTTTGTTGTGCAACCTACGTGGTGTAACCTATGTTGTGCCATATCTATGATGAAGTCGATGTTGTGCAAAGTGTGTGGGCCCGTACATGTGGCGCATGCTCAGTGGTTTAAAGTAGGTTGTGCAAAATATGTGGTGCAACCAATGCTGTGCAATGTCGGTGTTGCAGTTTTCTGTGGTGCAATATAAACGGGCAACCTATGTCGTGCAATCCACGCGATCCAATATATGTTGTGCAATCTATGTTGTGCATCTAATGTAGTGCACTCCACGTGTTCCAATACATGTTATGACATCTTCGCTGCACAATCTATGTTGTGCATCCCACGTGGTGCAATACATATATATATATATATATATATATGATGCAAGGTGTGTGGTCCAATTTATGGTGTGCGGTCGACGTGAACCAATACAAGTGGTGCTATCTATGTGGTGCGATTAGATGTATGTTCGCATTGAGCTGTCATTCTACCCACCCACCCGCAACCTGGTTTTGCAAAGCCCATTCGGCGGGACTTGTGATGCCTGCCTGGCGATGGCTGGCGCATCGCTGCGGCCGTGATTGCGCGCGAAGGCTCGCGCGCAAACCGGCCAATTAGTCTGGCGCGACCGACTCGGCCTCTGTTGCGCTGACCGCTGGGGACTTCCCAGCGCGTCAGAAAGGCCGCGCTGACCCGCTTTCACTTCCGAGCGAATCGGTGATTCGGCGATTCGGGCGGGCGCGGTTTCATGGCGACGTCGACATCGGCATACAAGATGATGAGTGCAGCGATGTTGGTGACGACGAATGCAAGGCAAACGGCGGCGCCGATGTTGATCACGCCGACGACGATGATGGTATTCACGTATCGGTGGTGAAAGTATTGGACGGATTTTGATATATATATATATATATATATATATATGCGCGCGGCCGACGGGCGTGAGTGGCCCGCACGCTGCCGAATTTGAAGTTGTCAGCACCACTGCTCGCGCAAGCATCCCGCCCATCCACCCGCAAGTATGTAGCAGGTGTGCAGAATATTCACCAGTAGGTTTCGCCTCAGGTTTCATCGAGTGTCCTACCGCTGGGACATGTTTGGCTCAAGGGAAAAACATAGTTATACTGCCCCTGCTGCTGCCGCAGTTGGTCGCGGAGCCTGGTGCGGCGGGCGGCCATGGGTGGCGGCGGGCAGCCCTGAGGGAGGCTGGCTCGGCCGCTGCTCGCGAGCCCCAGCTGTCTCCAGGCTCGCGCCGACGGGGCGGCGCGGCACGCGGAGATGCCCGACGACGACGGCAGGAACGCGACCGCCTTCTCAGAGGACTCAGGAGCTACGCCGGGGACGGCGTCAGGAGCTCCTACCGATCTTCCGGGGGCGGTGACCCTCACAGTTCAGCAGCTGATCGAGCTGGTGGCAGGGGGAGTCCGACAGACTACGGGCGCAGCGCCGGCAGCTCTGGCATCCAAGCCCACAGCCACCGGTTCCGAGGGTCCAGATGAGCCCAAGGAGTGGGACCTTTGGCGGCAGGGCGGACAGGCAGCAGCAGATGACAAGAGGCCCGCCAACGGTTTCGACGACAGTTGGAAGGACAACAGTTGGAAGGACAACATTTGGAAGGATAACAGTTGGAAGGGCGACCCTGGAGACGACGCCTGGAGGGCATACTAGTCAAGCTGGAAGCCGTGGCAGGGCTCCGGCAACGGCGGAGGTTGGTTCGGCAAAGGTGACTACAGCGACCCCCCAGCCCAGCTGGGGCCACTATCGAGCCTGGCGCAAGGCCCTCCGCCGTTGGAGCACGAACGCAGATATACCACATGGAGAAGATCCGGAAAGTTCCTTCGTCTCTTCGAGCGGAACATGCAGTCTCACATTCATATCATCCCAGAGCGTGTGCTGACTAGTGACGAGTGGATAGAGGCTGTCCTGAAGAAGATGGACCTCACGATCGGAGAGCGAAAAGGAGATTATCGGTCGAAATGCATTGTACGAGGCCTCCCGCGAGCAGAAAGAGTCTCTCATCCAGTTCGCGGCAAGAGGTGAGGCGCAGTTTCTCGAGGCCGAGGCGCATGATCTCACCCTCTCTTCGAAGACCAAGGGGGTTTTGCTCGAGGAGGGCTCTGGGCGGACCGCCCAGAGGATGCATAACCTACGTGCGCTGACGCTTGGTCGGCTAGATTTTGAGAGCGTGAGCTGGGCGCCCCGACAGATGGACGCGCCTGGCTCGGAGCGAACGCTCCCGGGGGGAAGGCAGGCCGCGCTACTCGCATGCGCCGAGGCCGAAGAGCCCGGCGCCGCCAGTGGTAGCTCCCCTTTTTTAGATGGGGGACAGGGGTGCTGTGCAAAAGGGTATGGTTCAATGGGGTGGCATGGTGGTGTTCTGGTTGATGTGGTTCGCTTTGGAGCTGATGCATCATATTAAGATGTGCACGCGTTCGTGGTTGCAGTTGCTCTCGCACTGCAGTTCTGGCTCATCCAAGCGATGGTGGCCAATTGGCCATTGATGCGATGCCTCTTTGTTTGCTCGGCTGTTTGGTTTTGCCTGTGTTCGTGCGCGCCTGTTGCGCAGCGTTGCCGCGTTGCTGCCGACAACGTGGTTCCGTTAGAAAAAAGCAGAGTCTTCTCAGCTCTCTCATCCTTTTCTCCCTGGCGTCCTATACAGGTCTGTTCTCATGCGCGCCTCGCCGCCCTCCATCCCCACCCGGTGCATGAGTTTATCCGCTGTCGTTTTGCTTTTCTGGAGGATATGAGGTCGTCGCACGTGCGGCGCCGTGCAGTTGGCAGTGATACCCTTCTGAATTGTGGTTGCAGTCGTCGGCGACGTCTTTTTGCCCCCCCCCCCCCCCACACGCGCGCGCACTACCAACGCAGCGCTCGGCGGCCTGATCGGGAACTCCTTCGACGGCGTCAGTGGTAGAACTCGCGCGCGGCTCATTGCAGCGCTTCGTGGCCACATATGGAGCTCCACCGAAAGCAGCGGCGGCGGATCTCGCATGCGCCCCCCTCGCCCAGCGCGTCGCTTCGAAGACCAAAGCGAAGCGCCGCCTAAGGTCCCAGTGGCGGAAGCCGCATGCGCTTCCCCCATTCAGCGCAGCTCGTGGTGCATTTTGAGCTCCACCGAAAGCCCCGGTGAGGGGATTCGAATGCGTTTCCCGCGCCCACCGCGGTGGCTCGCGGACCCATGGGGGGGGCTCCCGGGCTCCCATCGAAGGCCCCAGTGTTAGAATTCGCTGCGGTTTCTATCCCGCGCAGCGCTTCGTAGCCCCATGGGGGGTTCCACCGCTGGCCCCAGTGGCTGCGCTCGCGTTCGTGTATCCAACCACGTGCGACGCCTCGTAGACCCATGGGGATCTCCAGCTTTGACGATGCCTCTTCGGCGGAGTTGCAGAAGTCACGCGGTCGGGTCTGTCGCCAGAAAATTTGCTTTGAACGGAAATTTTGGCGCCGCGGGCGCATCCGTGATGAGATGCCGCCCGGGGGGATCTGGATAGGGTCCTTCTCACTCCTCCGGCGGTTCCTAGGCGGAGCTTCTCTTGGACATGAAGGCGCGTGGCGCGGTGGCCACCTCTTCTGGCGGTTCTGAGGCCCCAGGGGTCCGGCATTCAAATTTAGGATTTTCGCAGTTTTCGCGTTGAAATTTCGGAATTCCCGGAATTTCGTTTTTAAAATTTCGGAATTTCCGGAATTTCGTTTATCAAATTTCGGAATTTCCGGAATTTCGTTTTGCCGGTGGAAAAAACCAGCCGTTTTGAAAATTCGGAAATTCCGGAAATTCGTTTTTTCCAAATTCGGTATTTCCGGAATTTCAGTTTTTTTTTCTGGGGGGGGGGAAATTCGGAAATCCCGGAATTTCGTTTTTCAAATTTCGGAAATTCGGAACGTTCGTTTTTGATTGTTCGGGTTCTAGTCGGCGAAAGCATGATATATTCACGCGCAGTTGCGCGCGATCGCAGCGCGGGCAGGTGCCGGCGGATAGAGGGATGCAGGGGGGACCTTGGTGGCGGAAGAAGCAGACGGTGAAAGTGCGTCTGAGTGACCAGTCGGCGCTGTAGACAGCAGAGCGGCGAAGTCACAGAATTAAATGTAAGAAATTGCAGTGCGCACCGAACGCGTCTCGCACTGTGTTTTTACAGGGCAGCGCAGCTTAGCGCATCTGTTAAGATGATTGTTTCGTGGGCAGGGGGTGGGGGTTGAGCGTTGAAACAGAGGCCGCCCTACATCGCAGTTTTGGCGGGGTGCAGATTGAAATCGCCGCGGGCCCTGTTTTGTTTTCCAAGGCCCGTTTCGGCGGGCGTTTGAGAGACGTGCAGAATCCTCTGTTTTCCTGCGCCCTGTTTCCAATGCCTGCCCAGCCCATTCGCGCCCGCATGCCGCGGGCCACTTTGCCGCGACACCGCAATTCACATGTTCTTTTGCGCCTAGGTGGGCCGACCCGAGGAAAAGTCCATGCGACCTTTCGCGCTTCTCCGTGGAACTTCGCCGAGGCAGCCCGACCAGTGAAGCGTGATATTCCGCGCGTTGCGCTCCTTGGGCCAGTGGCCGACTGAGTGAAACTTTTCTTTCGTCGGTCATGCAAGGGGGGGGGGGGGGGGGGGGGGGGGGGGGTCGCGCGTGAGGTCTCTGCTTGTCGCCAGGCTGCAGATTAAGAGGGCGCATGTTGCTGCGCTTGATTATTAGCTCTACACGGCCATGCATTCTTGTGCTGTCCAGTTCGCGTTTTCCGGCGATGGGGGGCGGACCCCCGGCGTCCTTTTCGCCCCCCGTGACAGGGTCGCGCGGCTCAGGCTTGCCGCGCGCGCCCATGCGCGCGGCGCGGCCAGGGGAAGGCAAATCGGAAGCAATGTTTCCCTTGGGAAGCGGTGGGGCAATTATGCGGGGAGCGGTGTAGCAGAAAGGATAGGCAGAAGAGGGTCTTTCGCATTTTGACGAGTCGGGGGTAGTCATAGTCGCGAGCCTTCTGGGGCACCTGGTGTTTCCCGCGATCCGACGGCGGGCGTGCGCGGAACATCTTCTCAACGCGATGATTGCGTCAATCATGCCAATGATTATGATTCGCGCTTTTGTGACACGCTAGAGGTCCACCTCCGTTTTTGCATTGCCATCCGATCGTTTGTGTGCCCCCTGCATTCGTTCCCACCTTGAAGTGGCCCACTTGGAGCAGCGGTGCCAGCGTTGCTTTGGGTTCGGCCGCGTGCGTCGCGGGTGGCAACGCAGCGAAGTCGCCCATATTGTTGTTTCTATGGGCGCGCAGGGACCCCACGCCACACCCCATTACACCGCGCCCCTTTCCATCTTCTAAACTTTTCTCTCCTGCCCGGTCGGCCCGTCGGAGTTTGGCCCAGAGTCCGCGGTGGGGGGCGAGCTCGACCTGGGGGACATGAATGGCGAGGGCGAAGCAGCGCCCCTGGCCGACATCGAGGATCTGGACCTCGAGGTGGACCAGGTGGAGGAGGCCGTGGCCGCGTTCGAGTCTCGCCCCGACGCCCGCACCTGGAAGCAGAACAAAGACATGGAGCAAGCTGCTCGTCAGGATCGAGAGCACTTCGGGCGGCCGCGCTCCGGGGGGCCAGCTCCCCCTCCACCTCGAGGTCGAGGCGGGCGACCAGATCGACGGGGGCGCGGAGGCGGCGGCCGCGGTCGAGGAGGTGGAGGCCTCGGCATGGACGGCCCAGGCTCTCGTGGGAGCAGCTGATGAAGGTCGCCAGATGCGGGGCACGCAAGCAAAAGGGCCACTGGCACCGCGAGTGCCCGGAGAAGGACAATCCCAAGTTCAGGCAGGGGCAGCCGCGGCAGCGTGGCCAGCGGCGGACCGCGTCGGCATGCGCCTTCGTCGGCTGCGAGGTGAGCCCCAGCAAGCCCATCACTGTCGACGTGCTCGAGAATCTGACGGCCGCCGGCCAGGGGGTCGCGCGGTGCGGCGAGGGGCCCCAGGTTTACCTGGCGGCGGCCGCCGCCCAGGCCTTGGCGGGCCCGGGCGCCGGCAGCGACCTGGTCGGCCTCGCGGCATTGAGCCGAGAGTGGAGGGCTCTCGCGTCTTTCGGCTTGCGTTTTGGGGCGATCCCGAGGCGCGTTCAGAGGCCCCGCGCTGCGCGTGGCGCGGGCGGGGCCGCCAAGGCGCTCGGCGCGCTTCTATTTACGATTTGTCCAGGGGCGTCTCTCGGCACTGTTGAGACCGCGGTGCTCGCCGAGGCCGCCCCTCGCATTCTGAGCGCCAGTCTTCTAGAGTTTCTCGAGCGCGTCGTCGATTTGCCCGGGGGCGCCATGAGTTCGGCATTTCTGAAGACGGACATTTCTCTTACTCGTCTCGGATCAGGGCGCCGCATGACAGAGATTGTGCGACAGCTACCCATGCCCAGGGAACGCCCTTCGCAGGCGCGCGTTTCTGGACAGGAATTCGTTCGCGCTGGGCGACCGTTCCCAGCCGGAGATGCCCGAGTCCTTCACTTCTTCCTCCTCCTCATCCTGGCGTCCGCCCTGGCCGCGACAGCGAGGGGGTTGGCGCGGTCGAGAAGGTCTTGGACTCTGACGAGCAGGCTCTTCCCCGGCGTCCGCGAGCTCTGGTGCGCGGTGTTTATCGGGGTCTTGTTGTCGCGAGCCCTGATAGCGCCCTGTAGACTACGTCGGGGCTCAGGATCAACCTGGGGGGCTAAGGCGACTCGCGGGAAGCTGCGCCAGCCGCGGAGAACGGGAGGGTCCGCGGCACCTCTGGCATTGAATCTCTCCATGGCCACTTTTGGCTCGAGCCCGCAGTCAGGCGATCGAGTTCGTAGACGATCGTTTTTATGCACTCGCGTCTGCTCTCGCAGCCGGCGCATCAGTCACGCGGAATGCGAGGTTCGCCTTCCCCGTCTCGCTGGCGGCGATGGCCCGAGTAGCTCCGGGCGAGAGACGCCCGGCGCCTGCGAGGCCACTCAGCAGGATATCGAGAGGATGCGCCAGGGGCAGGTGGCTCGCCCCCCGACGTCGACCACCAAGTAGACAGGGAGGACAACCGCAGCGCCAGCAGGGCGCCATGGGGCATAGCCACGGCGATGACGAGACCGCCCAGCAGGTAGCCGCGGCGGACAGCCTCCACCGCTCAGGAAAAAATGCCCTCCCAAGCTGGGCCCGAGGGGCGGTCTGCTGCTGGGCCGGCCGCCGCAGCCTCCGCCGGCGGCCGTGCTTCCAGCGCCCATTCCGATGGCCATGGCGCCACCGGGGGCACCTCCAGCCGAGCCCCCTCCGCAACCAGCTCCACTTCCATTGCAGAGCGACATCGATCCAGACGCGCTGCGTGGGCGTCCTCAGCTGCGCACGCGCCACTGGGTCAAGGGCGCCGAGATCCGGACTCAGGGCCCCTGCAGGTATATGCCCCAGCGCCGCAGACCTCCAGCAATCTGATGTCCACCCAGGTCCTTATGAACCTGGGGCTCCTGGCCGACATTGCTGACGTTAAACGCGTTTTGTCTGTCTGACCCCATGGCCAGGGCACAGTGCCTTGTGTGCGTCGAACCCTGCGAGGGCATAGACCTCCCGAGAGGGTCCCTGATACTCCTGGAGGTCAATGTATACGAACTCGACGATGTGCCAGCGGCGTGGGGGCGCGCAGCGGTGAATTTCCTGTCGCAGCACAGTTTTATTAAGAGTCCTCTGGGGCCATGTTGGTGGGCCCGCTACGGGCCCAAGGGTGAGATATTAGATGTGGTGCTTTTGGAAGTGGACGACTTGCTTATAGGCAGCAGCTCGCCCACCGCCTGGGCCTGGATCACGCAGTTTCTGGAGTCTCGTTTCAAGTTTGGCAAGCGCCGTGGTTGTCATGGCGGCCCTGCTGAGTTTGCAGGCAGAGGCGCGGTCGCCAGCTCCCAGATGGCGACCCTGGATTAAGAACAACGCATCCTCGAATCTATTAAAAACCTCACGATGGCACGTGGCCGCCTCTCTTCGAAGACTAGCCCTCTTGACCAGTCAGAATTCAAAGCGCTGAGATCTCTCGTGTACAAACTCAAATGGGCAGGTTGGGGGCGTGGGCCAGATGCCGCCGGGGTGGCCAGCATCCGACCACGGGCGATGTGGAACTTTCGAACAAAATCGCGCCACCTACGATCCACCGCTTCTCCAGGTCTCACGATGCGGAAGTTGGGCCCTGAGCGTATTGCGCTTACTTCTTACTCCGATGCGGGGGGGTTCGGTGCTTTTGACGATTTCCTCGACGATCGCGGCCTTCCCGAAGACCCCGCACAGGGTGCTTGGATGGTGCTCGCAGCAGACTGCAGCGTCCTAGAGAACCGATGGGCGCGCGCCTCTATCTCAGGCTGGCGCAGCTCCAAGCTGCGACGCAAAGTGCCCTCGATTCTAGCGGGCGAGACCCAAGCTCTTTCCTCGGCAGTGACGGAAGTGGAGTATCTGCAGATTCTCTATCGAGACATCCTGTCCAGGACGTAGATATACGAGACCATCACTGCTGTTTCGGACCTTCCGCCACTGTTCTCAGAAGGAACTACAGTCTCGTCTCCCGGGAACACCACGGACATATAGTCGATGTTAAATCTGTATACGACACCATGCTCAAAGAGGGCAGCGCGTCTGCTCGTGACCGAAGAACGGCTACCGACCTCGCTATTCTGTGTGAGGCCCTCGAACGGACCCAGGGCAAGGTTCGCTGGATCCCGCGCGCCCGTATGCCGGTCGATTCCCTGACGAAGGACGACATCGCAAAAGGGAATGCCGCCCTCCTCGATTTGATGACGAGCGGCAGGCTGGTCCAGGTGGACGAAGGCGCCGAGGTTGGTTGAAGGCCGCCGTGCCCAGTCAGGGTTCAAGAGCCGCGCCCAGGCAGCCCCCCGGAAGGTTTTGGACGAGACAGCGTGGATCTCATGGAAGGAGCTCCACGACCAGGTCCGGGTCGGTGGTGGTGGTGGTTCCTATTCTCCTCCTCTTTCCTTTTTTTTTTTTTTTCTCTCTCTCTCTTTTTTTTTTTTTTTTTTTTTTTTTTTCTCTCTCTCTCTCTCTCTCCCATGCCAGACTCTATGCCTTCCAATAATCTCATTGTCTGCTATTCTTTCCTTGTTGCTTTGCCCTCTTTCCTTCAGGGGCACCGACAGGCAGTTCAGTACCTGCCTGCCTCCCGTTGGTCACAGGAACCTAACGGCTAGAGGTGCAAAACCTATGAAACAGTTCGACCTGTGTAGCAGGTGTGCAAAATATTCACAAGTAGGTTTTGCGTCAGGTTTCATGGACTGTGTCTTACCGTTGGGACACGTTTGTCTCATGGGAAGAAGATGCTGCCCCTGCTGCTGCCGCAACTAGGCTTTCACAGCCCATGCGGCGGCGATTGCGACGACTGCTTGGCGCCGGCTCGCGCGTCGCTGCGGCCGCGCTACTGCGCGCACACGCACGCATATATAAATGTACAATACAATGTATAAATGTACGTTGGTATGTGTAGACGTACACACATACTATACATATGTACACCGCACCGTCACGCACGCACGCGCGCACACGCATACACATACCAACAAGCGCGCACACACATGCGCACGCGCACACACGCACACGCACACACGCACACACGCACACATGCACGCACGCACACACGCAAACACACACACAGCGCACAACGCACAAAACAACACAACACACAACACACAGCACACAACCCATAACAGACAACACAACACATACACACATACACGTTTTTTGGCGTCGCGGCCGCCGCGCAGTGACAGGGCGGATAACGTCGGTAGTAGCGGTCGTGCGCGCGCGGCTTTCGAGTGGCCGAGCATTCAACCCCTTTGCAAGCCACAGACACACACACACACACACACACACACACACACACACCACACACACACGCACACACGCACACGCACACACGCACACGCACACGCACACACGCACACACACACACACACACACACACACCACACACAGCACATACACACACGCATACACAAACATGCATATATATATATACATATATATATATATATATATATATATATATATGTTTCAGGCCGTCCAGCCAAGCTCCCTGGGAGAGCCTTGCACGTCCAACGCCGCCCAGAAATCCATGATCAAAGTCCGCTTGCCCAAAGCTCCCCTCTTGAGAGCCCCGCCGTTACGCGAAGGACCTCCGAGGGCTCCCTTTGGGTCCTCAAGGCGCCCCTCTTTAGGTCCCTGAAGGGCGCTCCGACGGGCCCGCAACTTGGGGGCCCTCTTGAGTTCCCCAACGGGGCTAATTGGGGGCCCTCTTAAGGGCCCTCTTGTTCTGGGCCAGACGGTCTGGGGCCCTCCCGGGGGTGGGGGCACTCGAGGTCTCCCGCAGGGCTTCGATGGCAGCCCCAGGGAGTCCAGGAGGGCTCCGCGCGGGGCTCCTAGAGCCCCCCCCCCCGCGAGGCCCGGTCAGTTCATGCGAGCGAGCTCTTTTGGGAGACTGCTTGCGATCCAAAGGATTAGGAACACCAGCATGGGTACCGAAAGAATGCAGACGTAGGCCGACAGCACGTCCTCACCATTTTGAACCAGATTCGTTGTCGGTGTCGCCGCGGACGTTATCCGTTGTCGACGGACGTCGCGCGCCCAACAGTGGGATAATCTGATCGAGGAATCTCTCACTCACAACTTCTGCTACGGCATGTTGCCGCGATGTGTCCTTCTGTGATACCATATGATTGTGTCAGGGGGCGATGCACGAGCGCTTGCGATGATAGTGGTGCTGTGGTTGCACTGCGGCTGTATTTTTTGGTGATGATGAAGATGTCATGTGGTGGTGGTGCGTCAATTTTCTCCGCTTGATTGGGCGCCTCTCTAACGCTCCCCGCTCCCCCCCTCGACTTCTGTTTCCTCACCCTCCCTCCTCGTCCTCCTCGTCGTCGTTTTTCCTCTCTCCATCCTCCTTGACTTACTCGAGCTTTTGAAGCTGGACGCTCCCCAGTCCAGCTGAAGACTTTGATGATGTGCAGTATGGGGAGTTATGTATGCGTTTTGGCCTGGCCCTTGCGTGGCCAGCAAGCGTCTTCGTTTTGCGCCACCTCCTCGGGAGAAGGGGCCCGTCCTGGAGGGTCCTGGGACCGACGAACATGATCCGACGTCTCATCCCTTTGCCGCCCACTATCCTGAATCTCACGTGCTGCGAGCGTCTTGCGGTGATCGGCACATGACGGCTCCGTGAACCCTGTCATCAGCCCCCGCGGAAGGGGCTCGTGGCTTTGAATCGCCTCGGGCGTGGGCTCCCGCCCAAGTCGGGAATGGAGTCTCCGCGGTGATTGTGGTGAGGTGGTCAGGCTGGCACTCCAGCCTGGAGGCTCCCGGGGGCTTCTGCAGGCCTCGAGAAGCTTCCGGAGGCCTCCGGCCCAGAAGCGCACGTCCAGAGGCCCCGATGCATTCCCGCCCCTGCCCCCTCCCCGCCGCCGGCCCGCGCAGGGGAGCGGGCGCTGCGGGCCCGGGCGGACCTCTTGGTCCAGGCCCCGCCGGGCCCCTCCCCTCCCTGTTCTCCTCGAGGGCTCGGGGGGCACCAGGGGGGGGGGGGAGGTGGTCCAGTGGCGCCGCCCTGTCCCGCCCCAGAGGTGAGAGCGGCACCTGGCCATGCCCTCGTTGCGCCTCCTCTCTCCCCCCCCCCGCCGCCAGAAGCCAAGATGGCCGCAGCCCCCGGGTGAAGGCCACCCGCCGCGCGGGCCCATGGGCGAGGCCTCCGCCGCGGGCGGCGCGGTGGCGAGGCAGGAGGGCCAAAACGAGCGGCACGGACGTGCCTCTTCGGAGGTCCGCGCAGGTCGGCGCTGGAGCCTCACCCCACCCCGCATCCCCTGGACCGTGGTTGGTGATAAAACTTAGAGAGGGCGTTTTTTGGTCCTGATGCCTCGGCCTCAACTTTTCGGTGTTCGGCCAACCGGAAGGAAACAAGTGACGACAGCCCCAAGACAGAGACGAACCAGCAGTACAATACGGAACTGAACCGACAACAGCGCGAGCGAGAATCTCAAAGCGGAAGCAACACGGACCCCCAAATGGGAACACGTGCCGACCCCCAAAACGGGGGAAAACGCCCCCAGCGTTTTTAGCATCACCGAAGCCCTTTGGCCGCCCCCCTTCCCCCGGCGTGCTCCGCGCGCTGGGGCGCCAGGGCCCCACAAACCAGGACTCTGCAGTCCAGGATTTTGCCAGATCCGGCGGGAGAGAAACGAGGGATGGGGAATCGGAGGCGACGATGGGGGCGAAGAGCCCCGGGGCGAGTGGCCCGGGAGCCTCGCCGAAGGCATAGACCATTTGGCGCCCCTGGATAACATGTATTGCTCTCCCCTTGGGCTACTCGACCCCATCGTCGCCCCAGAGAGAAGGCGACCCACGGCTGACGCCTCCGCTTGCTGGGCCCTGGGGCAGGGCGGGGGTGTGGGGGAGGGGGGCTCCGGCGCCGCAGCCACCTCTTCTTGGTGCCTCGGAAGGCCCCCTCCGCCGCCCCCGCCCGCCCCGCCAGCGCCGCCTGGGTGCGAGGGCGCGTCCGCCAGCGCGGCCGAGGAGAAGCCTGGCAGGCCCGAGAAGGCGCCCAGCTCCCCCCCCCTCCCCGGGGGGGCGCCGAGAGGAGGAGCAGGAGGAGAAGGGGGAGGAGGGGGAGGGGGAGGGGGAGGGGGAGGAGGGGGAGCAGAAGGAGGTGGTGTGGGGGGGAGGACGATGATGGTGATGATGATGATGATGATGATGATGATGATGATGATGATGATGATGATGATGATGATGATGATGACGATGACGATGATGATGATGATGATGACGATGCTGATGATGCTGATGATGACGACGATGATGATGATGTTGATGATGCTGATGATGACGACGATGATGATGCTGATGATGCTGATGATGAGGAGGAGGTGGAGGCTGAGGATGACGCTGACGATGATGTTGCTGTGCATAATGATGATGGTGATGATGATTATAAAGAGGATGATAACGCTGATGATGATGCTGGTACTACTGATGATGATTATGATTATAAGGGCAATGTTTATGATGAGCAGGTTGACGATGCTGATGATGAAGATGTTGAGGATGCTGATGTTGATGTTGATGTTGATGATGATGATGATGATGATGACGACGATGCTGCTGATGATGATGATGACGATGCTGATGATGCTGATGATGACGACGATGATGATGCTGATGATGCTGATGATGCTGATGATGAGGAGGAGGTGGAGGTGGATGATGACGCTGATGATGATGTTGCTGTGCATAATGATGATGGTGATGATGATTATGAAGAGGATGATAACGCTGATGATGATGATGCTGGTACTACTGATGATGATTCTGATTATAAGGGTAATGGTTATGATGAGCAGGCTTATGATGCTGATGATGAAGATGTTGAGGAGGTTGATGTTGATGATGATGCTCATGATGATGATGATGATGATGATGATGATGATGATGATGATGATGATGATGATGTTGAGGATGTTGATGTTGATGCTGATGATGATGATTATTATGATGATTATGATGATGATGACGATGCTGATGATGCTGATGATGACGATGATGATGATGATGATGATGATGATGATGATGATGCTGATGATGATGATGATGATGACGACGATGATGATGATGCTCATGATGCTGATGATGAGGAGGAGGTGGAGGCTGAGGATGACACTGACGATGATGTTGCTGTGCAGAATGATGATGGTGATGATGATTATAAAGAGGATGATAACGCTGATGATGATGCTGGTACTACTGATGATGATTCTGATTATAAGGGCAATGTTTATGATGAGCAGGTTGACGATGCTGATGATGAAGATGTTGAGGATGCTGATGTTGATGTTGATGTTGATGATGATGATGATGATGATGATGATGATGATGATGATGATGATGACGACGATGCTGCTGATGATGATGACGATGCTGATGATGCTGATGATGACGACGATGATGATGCTGATGATGCTGATGATGCTGGTGATGAGGAGGAGGTGGAGGTGGATGATGACGCTGAGGATGATGTTGCTGTGCATAATGATGATGGTGATGATGATTATGAAGAGGATGATAACGCTGATGATGATGATGATGATGCTGGTAATACTGATGATGATTCTGATTATAAGGGTAATGGTTATGATTGCAGGCTTATGATGCTGATGATGAAGATGTTGAGGAGGTTGATGTTGATGATGATACTCATGATGATGATGATGATGATGATGATGATGATGATGATGATGATGATGATGCTCATGATGATGATGATGATGATGATGATGATGATGATGATGATCATGATGATGATGATGTTGAGGATGTTGATGTTGATGCTGCTGATAATGATGATGATGATGATGATGATGATGATGATGATGATGATGATGATGATGGTGATGATGATGCTTATTCTACTGACGATGATGATGCTGCTGTTGATGGTGATGATGGAAGAGGAGGAGGTCGAGGAGGAGGAGCAGAAGGAGCAGGAGGAGCGGGCACCAGTCCACGAAGCAGCGTCACGGTGGAACACTGCCCGCAAGTCGGGATGCGAGAGCCTTCGGCTGTGCACGGGGAGTGGGGCAGACTGCGCGGCATCCGCCAGAAGCCGAGGCCCGAGCCACGCAGTAGGCGCTTGGAGAGGGGGGGCGGTCGTGGGACAGCGGAATGGTCCTGCCCACCAGCCGCCTGTTGTTGCGGATCGCGTCCAGCCAAGACCTCGTCGATGAACCACCTTTGGCCCGCGGGAGCCTCGCCCCGGATGAGAGCATGAGCGCCGCGCCGAGGACTGGCGAGACATCGGCCCGAGGTTTCCACAGGGTTTTCAGTGGCAACTCATGGGGGCCTTGTATGTCCTTTCAGTTCTTTCTTTAGAGTGCGCCGGCGTGTGCTAGCGACAAGTAACCGATGAGAACGCGCCGGTTTCACGTCGACCAGCTTGGATTCAGCGCCGACCAGCGTCGGTTAGCGCCGACTCGCAGGAGGCAGCAAGATGGCAATGGAGGCTCCCATGAGCTGCCACAGAACGAGGTCGGCACGTCGCACGCTAACAGCATCCGATTTTCGTACGGGCTCGCCCTCGCGGCCCGCGCGGGCTGCACTGCCTCGCTGCGCGACCCTCGCCGCGCGGGTGGAGGGTGCGGGCGTGCTGGCACCCTGCGCCGGGCTGCTCGAGCTTGGCCCTGCTCCTCGACGTCCTCGCCGAGCAATGCCCCTGCCCGCAGGGAAGGACAATGTGCCGAGACCGTTGCCCGTCCGTCGCTGCCGCGGCCAGATTCGCCCCGAAATCTTGGCTAGAACGCACCCCGCGGGGGGGGGTCTGGAGTAGCGGTATCGGCACTGTGTTGTCCTCCCATCTGCCGCGAGGTGCACGTGGTGCACGGGTCGCGTTGGGGCTAGGTGCACGTGACGGCCTCGCCGTTGCAGCGACACCACGTGCAACTCTCGACCCCATCCACTTCAGCATCAGACGGAATCAGGCGAGTGGCAGAGTCGGGGGTAATCGGGCCGCCCGCGCGGCTCTGGCGCCGAACAGTTGTTGGCGACACGGTGGCCGCTCGCGAGAGGAAATCAAACGCGCGATACGCCAAGATCGCCACGCCTGCCACTTGTGCGGCCAATATTTATATCCATATCCAGTGCGTCTCGGACTTTCTTGGAAGGGGCGCTGCAAGGCCGAGGCGCACTGGATATGGATAAAACTTGAGCCTTTTGGAGGCAGATTATTATCCATATCCAGTGCGCCTCATGTTTCTTGGGAAGAGTGTCCGAAACTCTAAGGCGCACTGGATGTGGATAAAGACGTTGCCCGCAACTTGGACCTGGCTGCCTCAAGACTCCAGGCGAGCGAAGAAGTCGGCTAAGGAGTTGTCAGGAACGTCGCACACTCGAGACCGAACCCTCGCCCTCCAGCATCACGTCGCGCTCACTACTGTTGCCGAGGTTGCCACGTGCAGGAGAGTCCAGCGAAGGGTGGTCCACCCTTCTCTGCGCCTCGCGCAGCCTACCATACGCAACTCCAGACCGACGCGTGGCGGTGTTGCTTGGACGCCAGGCTTGGCTGACCACCTGAGCCTTCCAGGCACGGCCGAGAGGCATTCCGAAACTGTTTCGGGTTCACATGGGAGGCACTGGCAGTGCCTGACGCGGTGCGCGGCCCTCGGCTCCTGGCACTCCTCTGGCACCCACCGCCGAGTCCCCACAGATACAGTCGGGGCCCTGAAGAAGGAACCCTTTTCGTTGGGGATGGGCTCCGCGTTCCTTAAGTTTTTCACAGCTTGCCTCAGGTGTTCCTTATGATTTCGATCGGAAATCGTAGTTTAACTTATGGACAAAAAGGGGCCTCGTTCCTTATTTAGGGTTCCTTAGGTCAACGCCCCGACTGTAGATCCAATGGGCCACCCCTCGCTAGACATCACCACGACCGCCCAGCCGCAGCGGGCCATCTCGGGCATGCCATTTGCTCGGCCTGGGCGGGTTGTGCACACGCGGGCAGCCCCCAGGGAAGACGGGCACCTCGGCGGTGTCGGAGCGCGTGCCTCGGCGCACGCGCGTCGGCGTCGGCTGCGCTCGTCCCTGCCCTCGTCCTCCTCGAACTCCTTGCCTGCCTCTTCCTCCCTCGCCCTGCTGCTCTGTAAAAGGGGCGCCTTGTTTCGACCTCTTGGGGGTCTCCCGAGGCACCTGCTGGCACCGCACTCGCTCGAGGCATTCTGACTTGCCGCCCGTCCGGCTCCTCAGCCCGACGGGCCGCAGCGTCGACGACGAGAGAGAGTCCATGTTTACGAGCAGGCGCCCCCGCGCGATGTGCGCCGAGTCCCATTCCCGCTACGCGATTCGCAGCGCCGACGAGGAGAAAGTACATGCTGGCAAGAAAAACGTCGACGTTGCGGTGTTCTTTTGACAGGTAGGACGGGGGATCTCGCGTCGGGTTGGCCAGGCGTCCGCGCGCGATGTGCGCCGCGTCCCGTTACTGCTACACTTTTCGCAACGTCGACGACAAGAAAGTCCATGCTGACGAAAAAACGTTGACCTTGTAGTGTTGTCGATAGGTAGGACGCGACCACCCGCGTAGGGTTACCCAAGCGATGTTCATTCCGCCCCATTCCTGCTACACTCTGCGCAACTCGACGACATGTTGGCGAGAGAAGAGTTTAGGTTTTTTGGGCAGTTCGGACGGCGGGGTTGTTATCGGCCGGCTAGGTGGGGATGTGGGGGTGTTTAATCATAGGAAGCAAGGATAGGAGGAGGAGGAGGAGGAGGAGGAGGAGGAGGAGGAGGAGGAGGAGGAGGAGGAGGAGGAGGAGCAGGAGGAGGAGGAGGAGGAGGAGGAGGAGGAGGAGGAGGAGGAGGAGGAAAAAAAAGGAGGAGGAGGAGGAGGAAACAAAAGGAGGAGGAGGAGGAGGAGGAGGAGGGAGGGAGGAGGAGGAGGAGGAGGAGGAGGAGGAGGAGGAGGAGGAGGAGGAGGAGGAGGTGGAGGTGGAGGTGGAGGTGGAGGTGGAGGTGGAGGTGGAGGTGGAGGTGGAGGTGGTGGAGGAGGAGGAGGAAGGAGGAGGAGAAGGAGGAGGAGGAGGAGGAGAGGAGGAGGAGGAGGAGGAGGAGGAGGAGGAGGAGGAGTGGGGTCAGGGAGGGACGATGACGGCGTTCGGCGGCAGACGGCCGCTGTGTTGTGGCGCTGCTGTTCGGACACCACAGGCCTGGCCCGGGAGGCGCGAACGCAGCAGCCAGGAGCACGAGGGAAGGGGGAGGAGGATCGCCGCTTCCAGCCCGCGCGCGGGCCTCCGCCGCCATCCTCGCGCGAGGACGAGCCGCCGTCCACCTCGAAGGGCTGCGACGCCGAGGGGCCCGAGGGCGCCGCCAAGGCCCCGGCGAGTCTGCTCGGCGGGGGCGGTTGAGCGGAGGGCGCGGGGGGGTGCGAGAGAGGGGGGGGGACGGAGGGGAGGAAGGGAGGAAGGGAGGAAGGGAGGGATCTTTATGGTTATGGACCCAGGACCATGACCCCAACGCCCGGGAGTTCCCCTTGGTGACGCGGGTGGGGACGCATCCGGGTGCCCCTGGATCTTTTTAGGAAGAGGGGGAGGGATGATGAGGATGAGGATGATAAGGAGGAGGAGGAGGAGGAGGAGGAGGAGGAGGAGGAGGAAGCAGACGGGGAGATGGTGAGCGGCAGGGCAAGGACGAGTGTGATGATGAGGAGAGCTAGCACAAGGATAATGACGAGGAGAGATGAGGCCTCAGGGTGAGGTAGTTGGACAGAAGTAGTCGGATACCAGCCATGGGAGCGCCGCCACCAAGTTGCCCGACAACGCACCATCGTGTGAAGGAGCCACGGATGGGAGTAACCACGCCCGCCACTCAGGCTCGCCATACGAGGGCGCCACCGTTTTCGGATGTTTTCCCGCCAGGGGAAGTAGCTCAAGGGCCGCCCTGGGCCCCTTCACCAAACGCTCCCCGCAACGCCCCAGAAGAAGGGCAACCAAACGCTGGGCTGGGGGAAGGAGGAAGAAGTGGAGGGGACAAAAGAGAAAGTCAGGATAAAGGGGGGAGGGCAAGGTCGAGGATAGCGACGAGGGTGCGGATGAGGGAGGAGGAGGAGGACGAGGAGGATGAGGACGAGGAGGATGAGGACGAGGATCACTTCGTTATCCTCGACTTTGTCACTCGAAGCGTTTCTCCCATTCGTCTTCCTGCCGCTGGTGCTGGTGCTGCTGCTGCTCCAAATTCCTGCCCATTCTCTCCACTATTCCCCCTGATCCTCCTCCTCCTCCTCCTCCTCCTCCCTCAAGTGCACGAGGAGGTGGGTGGGGCGAGGACGCCGTGGCAGCGAGACAGAGAGCGCGGAGGGGGTCTCCCGCGGCCGCCTCCCCCTCCTGGCGGAGAGGCCGCGCGCGAGCCCGCCGACGACGCGCGGCCCGCCGGGGCCGACCGGAGCCGGAGCAGGTCCCGGGACCGGCGGAGCAGGTTCGGAGGTGGATAGACCTCCTACCCTGACACGTCGATTAAGGAGTCGGCCGTTTTCGGTTCGCGAGGGGGCGTAGCGGCCGTCATTTTTGCGGGTCCGGGTCCGTCGGTTTCGGTCCTAGGCCGTTTTCACTAAAGGGAGGTTTATTAAAGGGAGGTTTGTCCACCGCCGACAGGTCCCGAGACCGCGCCGAGGACCGCAAGGACCGGGGGCGGGCGCCGAAAACCTAGGCAGGAGCGAGAGTGAAGGCGTGCGCGTGCACGAAGTCACGCAGGCTTCGGGAGTGCGCCTGTCGCGGACGCTCGCAACACGAGGGTGTGGCATCGTGGACTGGGGGGCCGTATTCAGTTACGTGGCTTGGCGCGCACATCTTTTGCTTTCTGGGCTCCCTGGTCTCCTGCAGCGTTTCAGACGTTCTAGTGAGCGGGTTGGACGGCCCTTCCCCCTTCTCTTCCCCCTTTCTCCTCCACCTCCTCTTCACATCTACCGCGCTCGTCGGAGACCCTGATGCAACATACTCTGGTCTTCGGGGGTCCCGCTACGTTGCCGCCCGTTTTCGCTCGTTGTCGCCTCGGGCGCTGGGTGGGTCCAGCGAGGTTTCGCCACGTTGCCGCCCGTTGCCGTTTTGTTGCTGCGCTGGGCGGTCCAGCGAGGCTTCGCCACGTTGCCGCCCGTTGCCGCCTCGTTGCCGTCTCGTTTGCGGGGTTGGTGGCGAGGTCTCGCCATGTTGCCGCCCCTTGCCACTTGTTGCCGCCTCTAGAGTGTACCACGTACACTGCACCACGTAGCTTACATCACATAGCTTACAACACATGGCCGGCACCACATACCCCGCATTCACAGTGTAATCACTTACTGTTTGGGGTCCACGCCAGCTATCTTTGAGGTCGATGCCTCAAGGCTTTCTTTTTCGCTTCCAGGTATTGGGTCTTTGGAGGTTGGTTTCGGGCTCCACGGTCATGAAACAACTCCCCCTGCGGATCGAGACAGCTTCAGAAATGCTGGAACAAGATGGGGTCAAGAGTTCCGCAGGAGTTGTTTTAGATTATGTTTTCGCACGGTTTTGAATATCGGACAGCTTTTTCCCCGCGCTATTGGTTTACTCCGTGATTTCATGAGGTCTTGCATTGCCACCCTTGCCACGGAATCTAAAGCATTGCCCTCGCTGGCGATTTGAACAGAGGTTCCAGCCCGATGAATGATCGGGCTAAGGATGGTGGGAGGATGGGGGATGGAGGACGAGAGGATGGGAGAATGGAGGGAGTGGGGATGGAGGACGACGATAGGGGATGTGAGAATGGCGCGTGAGAATGGCGCACTGGACGATGGTGGATTTGAGGATGGGAGATGGATGCTGGACGACAAAGGCAAAAAGGATGGCATGTGAATGTGAGGCTGGGACGCTGGGCGATGTTTTTTTTGGACGATGCGGATATGGGATGGGGTATGAGGGAGGAGGATGGAGGAACATGTTAGGAGGATCGGTGATGAGGATAGGAAGTGGAGGATAGGGGATAGGATTGGTTATGGCAGTGGGCCTTGGGATGTGCAGGAGATGGAGGAAGGGGCGTTTCTCGTATGCCGGCTTGGGCTGCCGGCTGACCCGGGACGCCCGCATTTGTCTGAGAGCACGTCTTGGGCTGAAGGGAAGTTTCTCGTATGTCGGCTTGGGCTGACGGCTGCTAAGGGTCAACAAGCTGGACGCAGTTGAAGAGCACGTCCAGCTTGATGACCCTCAGCCTCCAAGACGAAGGACACAACACATCACTTGGCTAGAAGGTTTGGGAGGAGGAGGCGCAGCAGGAGGGGGAGGATGAGGAGGAGGAGGAGGAGGAGGAGGAGGAGGAGGAGGAGGAGGAGGAGGAGGAGGAGGAGGAGGAGGAGGAGGAGGAGGAGGAGGGGGAGGAGGAGGAGGAGGAGGAGGCGGAGGAGGGGGAGGAGGAGGAGGAGGAGGAGGAGGAGGAGGAGGAGGAAGGACGAGGGATGAGGGATGGGAGAGTCCTCCTCTCTGGCCCCCTGAGACTCCCGGCCCTTGGATCCTGCTCCCTCCAGGCCCCATGCTCCGCCGCAGACTTATACAGTCGGGGCCCTGAAGAAGGAACCTTTGGGGAGGGGCTCCGCGTTCCTTAAGTGTTTCGCAGCTTGCCTCAGGCTTTCCTTAGGTTTTCGATGGGAAATCGAAGTTTAACTTATGGACAAAAGAGGCCTCGTTCCTTATTGTGGGTTCCTTAGGTCGAGGCCCCGACTGAACCCCCGACGCCATGATTTTTTTCACGGCGTCGACATCCAAAGGCTTCGACCCATATCCCTGAGACAGGCTTCACATCCCGAGCCATTTCTCACGGCCTCCTGGGGCGCAGGGCCCCACGAGGCCGACCGCTGCCGAAAGGTTCCCGCTCTCTTCTGGGACGCGAGCCTGTCTGGGCCTGGCCCTGCAAAGCATGCTTTTCCGGTGGGGCGAACCCCCGCCTGTCTGGGGCTGCCAGCGCCTGCCTCCCCCCCCGCAGGACGCGGGGCGCGAGCGCGACGGCCGCAGCCACACGCGGGACCGCCGCGAGGGCGGCCGCAGCAGGACGCGGGACCGCCGCGAGGACGACCGCCGGGACGACGACCGGCGGGACCGCGACCGGGACAGGTCGGGCGTTGCGCAATTCGGGAGCCTCGAGACGGGGGTCAGTGCAAACGGGGGTGAGCCAGAGCGCCCCGACCTTGCAGGATCCTGCAGGGCCAGGGTCGCATTGACCCGGGTTCGGGTGCAGGATCCTGCAGGATCCTTCGCATTGACCCGGGTTTGGGTGCAGGATTTTGCAGGATCTTGCAGGACTCTGCAAGGCTTGACTGACCCGGGTCTGGATTGACCCGGGTCAGCAGGTCCCCGAGCAATGGGGGGGCCATAAGTGAGGCATTCAAGAGAGGTCTTCGCCTTCGAGGATCGAAGGAGTCGATGTCTTTTCCGAGGCGGAAGCCTGCGGAAGGCCGCGGGAGAAGCCCGTACGAGATTGCAAGGTGGTTTGGTCCAGGGTTTTTGAGCCCGCCTAGTGGCGGGGTGAAGAAAAGGTGCCCCTTTTGTGCCCTCGGTGGGGCCCGAAAGGAGCCCAAGAGGGGCACGAAAGGTGCACGTTTCTTTCCTCTCCCCCCCATCCCGGGCCCACGGGCACATGGGCACCCACCCCCCAGATGGAATGGGTCTCAGGGTCCCTCGCCCCCCCCCCCCCAGTTTAGATGGGTGGGGGGGGAGACGACGCCGACGACGACGACGACGACGACGTTCGCTCCGGCCCCCTGAAGCACCGCAGCACCACGCCACTCACAGAGGGAGGCGACGCCGTCGACGACAATGTTGCTTATTCTCCTCCCTCAGCCCCCCTCCCCATCTCTTCCTCCTCGTTCCTTGGCCCTTCCCTCCCCACCTTTTGCTCCCTACTCTCGCTCTCTCCCACGACCACCGGGGAAGACTTCACCACGCCTCGCCCACATGGGGGTGGGGGGGCCCCTCGCGCGCACCGGGGCGGGGAGGCCCGATATGAGCACGAGGGGGGGGGGGGGCTCAGGCCCTGGAGATCATTCGGCGCCCCCCCCCCAGTGAGCAACGCCCGGACAGGGAGCGGCGGGAGGACCGCCAGGAGGACGACCGCCGCGACGGCGACCGCCGGGAGGAGGACCGCCGCGACGGCGACCGCCGCGACGGCGACCGCCGGGAGGAGGACCGCCGGGACGGCGACCGCCGTGACGGTGACCGCCGCGACGACGACCGCCGGGACAGGGACCGCCGCGACGACATCCGCCGGGACGACGACAGGCGGGACCGGGACCAGCGAGACGACGACCGCCGGCGGGACGACCGCAGCATCAGTCGGAAGGACGACATTCCGCGGAAGGGGGGCAAGGGCGGCAAGGGCAAGGGCGGCAAGTTCGACAGGCTGCCGGGGCATGGGTGCCACGGGGCGAGCTCCTCCTCCTCCTCCCTCCTCCCTCCTCCCTCCTCCCTCCTCCCTCCGTCCTCATCTCACCTTGTCCATCGCCCCTTTCCTCTTATCCCCCTCCTCCTTCCTTCTCCCCCCTCCTTGTGATCGACGCTAGGGGTAGTATTCTGGTTCGATCGCATGCCGGAGGAGGAGGAGGAGGAGGAGGAGGAGGAGGAGGAAAACGAGGACGAAGGGAGGATTATGGAGGAGGAGGAGGAAGAGGAGGCGGAGGAGGAGGAGGAGGAGGAGGAGGAGGTGGAGGAGAAGGAGGAGGAGAACGAGGAGGGCACCTGTGCCACTCCTGTTTGCCCGTAGGGGCCAGGATGAAAACAGGCGGGTAGCAGCCCGATCGTCACCCTTGTTTGCCCGTAGGGGCCAAGGGGAGAGAAAATGGTTTCCGTCGCCGCGGCCACCTATGGAGTAGGTGGTGGGTAGGTTGGGCGTCGTCGGAGCACGGCTCCGGCGCCCCCTACCCCGAACAGGGAGCGCGGAGCACGTTCTCCTTGCGTTCCCTGTTCGCGCATTGAGCTCGCCACGGGGGCATGGCCCTGGACCGTTGGCGCTGCTCTTCTTCGGCCCCCTGCTCGTCCCCTTAGCAGGTGGGCGTCTGTTCCTCTCTGTGAGGTCTTTGGGGCGCGTGGAGCTCAAAAAAAGAGGAGAACGAGGAGGAATGCGGGAGGTGGAATTGGAGAGAGGAGAGGAAGGACGAGGCAGGAGGGAGGAAGGATAGGTGGGGAGCCAGACGGGGAATGATGAGTGAGGGAGGAGGGGCAGGCGGGTCGAGGGGGGAGGAGGAGAGGAGTGGTAGCGTTAAGTCGGGCGCGTCCCCCTTACAGGGGGATTTTCGACGAAAAATAAAACATACACCAAACATGAAAAAACTAATACACAAATAGTAGGGGGATTATTTTTGGAGCATTTTTTTGACCTTTTTGGGGGCATTTTTGGGGATTTTATTTGGTGTCGAAAATCCCCCTATAGGGGGGCACGCCCGACTTAATGGTAGGGGGGGAGCGAGGGGGGACAAAACGAAGCAGAGATGATCCAGTGGCCGTCGGCCCCTTCCGCCACCCTTACCCTGGGTCGTGGGGCAGGGTCATTTCGGATGCCTCTTGGGGTCTACGGGGCTGCTTCGTGGGGTCTCTTGGGGGGCTTCTTGAGGCCTGTTGGGGCCTCTTGGCACCTTTCGGCGGCCTCTTGGGGGCCTCGTGGGGGCCTCTTGGGGGCCTCCTGGGGACCTCTTGGCGGTTTGGGGGGCCAATCTTGGCACGTGGGGGCTCGTGGGGCGAGCTCGGGATCCACCAGCTGGGGTCGGTTCAAAAATCTAGGACGGCATGCGTCGCGTGAGTCCTACTGAAAACAATAAATTGAAAACGGACGAGGTGTATGACATCGTCGTGTTGTTGTTTGTGCTGGTGGTTGTGCTGGTATCTGCGCTGGTGGTTGTGCGGGTGGCTGTGCCGGCAGTTGCGATGGTGATTGCGTTGGTGGTTGTGCGGGTGGTTGTGCTGGTGGTTGTACTGGTGGTGGCTGTGCGGGTGACCGTGCTGGTGGTTGCGCTGGTGGTTGCGCTGGCGGTTGTGCTGGTGGTTTTGCTGGTGGTTTTGCTGGACGTTGTGCTGGTTGTTGTGCGGGTGGTTGTGGCGGTGGTTGCGTTGGCGGTTGTGCTGGTGGTTGTGCGGATGGTCGCGGTGGTGGTTGTGCTGTTGTCGGCGCTGGCGGTTGTTCTGGTTATTCAGTTGGTGCCTGTGCGGGTGGTCGTGCTGGTGTGCTGGTGGTTGTGCGGTTGGTTGTGCCGGTGGTTGTGCTGGTGGTTGCGATGGTGGTTGTGCTGGTGGTTGTGCTGAGTTGTGCTGGTGGTTGTGTTGGTGGTTGTGCTGGTGGTTGTGCTTGATTTGTTGCTGCTGGTGTTTGCGTCGGTGGTTATGCTGGTGGTTCTGCTCCATGTTTTGCTGCTGGTGTTTGCGTCGGTGGTTGTGCTGGTGGTTGTGCTGGTGTTCGTGTTGGTGGTTGTGATTGTGGCTGTGCGGGTAGTTGTGCTGGTGGTCGTGCTAGTGTTTGTGCTGGTGGATGGCATTGTGGTCGCGCTGGTGGTTGCCATGGTGGTTGCGCTGTGTTTGTTTTTGCTGGGGTGTGGTTTTCTTGGTGGTTGTTTTGCTGGTGGTGGTTGTGCTGGAGGGTTGTGCTGGTGGTTGTTGGGCTGGTGGTTGTGATGGCGGGTCGTGTTGGCTGTGATTATTCGTGCGACCACCAGCACAGCCACATGCTGGAACACCAGCACATACGCCAGGGCAACCACCAGCCCAACTGCCATCAGCACTACCATCAACACAACCACACGCACAACAACCAGCAAACCAGCCAGCACAGCCACAGGCACAACCACCAGCACAACCACCAGCAGCAAAACATCGAACACAGCCACCAGTTCAACCACCAGCACAACCTCCCGCACAACCACCCGCGCAACCCCCCAGCACAGCACAACCACCAACACGGCAGCCCGCACAGCCACCACCAGTACAACCGTCAGCACAACCACCCGCACAATCGCCAGCCCAACAAATATCAGCACAACCACCAGCAGGACCACCAGCACAACCACCAGCCCAACCACCACCAGCACAACCACCAGCACAACACCCAGCACAACCACCAGCACAACCACCAGCACAACCACCAGCGCAACGACCAGCACGGTCACTCTCACGGCCACATTGCCTGCACGTCCAGAGTGCTCACGTTCATTATTTGGGATCGGCGCTGGCAAACATTTTGGGGGATGCGACGCGCGTTCCTCCTTGCCGTCTCGGGTCGGGGTGCTCACACCCAATGTGGCCACCAGTACGCGCTCGGTGCTACCTAATAGGAAAAGGATTCCTATACTGATCTTCGCCCACCATTGTAGACTCTTCCCGCATACTATCAGTATACGGCAGCAGTATGGCATGTGACGTTACCACTTTGCTGTGGATTTGGCAGCGGAGTTGGCCACACATTCTTGCGGTTGGATCCCAGAGTTGGTCTTGTTCGAATGCTCTTTGGCACGATCCACGTGGCCGTTGACACTCCCTACTTTGAGCCCGCACTCCATCCGCGAGCCCGTGGATCTATTTGAGATGAGTGTGGGAACAAGCTCAAAGTACAAGAGCCGACCCGAGAGGATCAACATAGTTTTGCAATGGCGATTTGCCTTAAGCCCATCAGGCCTGTATCTCCTTCGAAGGCAGAGTCGGTGAATTTTCAACGACCCAGGCATGGACGCACCCACAGAGACGCTGAACCGCACCCACAGAGACAACCCCGCGGAAATGCGCTTGAGCAGACCGGCTCACGACAACCATTTGTTGGTTTGGTTCTCTATATGCTATCATGTGGCTACGCAGTGGATATGCTATCTGATGCTGTTACCGTGCCGGGGGCACCGACAACAACACACTCCCGCATTGAGACCCAGCAGGGAGCTGAACGTTTTTAGAAATTTGTCTATGATATGAATGCGCGGGTAGTTCCCACAGGTGTTCGCATGACCCCGCAGGAACAAGCTGCAACCCTCCCTCGAGGGTTTGGGGCCTTGCGCGCAAGATCGCCATGCGTACACCCCCAGGCATCATGAACTTCGGCGTGCACATCAGAGGCACTCACACTGATCCTGTCACCTACGTCATGGTCATCCTGAGCATGATGTTCGAGCACCTCGAGGATGAACGTCAGCTCACCTCATGTACTCAACACATCGACTTCCATGTGCCGAATAACGAGCGCATCAACGAAGCCCTCGCCTGGTTCGGGATGGCGCGCCTCGAGGCACAGCCAGCTGCATTCAACTTGCCGAACTCTCATCTCCTCACTACAGTTCTGATCCTAGCCCTGGGAGTTGGCACCCAGAGGGCTTTGCAATTTCTACGACCCTTGAACCACCCGATGCCACGCATTCAGGTGGAGTGCGAAGCCCTAATCGAGCGCATGCAGTTCGTAACACACATCGCTGAGCGCTCTCCAGGGAGTATCGGGTCAATTTTCGGACGAGGTCGAGGTGGCAACAGCCACGCTCACCACGCATGCGCCACCGGTGCCTCGGAGCCTGGTAGTCAAAGCGCTTGGGCAGACGATGCCAGCGAAAGCCCCGCTCTGCTTGCCCGCCCACTGGCTTCAAAAATGCCAACGACGCATCAACCTGCCGCACTGATCGCATTGCGACGGCACCCTAGCGCGCCTCCACACTTCGGGCCGATGCAAATCCCATGGAGTCAGCATATGTCACTGACTCCGGCACTGCCTCCCCCACTGGTGGCGAACCCTTGGATTGGACAGACGTTCAGAATGTGGATGACGACGAGCAAAGGGATTCTGGCAGTTGCAAATAGCTACGCGGAGATTGCTCGCAAACCAGCGCGACGGACAAGATGGAATATCAGGGGCATGAACGAGGCAGATGTAATTGCAAAGGGGGGCGGCCGTCTGGAAGAGGCAAGTAGAGACGACCCCCCCGGGCGGCGCTGAGGCGAGAGCCTCATATTGAGACCGACTCGCCCTCCATCCGTGAAGCTATTGCCACACCTTCTAAGCTTCAGGATTGAAAATAGTAAGGGAGTCTCGGGCGAGACGCCCGACCCGCCCTTTCGACCAGCTTCGGGGGTTGACAGAGAGGAGTTACCTACAAGGAAATGGAATGAAGCAGGAGGAGGAGGAGGAGGAGGAGGAGAAGCAGGACAACGTGATTCTGGATGGGCACGAGAAAAGGGGACAAAGGAGAGGACGGGGCCCTCTCTCCTCCCTCCTTCCCCTGCTCTTCCTCACAATCACCATCATCATCATCAGCATCATCATCATCATTACCACCATCATCATCACCATCATCTCCCACCCCTACTCCTTGACCCTTCTCCCTCCCTGTCCTCCGTCCTCCGTTTTCCCTCGTACTCTGCCCTCCTGCCTCCTCCCTTCCACGCCCTCCCCGCTGCTCCTCTTCCTCCTCCCTCCGCCTCTGACGGCCTGATGGCTCGCCGAGGTGCCCTTCCCCCCTCGCCCGTTCCCTTCCCCCGCGGGAGGAGCAGGAAGGCAGGGTCGTCGACACTAACATCACAACCACAATACCAGCCCCCTCACCCGTTCGAGCCCCGATGCACATCGAATTCACGCGCAATTCGAAGCCCGCGCGTCCACGGGATCGTCGTCTACGCAAACACCAAAACCACGAGACCTTGGCCTTCCATTGGGAGCAGGAAGCGCACCACCACCACCACCATCTTGGGGGATTCAGGATGAGCTGATATGCGGGATGCAGGTGTGCATGATGTCCCGCGAGAGCGCCCGAAACGCTAGACACCACCACCACCACCACCCCTGACCATACTCTGCCTGCATTCTCCATCCTCCATCCTTCAGCAGGTGGTGGTGGTGGTGGTGATGTCCGACGAAGGCATCCATACACCACCATCGTGCCAGGCCAGGGCCATCCTGGGCCCCAGGACGGTGTATAGACCCTCTTGGCCTCGGCCAGGAGGGCGCATACGCCATCCCTGGGCCCAGGATGGCCCTGGCCTGGCACGGTGGTGGTGTATGGATGCCTTCTGCGAATGATGGTGGTGGTGCTGCGTTTCCTTCTCCCTGTCCCCCCCCTGGTCCGCGCACGTGCCTCCTCCGACCATGCTTTGCGACTCCTCCCCCTTGGGCGCCCCCCGTGTGGCGGGGCGGGCCCCGCCCGCCCGACGCCGCCGCGCACGCGAGGGCTCGCGCTGCCCCTCGGCCGCCCCGCGCCGCCAGGCGCCCCGACGAGCCGGGCAAGCTGTTCCTAGGCCCCCCCTTCCCCACCTCGGGAGGGGGGGGGGGGGCAGGCGGGGAGGAAGGGGGGGGCAAGACCTGGCATCGCTCGGACGTGTGCATGTTTCCTTCGGCGAGGACCATCGAGGAGCATCCGTGATCACTTTACGAAAAAAAACAAAACACGCACCAAGCCGACAAAAAAGCACCGGGGATGGACGCCCAAGCGATGGCGAGAAGACGCAGGAGCGGGAGGGGGGGACGGTGGGGAGGGAGGTGGAGGAGGAGGCTTAAGGGCGAGGAGGAGCCGCGAGAGGCCGAGGAGGCCGAGGAGGCCGAGGAGGCGGAGGCGGGGGAGGCGGAGGAGGCGGCGGCGGCGCCGCCGCGAGGCGAGGAGGAGATGGGAGAGCGGCCCGGAGCGCGCGGGCGCGGCAGGGCGCGTGTGAGCGTTGGCCGGCCGGTGTCCCCTCGGACTCGGGACCCCCAGAGCCTTGGAGGGGGACGGGGGGGGGGTGGGGGAGGGAGGGGACGAGGGGTGCATCGAAGCATCGGATCTTCAGCAGTGTCAGTCAAGCTTGAAGGCCGACGCACCTTCGGGGCAAAAAACCCTTGTTTGGATCCGCTGAATGTCAGCTTGTGATTCACAAATCCGTGGGGAGCGCGCGTTTAAGAAAATAGTTCCCCTGCTCGGGCGGTGCCGCCCGCCAGATTTAAAATCAACAGCGGCGGCGCCCGTGATTAGCGCCGACGCCCAGCCGCCAACGAGAAGGCGACAAACAGCACATACTGGGAGAGGGGAAGGGGGCGGGAGACAAAGGCGGCAGAAGCAGGGACCGTGAATTAGGGCGACACCTGCTTGAAATGAAGAAGACTTGCTGTCGGCGCTCGCCCCCGCACTTTCCGTGCTCTTCTCTGTCGAACCGATGCGTTTCTTTCGCCCTGGCCGCAGCCATGGGGGCGCTAGCTGCCTCGCGGACCCGCGAGCAAGGCGGGCTGGACGAAAGGGGTGTGTGACCAAGCGGGAATTTGTCCAGCAGCTCACATTGCTGATTTTCCGAACGCCCCTTGCGCCGAAAGCGGCGATGTATCGAGGACTGACCCCTCGGCGGGGCGACCGGAACCAGCTGCGCACAGCAGGTTTCGCACCCCCCTCTTTCCTTCCCAAGCTTTTCGTTCGACCCGCGCAAAGCGGGCCGTCCTCCTCCCCGCTCTGTCGCGGTTTCTGTAGTCGTCGACAACGGCGACGAGGACGAAGACGAGGATAAGGACGATGACGAGGAGGACGAGGACGAGGACGAGGACGAGGGCGAGGACGAAAACGACGGGAGGCGGACGCAGACGGCGACGGCGGCGACGACGACGACGCACGTCGGATGCCCTATGGGGGGGGGTGGAAGGGTGCGTGTGCTGCGCAGGCCCGCTGTGTTCGACGACGACGACGACGACGACGACGACGACGACGACGACGTAGAAGATGACGACGACGACGACGACGACGACGACGACGCACTGCGGATGCCCTGCGGTGGGGGGGGGGGGCGGGTGGCTGCGCGGGCCCGCTGACGACGACGACGGACGACAGACGACGACGACGACGAAGACGACGACGACAACGAAGAAGACGACGACGACGGCTACGACGACGACGGCGACGACGCATTGCGGATGCCCTATGGGGGGGGGCTGCGCAGGAGGCCCGATGGTGACGACGACGACGACGACCCGAGCAGGGCGGGCAGTTTTTCTCGCCCCCTCCTGTCGTGGTCTCTGTAGTCTTCGGCGACGACGACGACGACGACGACGGCGGCGGCGGCGGCGACGACGACGAGATCGACGACGCCTGAGACGGAGGGTAACATGTCATCGGATGTGTATTACCTCTATAACAAGTTCTATACGAAAAAGACATTTGTTTTTGGTTTTCACGCAGTGGGGTACACGACCCCCTCGCCGGCGCCCGCGACAACCCCCTGGCGCCCTGCGATTAACAAGATGTTTCTTGCCCCGCGGGGTGGACTCATCAGCCCCGGGGCGGGTTGTGCATTTGTTAATCACAAGCTGAAAGTCGAACGTCTCGCCGCCTCCCATTTGTCCCATCGGTGGTGCAGGTAAAGCTGGCACGGCTGGGTTCCAAACCGCAGTTGGAACTGCCCCCCCAAAGCCCGTATCACGGGACTAAGCGCAGGGTATGAGACACGAGCCAACCATTTCACGATAGAGGAAGGTCAGGGCCGATTCGATCGATGTCGGGTTGGCCGCGCGCGCGCGGCAAGCTGTCGCGCCGAACAGATGCGCCGAGGACGAGGATGACGAGCACGAGGGGGGGAGAGAAGCGAGGCGAGACGTCGGGAGGAGGACGTGGAGGACGAGGAAGGATCATATTGATATGGGCGGCGATGACGACGACGGCATCCAGGATCATGACGAAGAGGAGGGAGGAGGATGAGGCGGGACAGTGCGAACACAGGGCGACGATGACGACGAGGGGAACATTGAAGACGGAGGGTAAGGGGGGGGATGCTGAAGGGTGAACACGGAGTTTGGAGGATGAGGGTGTGGACGAGGAGGGGTAGGACGAGGGAGGGGAGGGATGAGGAGGACTAGGCGGATGTGGGGGATGGTGAAGCGGGAGGAGGAGGGGAGGAGGGAGAAGAGGGTGGACACATCTATGTATATATGTATACAGATTTTACATATGTATATATCTATATATCTATATATATATATATAGATGGTACGGTAGGAGGAGCATCAGGGGGAGCACCATAAGGATACCAGGATGACAACCAACAGGACGGAGAGGATATTGAGAAAAAAGAGGACGAGAGGGCCCGTGCGCGTGATGGTTGGGGGCGAGAAGTGAGCATGAATTGCAGGACCATGAGGGGCACGATGATAGTAATTAGGCTGATGCTGATGATGGTGATGATGATGATGATGCTGGTGACGACGGTGGTGATGATGGTGCTGCTGATAGTGATGATGGTGACGACGACGACGATGATGATGGCGGTGGTGACGATGAGGATGCTGGTGATGATGACGCTGCTGCTGATGATGATGATGATGCTGATGATGATGATGGGCATGCTGATGAAGCTTATGATGGTGATCTGGGGTGATGGCGATGATGCTGATGATGGCTGTTATGCTGGTGATGGCAGTGATGATGATACGGATGAACATGTTGATGATGATGACGGCGCTGACGATGATGATGATGATGATGATGATGATGATGATGATGATGTTTATGATGATCATGATGATACGGATGATGATCATGATGATGCTGCTGCTGATGATGATGATGATGATGTTGCTCATGATGGACATGCTGGTGACGATGGTGATGATGATGATGTTGATTATGATGAGGATGATGATGTTGTTGAGGACGCTGCTGGTGGTCATGATGATTATGATGATGCTGCTGATGATGATGCTGGTGATGATGATGCTGATGATGATGATGATGATGATGATGATGATGATGATGATGATGGTGATGGTGATGGTGATGGTGATGGTGATGGTGATGGTGATGGTGATGGTGATGTGATGGTGATGATGATGCTGACGATGCTGATGATGGTGATGATGCTGCTGCTGATGATGATAATGATGATGTTGATGATGATCATGAGGATGGGATGGAGGAGAAGGTGGAGGAGGAGGAAGAGGAGGAGGAGGAGGAGGAGGAGGAGGAGGAGGAGGAGGAGGAGGAGGAGGAGGAGGAGGAGGAGGGAGGATGATGACAAGTGAGGAGGGGGACTATGCGCAAGAGGAGGAGTGCGCGGAACCATGAGGACGGGAACGAGGAGGAGGAGGAGGAGGAGGACCTTGAGGAGGAGGAGGAGGAGGAGGAGGAGGAGGAGGAGGAGGAGGAGGAGGAGGAGGAGGAGAACCAGGAGGAGGAGGAGGAGGACCGGGAGGAGGAGGAGGAGGAGGAGGCGGAGGATGAGCAGCGGGACGGAAGGTGCGGTCTGGCGCCCGCAAGGCGGGCTCGACTCCAGGGTCGAGGAGGAGGACATTCGGAGGAAGTTCGACAGATTTGGCGAGGTCGTCCAGGCTCCGGCGGGCTGGGCGGGGCCGCTGGGCATTGGAGAGAGGAAGAGCAGCCAAGAGGAGCAGGGGGAGGATCACCACAAAAAAATGAAATCCCAGAGGAAGTGGGGGCGTGGAGAAGCCCCGCCGTTGTTCGACGAACGAACACACACACACACACTCACGCACGCACGCACACACGCGCGCGCGCACGCACGCACGCACGCACACACACACACACACACACACGCACGCACGCACGCACGCACGCACGCGCGCGCACGCACGCACGCACGCACGCACGCACGCACGCACACACGCACACCACCCACCCACCCACCCACCACCCACACCCACCACACCCACACCCACACCCACACCCACACCCACACCCACACCCACACCCACCCACACCACACACCCACACCCACACCACACACCCACACCCACACCCACACCCACACCCACACGCACACGCACACGCACACGCACACGCACACGCACACGCACACGCACACACGCACGCACACGCACACGCACACGCACACGCACACGCACACGCACACGCACACGCACACGCACACGCACACGCACACGCACACGCAACACGCACACGCACACGCACGCGCACGCGCACGCGCACGCGCACGCGCACGCGCACGCGCACGCACGCGCACGCGCACGCGCACGCGCACACGCACGCGCACGCGCACGCGCACGCGCACGCGCACGCGCACGCGCACGCGCCGCGCACGCGCGCACGCGCACGCACGCGCACGCGCACGCGCACGCGCACGCGCACGCGCACGCGCACGCGCAACGCGCACGCGCATGCGCACGCGCACGCGCCGCCCGCCCGCCCGCCCGCCCGCCCCGCCGCCGCACGCACGCACGCACGCACGCACGCACGCACGCACGCCCGCCCGCCCGCCCGCCCACGCACACCCACGCACACCCACGCACACCACGCACGCACGCCCGCACGGCCGTCCGTCCGCCCGCCCCCGCCCGCCCGCCCGCCCGCCGCACGCACGCACGCACGCCCGCCCGCCCGCGCACGCACGCACGCACGCACGCATGCATGCACATGCACGCATGCACGCATGCACGCAAGCACGCAAGCACGCAAGCATGCAAGCACGCAAGCACGCAAGCACGCACACGCATACATATACACATACACATACACATACACAGACACAGACACACACATACACATACACATACACATACACATACACATACACATACAAATACACATACACACATACACATACACACGCACACACACACACACCACACACGCGCACGCACGCACGCAAGCACGCACGCACGCAAGCACGCACCCACGCACGCACACACACACATGGATATCCACAGGGAGGTCGGCGGGGGGAGGACTGGCTATGGATGTGAGTGCGGGCTGTCGGACCGCGAGGGAGGCTCCCGCTCGAGCGGGGAACCCCCTCCGGCAACACGCACCCATAGCCTCCTCTGACCTCCATATGGGTATGGGTGTTTGTGTGTGTTGTTCATTCGTCATGTTCGGGTTTCCGGGCCCCCCCCACTCCCCCCCTTGGCCGCAGGACGGTCCACGAAAACAGCGCAGGGGGAACGGCTGGTCCAGGAGAAAGTCCCCGGCCCCAGAACCCGTCTCCGCTGGGACGCTTTCCCTCATGTCAGGAGGAGGATATTGAGGAGGTGGATATTGAGGAGGAGGAGGAGGACCAGAGCAATCGTAGCATCCCTAAATGCAGCACCAACGCTGTAACAAACCCTCCCGTCAAAGGTCCCCACCTGAGAAGTAGCTGCGGTGTTTCTTCGCTGCGTGGGAGGGCGCGTGGAAAGACGTAGGCCCATGTGCCTGCCATTCAGGCGGCAGCGCTGTTTTGATAAGGAGCTGCACTCCATCATGGCTACGAGAACTACCCAGAGGTAGTATCATAAAGACGAGAAGGTGTCTAGCGCGAGCTCCCTTTTGAACAGCAATTGGCTTCCAGCCGTGTCACTGCTGCACGTGCACACAGCTCCGATGATATAGCTAAAGGAAAGCTCAAGCGAGAGCCGCATGTTGACACGAACCGTCCTCCATCGGTGTAAGTATTGCACGCTTTACACGACTGGTCATGACTTACACCAGAGGAAATCCCCAGTCAGTGGATGGTGTGAAAAACAGTGATATGGATATCGAGATGGGTCATGGTATCGATCTTGAGATAGATGGTGGGATCGATAGCGAGGTCGATAGTAAGGTCGATCGTGAGACCAATCGTGAGGTCGATTCAGTAAGATCGGCAATGAGATCGATCGTGAAATCGCTTGTGCGATCTATATTGAGATCGGTTGACGGATCGATAAGGAGATCGACCAGGAACCCAGGAACCAGGAAACCCGGGAACCCCGCCGCCCACGGAAGTCGGCTCGGGAGCAGCAGCCGGGAACTGGGGCACCCGGAACCGGGAACCCGGGAATTTGGCCGCCCACCGAAAGCGGCCCGGCATTTTCGCCAAATCTTTGAATCTCCGCTAGAACCCCTTCGGTGCAAGCACTGATTTTGGGGAATTCTGAGGAGTTCTCAAACCAGACGGTTAATCCGTCGTGTGAGGCGAATGTGACGTGTGCGGCGCTCAAGCGGCAGCAACATGTTGGAGCCAATCCGCCCCCCTTCAGTGTACACGTTGGCACTGGTAGTGCGAATGTGCACGGCGCTGGGGCGAGCGGTGTGCACGTTCGAACCGTGTGCTGTTGGACTTTTCGAACTTCAGGGCCGTCAGCGGTGAGGAAGTTGCAAGCGAGACGCCAAGCCCGCCATTCCGTCGCGATCTCTGGCGCGACGAGGAGGAGTGTTCGAAGACGACTGCGGCGAACCAGGGCCGCCCCCTGCCTCTCGGAAGCGCATGTGTGGCCAAGCGTTGGGCCGACGTCTTGCCAAGCTATCGGGCTATGAATTCGCCAGGCCTGTGTGAAAACCTGTGTGTGGGGTGAGGGGAGGGGGGAAACGCAGGGAGGTACAGAGGATGAGGATAGGGAGGGGAAGAAGGGGGACGAACAAAAATATGCCTCTTGGGGGCTCTTTGGGGGCCTCCTGGTGGCTTTCTGGAAGCCTTTCGGGCGGCCTATGGTTGCTTGTTTGGGGCCCTCTTGGGAGCCTCTTGGGGGCCTCTCAGGGACCTCTTGGCCTTTGAAAGCCGTCTCAGGGGGCGTCACTGGACAGTCTTTAGACGCTCCAGTGTCGTTAAGGTCTCTGGGGCCGTCTAGGGGCCCTTTTGAACACTTTGGGGACCTCTTGGGCCGTCGTGGAGCCCTGTCGGCCGGGTAGGGGGCCCTCTTGGGGGCGTCTGTTGCTGTCTTGGGGATATATTGGGGGCTGCCTCGGCCGTCTGCGGCTGTCGAAAGCCCGAAGTGGCGATAACATTGAAACCATTGAAACACACGCAAGGGCGGTCACCGTTTGTTTGCCTCCTGAGGGCTTCCTGTAGGTCCTCGTGGAGCATCTTGGAGCGTATCTCAGACCTTCTTAGTGCTCTCTTGGGACGTCTTGGGGCCCTCTTGTGGGCCTTTTGGGCAGCCTTGAGGCGATGCTTGGGTTCTCTTGGGCCGTCCTGGAGAGTCAGAAGCCCGACAGGTACGAGCGCGACATTTCCAACAGCACAAGGTGTGCCACTGGCCTTTGCATCCGTGAAGAGGCAGGAGGCAGGGCGATCAGGAGGAGGGGGAGAGGGGGGCGGGCCAGAGGGGGGGCGCAGAAGGGGTCTGGCGAGAGGCGGGCGGCCCTCTCAGAAGGCATAATGCTTTGTTCCCCCCATGTTTCGTGGGGTTCTGGTTTCCTTCCCACCTTCCTTCTCCTTCTCCTTCTCCTTCTCGCTCCCACCTCTCCTTCTCTCGTCTTTTTAGCTCCCACCTCTCCTTCTCCTTATCGCTTGCACTAGTGTTGACAGCACATACACACATACAGCACATGTACACACAGCACACATATCCACCACACGCAGGTAGGAGGGGGATGATGCCCGTACTGCAAAGCTTGGCAGGCGTGGCGTGGCAGGCGTGATGTGCGTGCGACTGCACACTTACACAAAGACATGTACACGCAACACACATACACACCACATAGTGTGCAGGGGGTGGTCCGTGAGCGCGGCGTCTATGCGGGCCTTGGCGCAGGGCACGGCAGCCGTGGCACTTTCGCGATACTTGAGGGGGTGCGCAGGGGGTGGCCCCTGAGCGCGGAGTCTACGCGGACCATGGCGCAGGGCACGGCAACCGTGGCTCTTTCTCGACGCCAGAAAAGGGGTGCGCAGGGGGTGGTCCTTGAGCGCGTCGTCTATGCGGGCTATCATAGCCCGCATAGCACGCCTGCCGTGCCGTAGCCGCTATGGCACGGCAGGCGTGGCACTTTCTCGACACCAGAAGGGGGTGCGCAGGGGGTGGCCCCTGAGCGCGGCGTCTATGCGGGCCATGGCACAGGGCACGGCAGCCGTGGCTTTTCCTCGACGCCAGAGGGGGTGCGCATGGGGTGGTCCCTGAGCGCGGAGTCTACGCTGGCCATGGTGCAGGGCACGGCAACCGTGGCTCTTTCTCGACGCCAGAAAGGGGTGCGCAGGGTCTACGGGCCATGGCGCATGGCATGGCAGGCGTGGCACTTTCGCGACACCAGAGGGGGTGCGCAGGGGGGGGTCCTTGAGCGCGGCGTTTGTGCGCGCCATGGCGCAAGGCACGGCAGGCGCGGCTTTTTCTCGTCGCCAGAGGGGGTGCGCAGGGGGTGGTCCCTGAGGGCGGCGTCTATATGGGCCATGGCGCATGGCATGGGTGACGTGGCACTTTCGCGATACCAGAGGAGGTGCGCAAAGGGTGGTCCCTGAACGCGTCGTCTCTGCGGGCCATGGCGCAGGGCACGGCAGGCGTGGCACTTCTCTCAACACCACAAGGGGTGCGCAGGGGGTGGTCCTTGAGCGCGTCGTCTATGCGGGCCATGGCGCATGGCACGGCAGGCGTGGCACTTTCTCGACGCCAGAAAAGGTGTGCGCAGGGGGTGGTCCGTGAGCGCGTCGTCTATGCGGGCTATGGCACGGCAGGCGTGGCACTTTCTCGACACCAGAAGGGGGTGCGCAGGGGGTGGCCCCTGAGCGCGGCGTCTATGCGGGCCATGGCACAGGGCACGGCAGCCGTGGCTTTTCCACGGCACCAGCCGTGGCTTTTCCTCGGCTCAATTTGCAGTCAGGTGAAATGCGGATCCAGAGTGCCGGCAGTCGAGGAAGGGCGACGGCCCAGACTTGTGGAGAGCCCTCAACAAGTGCTCAACCAATGAATATACTAGAGAATGTATGTACCTTCCATTCGTCTGTTCGCTTTGCAGCCTGACATGCTCGGTGGAGCGAGCGCGAAGTTTACGGGGAGGTGAGCGACGTCGCTGGTTTGTCTTACCAGCGGTCTTGGAATTCACCGTGGCGCTGGCAACATGTATCAGGCATGAATTGAGTATGTGGGGTTTCTCGGTAGCATAATCTTGGAGGCCGTCCCGCCTGCCGGGAGGCCCTCTTAGATGCATCCGACGCTTCCTCTGCTGCCGCTCGTGGGTGGTTTCTCTGTTCGCCTTGGGGAAGGCACCTCTTCTGGCCCCCGCCTGGCTGGCTCGGCGGTGGTCCCCCATCCTCCGCCTCCCGTTTCACGCTCTCCCCGCTGCGCAGTGCGATGACAAGCTCATGGGGTGCATGCTTGTGTTTGTTGTTTGTTGGGAAAAACCTCCCGATTCCTCCTAAAAAGCCCCATTCCTTCGTAGACCACGTCCCTCCCCTCGCCTCATCCTCTGGTGCGCGCTGCCATGTTTCCCGAATGCCCATAGTTCACAGTACTGATAATTCGGATATAAGAAAATTCATTCGGTGACCTGGAGCACGGCTCCTAGATCACGTTGTCAGTAGCTTACGTGGAGAAAGAACGTCATGGAGTCATGTGGACAAGCTTGACGATCGATCCGTCGATGGAGGCATGTTTTCAATGTGTATTAGTGTTGCCGCCGCACCAGCGTGTTGGCATGAAGGTGGCCATACCCTGCATGAGACGATGGTTCATTGCGGGTAACGTGCGGTTGATGGGACTACGAGGTGGTAGCGTGTTACTACCAGTGGTTGCTTGGAGAAGCGTGCTGTTCCCAGCGTGCTTGACAGTATATCAACGCATTGAAGCTTTGATTGCAAGCCATGGGAACTTTGCAAGTCCTCGCAAGTCCTTCTTCAGAGTGTATTGACGTGCGCTCGCCTCTGGTCGTCGATGAGACAGCGCTGACTTAGCTTCTATTAGTGTCGATGAGTGTCGATCAGCGTCGGCGAGCGCCGATTTGCAAAAGGCCAGCAAAATAGCACGGGAGGCCCCCCGTCAGTTGCCACCGGAACTTAAACCGATGATGATGATTTCATAATGGCCACATTGTGGTGAAGCAGGACAGGCGCTACCCGATCATCATTTTAAGATATAGCCGATCGCTTAATGACTGAAGAAGACCTGAAATTCCGACGTTCTCAATTCCTGTTGTCGGACCTCGAACATGTCAATTCATCCTTGTATAGTGTTGTGTGGATCGATGGCGTTCGTTATCTTGGAAGAGGGTGCCTTAACGCAAGGATCGGGTGTATATGTGACCCCAGCTTTCTCACAACTCGCCCGCACCCCGCGCCATGCACCCAACTCCACAGGTCCAGATCGTCAAGGACCGGGAGACGGGCATGCCGAGGGGCTTCGGCTTCCTCAAGTTCGCAGACCCGAGCAGCGCGGACAAGGCGCTGAGGGAGATGGACAACGTCGAGATCCAGGGCCGCCGCGTGCGCATCAACCGTGCCACGCAGAATGCCAACCGGCAGCAGGCGACACCCCCCCTCCCCAGCCCTTCCTCCTCTTGGATCCGCGGGCGACTCGCGTGCACCGTGCCGCGGTGGCGTCTCCCGAGGCGCCGTCCATGGATGACCCAGGGACGGTGCGGTGCATTAGTTTTCCGGCCCTTCGAGCCGAGCCCTTGTACAGTCGGGGCCCTGAAGAAGGAACCCTTTTCTTTGGGGAGGGGCTCCGCGTTCCTTAAGTGTTTCACAGCTTGCCTCAGGCTTTCCTTATGTTTTCGACAGGAAATCGAAGGTTAACTTATGGAAAGAAGGGGCCTCGTTCCTTATTTAGGGTTCCTTAGGTCAACGCCCCGACTGTGCACTATGCCGCATTGGAGCGGACGGAACAACATCGGTACAGTGCGTGCGCGCCGTTCCCGCACCCTGCGCGGGGAAGTTCTCTGCGCCCACCGGTCGTCGGACGCGTCGGGTGCCACAATGTGAACCCCACCCCTATACCCCCCCCTCAGAAATCGTCCCGAACGAAGTGAACCCCACCCTCCCCCTCAGAAATCGTTGGGGGTATAGGGGTAGGGTTCACATGTGGCCCCCTATAGGGGGCCACATGTGGCCCCCTATAGGGGCACGTTATAACGTGCCCCCGGGGGCCCCGCGGCGCACCCGGAGGCCGGGCATTTTTGGCGGGCAGGTGCCCATGGCAGACACCCCGCGGAGATGCAAGGGGAACGCCACAGAGTCGGCGGCCGCTGGCTCCCTCCCCCAGGGCAGCGTCAGGAGGGGACGGGCTCGGTCGAGGCGTCGGCCCACACTCGCCCGGTCATCGCCCCGACGAGCCCAGCCCGAGAGCCCACCCCGCCCCAGGAGCGCGCGGTGTCGCTGTCGAGAGCCTGTCGCCGATTTCTTGGCGCTGCATCGCCGATTCCAGCTCGACGTTACCCCCCCCCCCTGGGGCTGGTCCCCCCCTTGTCTTCGGATGCGACTCCTGTGAGGTCAACTTCTGATGTTGCCCTGGTCCCAAGTCCGGCTTAATCCCGCTGAATCCCGCTTAATCCGGCTCAATCCGGCTTAATTCCGCTTGATCCCGCTCAATCTGGCTGGATCTGCTTAATCCGAGGCCCACTCTACCGTAACAGCTCCCAAATGGGGCTTATAATCCTCTTTGATCTTTCCGACGAAAAACCTCCCAGTGGTTGCCTCCTACCTTGTCGTTCCCCTGCCACCCGGCCGGTATAAGCACAGAGAGGCGAGGGGCGTGCGCGGCGCGGCCCGTGCGTTGGGGGCTTGGGGGGCCCATCGTTCTCGCGTGTTGGGGCAGATGTTGTGCAAGCTCTTCTGCACCGCCTGCACCCCCGACCCCGCCCACTCCCCCGCCCACTCCGGCCGCCTGAGGCCCCGCCCGCCTGTGCCCTGTCTCCCCAATTAGTGCTTTGCGCGGCCCGCCTAGCTCTTAACCGGAAGAGGCTCGCTCTCGCCCCGCAGACCCAAACAAAAATATGTCGGGGCAGATGCGCCAGAGGAGGGACGAGACGGAGAGGGGAGGATGCGAGGGAAGGGCGAGGTGGAGAAAGTTTAGGCAGGTGCGTGAAGATGCGCGCATCGCGTGGCGCGATGTGCGAAGTTGAAGCGGTGCCCTGCAGAAGAGGAGGAGATGGCGGAGGAGAAAAGGAAGCGGAGGGCGAGGATAAGTTGTGGATGATGAGGGCTTTTCCTCTCTCCCTCTTCTTCTCTCGCCAATGGTTCGGAGGATGGGGAGGAGGAGGAGGAGGAGGAGCAGGGGGAGGAGGAGGAGCAGAGGGAGGAGGAGGCAGAGGCGGAGGCGGAGGAGGAGGAGGAGGAGGAGGAGGAGGAGGAGGAGGACGAGGAGGAGGAGGAGGAGGAGAAGGAGGAGTTGAACTCCACGACAATCGTATCACACAGCCTAAGGTCTCCATCTAGACTTCCGACTGCTCGATCTCTTCGAGTCGCTGGCCCCTGAGCCTCTCGATCCTATCCATGACAGATATATCGTCCCCGGTCGATGTGCGAATCTTGCAGGTCGAAGCAAGGGCCACCCCAGTTGTCTAAACTGGAGAACAAACTCCAGCAGGCGCTGTTCGCTCGAGTCCCCAGAGATGGGCCCTCCTCAACATCGCCCCCTCGACCTATCGCAACCAGGATGCCGAGACGGGACCAGCCGTGTCATCAAAGGCGCCCACGCAGCCCCAGAATGTCATGAGCTCACCAGCACCCAAACGTAGGCGACCCCCAGATAAGTATATCTCGGGGTGGCATTCCGCAGCCTCGCCTTGGCGGGAGCTCCCCTCGGGATCCGACGCATCGCACGCACATTTCCAGCGCCTTCATCGCTCTGCCCTTCCTCACTCCTCCTCCCGGTATAGGCTTGAGCTGCTCTCTCGCCAGGACAGGGCGGCGACGGGCGCCCGCCCGCCTGCCCCTCGACTCCCCGACTCCCCGACTCCTCGACTCCCTCTCCCGGCGCGCCCCCCGGAGGACCGCGACGGCCACCAGGACAGGGACGGCGGCAGGGGCTACGCGGACCGCCGCGACCACGACCGCGGCGGCGACCGCCGGGACCACGGCAGGGACCGGGACCGCGGAGGCGGGGCGGCCGCGGGGCGGCCTCCCCTCTCGAGGGCCGAGGGCCGCAGGGCGGGCTCCCGGGTGCTCTCTCCCCTGGCCCTCCGGGGGCGCCCCCGCGGCCGCGGCCGGCCCCGCCCAAGGAGGTGCCGCGGCCGGAGCCTGGAGAGGGGGCCAGGGGCCGGCTCTGCAGAGGAGGGCCCGGACCTCCGGCGGCTCGAGGAGCTCTGGACGCCGCGTGTTCCTGCACTCCCTGGCAGGCCGATGTTGGGGCCCAGGGGGCCGTCAGGAAACCACTCGGCAGGTCTGGAGCGTACGATAGGATACGCGGGTGGAGGGTTCCGGCGACTCCTGCCTCGAAAGGTCGAGCCAGTGGATGTCTGGGTTCTCTCCTTCCCTCCCTCCCTCCCTCGCTGCAGGCTGGCAGGGCGAGGAAGGAGGTCGGAGGAGGATCGGGAGGCTTCCGGCATCTTTTGGCTCCTGCCGCCATTCCGCCACCCCCTGGGAGAGAGTGTTCGCGACGACCGCGGAGCCCCTCCTGATCTCTTGGGCCCGATGAATACATGGGTCCATGATGCGGCCTTCTTGTGTCAGGAGGAAAAGAAACACACAGACACAATTAATCCTCGATTCCCCAGAAAAAATATGAATATGGAAAGTGTGGGGGGGAAGACAGAAACCCAGAAAATATAGGAAAGTATAGAGATTATGTATATTTGTGTGTATTTATTTGTGTGTCCTGGGGCCCCTTCATTGTGGCTGTCGGGGGTCTCTTGGGGCCTTCGGAGCTGGGCAGGTTGTTCTGGAAAGTTTGGATGGCCTGGCAGGCGCGACGGCGAGCTCGTCGCCCTCTTCTCGAACCGGATTCGGGGTTTCTCCTGGCATGTGCGGGTGATTCTGCAGGGTTTGGTCGGGAGGAGGATGGGGGGTGCAGTGTGAGGGGTGAGAAGTCAAGAGACTGGACTGAGGACGTCATGGGGACATGCGTGAGGGAGGGGGAGGAGGAGCAATGGGATGAGGAGGAAGAGGAAGATGAGGAGGAGGAGGAGGACGAGGAGGAGGAGTATGATGATGATGATGATGATGATGATGATGATGATGATGATGATGATGATGATGATGATGATGAGGAGGAGGAGGAGGAGGAGGAGGAGGAGGAGGAGGAGGAGGAGGAGGAGTATGAGGAGGAGGAGGAGGAGAAGAGGAGGAGGAGGGAGAAGGTGGGCGGGTGGGCACCGACTGAAATGCCGTCTGCTGGCACAGACTGCGACAGGCTTTCAAGAGAGCAAGCGGGGCTTCGGTGAACGAGAGGTAGCAGACTTTGACAGCAGGCAGCCCCACAAACCCGCCTCAAGCGTCCAGAGGGAATCCAGTGGACGGGTGCAGGCCCCGTCAAGCCTTCTCCAGCTTCCTCAGCTGCTTATCCTTGGTGGACGGAGCCGCCGAGGCCCCCAGACAGGAACCCGAGAGGGACCGCAGGACCTCATGGGGCAGTACGAGGAAGCCAGAGCAAGTCGTACAAATCAGAACTTTGCCGATCTGGGAAACCGAGTATCCTCGGTCGGCAAACTCCTTCAAGGCGTCTTTCCCCGACCCCGAAGGCGGGTCAGGAGGCGGGGGAGGAGGAGGCTCGGAGGAGGCAGAGGAGGCAGAGGTAGCATCAGGGAGCAGGAGGAAGAGGAGGAGGAGGAGGGAGGAGGAATAGGAGGAGGAGGAGGAGGAGGAGGAGGAGGAGGAGGAGGAGGAGGAGGAGGAGGGGGAGGAGGACAAGCTAGGTGCGCTCGCGTTATATCTGACGTCCTACCCCTCCCTCCCATCCCTTACCATGGCGCTGATTTTCTCTATCCGCGGACGCGTGTCGTAGCGGACCTGTGGCTCCGCGCGCGCGTGCGTAGTGGGTGGTGGTGCACGTGCGTGCGTGCGTGCGTGTGTGCGTGGTTGTGGTGGTGGTGGTGGTGGTGGTGGTGGTGGTGGTGGTGGTGGTGGTGGTGGTGGTGGTGGTGGTGGTGGTGGTGGTGGTGTGGTGGTGGTGGTGTGGTGGTGCTGGTGCTGGTGGTGGTGGTGGTGGTGGCTGGTGCTGGTGCTGGTGGTGGTGTGGTGGTGGTGGTGGTGTGTTGGTACTGTTGGTGGTGGTTGTGGTGGTGGTGGTGGTGGTGTGGTGGTGGTGGTGGTGGTGGTGGTGGTGGTGGCGGTGCGGCGCGGTGGTGGCGGGCGGATGGGCGCGCGAGAAAAAGGCCCGCGCTGGGGCGAGAACGCCATCCTGAACGACGGAGGCCAAACACCGATCCGAAAATGAGGCCCACGCTGCAGCGGGAGCACGATTCGGAACGATTCGGGAGCAGAAATGAGGCCGGCGCCTCAACGAGAGCAGCATTTTGGGAAAAAATGACGCCGGCGCCTCAGCGAGAGTCGTTTCCCGGGATTTTTCGGGCATCCTGTGTGTAAAAAAGCAATACGCGGAGGGTGCGCGGCTATCACCCGGACGCCATCAGGGGAAGGATTCGGGAGCAGAAATGAGGCCGGCGCCTCATAGAGAGCAGCATTTTGGGAAAAAATGACGCCGGCGCGAGAGCAGCATTTTGAGAAAAAGTGACGCCGGCGCCCCAGCGAGAGTCGTTTCCCGGGATTTTTCGGGCATCCTGTGTGTAAAAAACAGTACGCGGAGGGTGCGCGGCTATCACCCGGACGCCATCAGGGGAAGAGGGGGGGTATATTCATATTGAGTAATTGTGGAGGAGGAGGAGGGGGAGGTGGAGGAGGGGGAGGATGGGGGAGGAGAAGGAGGCGGAGGAGGAGGAGGAGGAGGAGGAGGAGGCTTTGGGGAGGCAGAGGAGGCACGACCAGCAGCAGGGGAAACCCTGGCCGCCTCAGCCTGCAGCGGCAGTGCGTGAGGCCCTGCAGCCGCCGGCCACTCGAGCGTCTCCGGGCTGGCTGACAGCGCGGCGGCCCTGCGCATCTTCCGAGCTGCTTTGCGTAAGTGTGTAAGCCCTGGGCGTCTGCAGACCACCCAGCCAGCTGCCCCCAGCAGCAGCCCCCCGGCAGCCGGCAGCCACTTCTGAGTGCTGGCCCGGCCGTCTCGCGCGTGGCTCGGTAGTTAATTAGGCTGGACCGTGCCCCGGACCCCCCCTCTCGGCGACTGCTTTACGCGTCAGCCCGCTGACCAAACAAAAGTAAGTGTGCAAGCGTGGCAGTGGTGCGGGCTCCCACGAAGCAGGCTTCACCACTGCTCTGGAGTGCGGCGACGCAGGCTTTCTTTCGGCTGAGGTTGGTGGCCAGCCGACCCGCTGCGGCGGTGCATGAAGCCCACGAAGCATTGGTTGCATCTATATCGCCAGAGCGTGCGCCCAGGGATTCGAGGTGCTCAAGTGGAGACAGCCAGGGCGGCAGGGCCTGTCGCGCGGCCGTGGGATGGGGCGGCATGCCGGTCCACCCCCCATGTCGCGATAGTCTAGACGCAGCCCACGAGACATACTGGAGGTCGTCTTATGAAACTGCAGCTCAGAATCCATAGTTTAGCAACTGCCTGGGAGGCCGTTACTCTACTTGAAGCAAGCTTAGCAAAGTAGTCATAACAATCGTTACCAACACACTTAATGCATTAACTAATGAATCCATTCTCGGTTGTCCACGTGCTACCACGCTGATAGGGACCATCGGGGCGTGGGTGGCTTGGGTTCTAATGGACTAATGGAGAAGTTCAACATTCGTGTCTGGACGGAAGAGCGCAGTTCCAGAATGCAGCGTTGGAGTCAAACATGGGGAGTATGAGTTGCGAGCAATGGGCATGAAGAGTCCAAAGCTGGGATCCTGACGGGCGCAGAGCCCGAGGACGACCGCTGGCGAGATGGGTCGGTCAAGTTCAGCTGAGCTTTTATGGCACGCAGCCGCGCTCGCGGGCACGGCTCGTTCTCAGCTTCCTGTCTGGTCCTGTCCTTGCTGTTAGGCTTCCTCAACACGGAGTTGGCCTGGGGTCAAGACAGCAGGGATGGATGATGCACAACACGATTCTTAGCATAGGCGAACCTATTTCTCCATACCCCAGCATCTTGTTGCATGCCTCTGGCAAGATCTGGGTCCCAACTTTGTGCCCCTCGAACAAGGGACAGCAGATCGGAGACGAACACCTTCATGTTAGAATTGACCTTACACGCGTGACGGTTGGCCGTGCGCTCCGCTATTCCCAGTGCTTGGACGGGTCCAGCGAGGTTCCGAAACAAGGCTCGCACTCGGAAAAGTTCTCTGCGTCGAGCTGCACAACGCCCCAGCCCGCCCTACGCACCTCGGGCACCGAAGATCCTTGGGCACTACCGTACCCAAACACCACATGACCCCAGGTATAACGCACATCCCCCGCTCCCAGACATCAGGGGTCCCTGGTGGCGGAGGCAGAGGCACAGACAGCCTAGGAATGGAATCGCTAATGTTTAACGTGTTATACTCTGGGCGTCCTAGTTTGCGGCGTGCGGCAAGTGCGCGACGCGCTTCACGATGCGATTGGGACTTCTATGCCACAGCATCACAAGCGACCAACATGTCGTTTGGCTCGGGTAGCGCTGCGCAATCACACCACTCGTGCCTCCGGCTGCCTTCTGGTGGCTTTCATGCGCTGCAGGCTGGCACGATGAGCCTGTCCCACGCTGCCAGCCTCGCCGCGGTGGGGTACCTGTCGGCCCGGAGAGCCCGCAGGGCGCCGATCTGCTGCGGCGAGGGTTCCTTCAGGCCGTTGCGCAGTGCCCTCTCCCACACGTCGCCGGTGGCGTCCCTGACCTGCGGCAAAGCACCGATCAGCTTGCGCATCTGCCACACAGCACCGACTAGCTTGCGCATCTGCCATCTCTTGACAGCAGCCTCGAGGAAGAGTTGCATGTCAGCTGGGGTAACCTGCAGTAGATCATGAACTCCGCCCAAGCCGTCGCGCCAATGATACGGTGATAGTCACTCCCAGCCAACACGTTTAAGGTTGAGCCAACATGCACCAACGGGCCCGCGTACCCCTGCCCAGGTGAGGCCCGACTGTACACGTGGTGGCAGTTCCACCCATGACTGGCGAGCATCACTGAGATGGACACGTCCATCCCATAAAAAGCAGAGGAGGCGGTAGAAGAAGGTGGGAGGTAGGAGGAGGAGGAGGAGGAGGAGGAGGGGAGGAGGAGGAGGAGGAGGAGGAGGAGGAGGAGGAGGAGGAGGAGGAGGAGGAGGAGGAGGAGGAGGAGGAGGAGGGAGGAGGAGGAGGAGGAGGGGGAGGAGGAGGAGGAGGAGGAGGAGGAGGAGGAGGAGGAGGAGGAGGAGGAGGAGGAGGAGGAGGAGGAGGAGAAGTGCCGTATCCAGGATCCATTCCCGGACTCGCCCGACGGCCGCGGCTTCGTTTCGGCGCCCGTGGGCAGGCGGCGCCTAGGCGAAGCGCCTGGCCGCGCCATGTCGGCTCCGAGGCGCGAGAGACCTGGCCGAGGCGCCCGCGAGGTCCGTGCAAAAAGGTGCTCCGACGTGCACGACAGCACCGATCGCTACGAGATCCACTCGGGCCCCTGCGGGGCCTAGGCCTGCGCGCGCCGCCGCGCGCAGACTTGCAGTCGCGGCCCGTCGAGGCGAACGGGTACGCGTTCGAGGCGTCGCGATCATCGCGACGCACGCCACCAACCTTGCCAAAGACACCATCAACCCCGACAAAGCCAACACCAGCTACGGGAAGGACAACGGCCGCAGGAACGATTACCAGGACACCAGTTACCACAACAGCCGCTGCAACAATCCCAACACGACCTAGTGGTAAAGCAGCGGCTACTACCACAAGGGCCAGGAGGAAGAGCTCACCACCACCAAGTACATCGTCATCGAAGCCCACGCGCCCGCTCAGGGCTACTTTGACCAGCTCCCCGACATCGGCACCTGCGAGCCCGCCGACGGTCACTGCAGCCTCGACCCTCGCGACGCCAGCACCGGCGCGCACAACGACGTTACCTTCCAGCCATCACCACAGGCCTAAGCCCTCCCGCGCACTACACCCGTGGCTCACGTGCCTGGCATCGCTCGGACGTGTGCATCTCTTCTCGGCGAGAACCATTGAGGACGATCCTGGACCATCGAGCAACAAAAAGCACGTCTGAAACCGACAAATCCACGGGAAATGGGCGTCCGAGCGATGGCGAGCGTCCGTGGTGGAGCCGCCAACGGCCGCGGCTACGCGGGCAGCTCCACCGGCGGCCACGCGGGCGGCCGCGCCAGAGAACTGGGCACGGGGACGCGAGGCCCGCGCCGGCGCACCTCCCCCACGGCTGCGCGCCCTCCCCAGGGAGGAGGCGGGGAGCTGGAGGTTAGGCTCGGAGGCCGCCTCTCGGCCCCCGTGCCTCTATGCGAGGAGGGGGAGGATGAGGAGGAGGAGGAGGAGGAGGAGGAGGAGGAGGAGGAGGAGGAGGAGGAGGAGGAGGAGGAGGAGGAGGAGGAGGACGAGGAGGAGGGGAGGAGGAGGAGGAGGAGGAGGAGGAGGAGGAGGAGGAGGAGGAGGAGGAGGAGGAGGAGGAGCACGGGCTCAGCCCCCGGGAAGCAGAAAGCAGGAGACGATGGGCCCCCCGCTCGCCTCCCCGTGAGCTCCCTCGGCGCCCCCCCCCCCCCCCACCCAGCCCTTCGGGCGACGTCGCCCAGGGCCCCCCCCGCGTCGCCACGGCTGGATTCGGCTCGACACTCTGGAGGTCCAGCAGCTGCACCGAGGAGTCCGCCTGCGCCAAGGACGGCGGCTGCGGCCACACACCACGGACGGCCGCCGCTCCGGCGACTATTTGCAAACGGCGGCTTCACCGCCGGCGACGTCGGCAACACTGCCGGCTGAAGCCCCCCCGCCTCTTCCCACGACTCCGCTTTCGCTACCTACCGCGTCGCCCATCGCAGCGCCGACTATTGCTCCGACCGCCACGCCTCCAGCTCCAACTCCGAGCTCGCACGAGGGCATAGCGAGGTCCCCTCGCCAGGAGGGCCTGCGTCATCCAGGACGTCGAACGCCACGGCCCACTCCACAAGAGCTTGGTCCAAGCCATGCTCACGCAGGGCCACTGGAAACTCGCAGAACCGGGAACGCGTGCTCATTGACGACAGTTTCGCTGGCCCCAACTGGATAGACACGTCTGACTCCTACTGGGAGTTGTGCGAGACCCTCCGCCCGGCTACCAGGCAGCGGCGAGAAAAAACAGCGGGCACCACCCGTACTTCAAGAGAGGCCTCGCCGTCCATGCCGCCACCGCGCCGCTCCGGAGCGAGGCGGCAGCTCCCCGGGAGGCCTTCACGCGTGGACCTGTGCGCGTGATCTCCGTCGCCTGCCGCGCTCCAGCCTCGCCACGGCGGCCTGCCTCCTGTCATGCTCGCCTCCCTCTCGCTTGGCCCGCTCTTTCCAGGGTTGCACCTCTCATTTCTCAGGCGCGAGGCACGTCGGCCTGCCGCGGGGCTGTGAGCACCGGGTGGGCCCGCGCGGCACCCTCGCAAGCCAGATTGGCGGCGGGAACGCGTGGTTGCACGAGCAAGGGTAATTAGATCGGAGCGTCTGCTCCCAGAATGTTCAGGGGGAGGCCCGCGGGAACACTCTGAGAACAGGGCAGTGAAGATGCATGGGAGGAGGAGTGCCCTTTGCCGCCACCTGCCGCCAGTGTGCACAATGAGCTCGGAGGGTCAGGTGCTCAACCCGAGGCGAGCAGACCAGAAAAACACCACTGGGCTCCCTGCAGCGCCCTCTTCCCGGTGCAAGCTGGTGTTTGGGTTCTGCGGAAGGTTGCCGGGGGGACTCGCCAGGCCCCAGCAGAGGCCGACCGCGCAGCTTGGCGCCGCCCCAACTTCAACCCTACCACCTCACCCTCGGACTCCTTCCCTGCGGGCTCCGCCGTCTCCGCGGCCGTCCCCTGGGGATTCCCCCTCACCCCCCTCGCCCGCCCGCGCGGCTGACCTATATGGCTCCGGATTCAGCAGCCCAGGAACACCAGCCGGAGCCACGCTCAGCAAAATCCTTATCGTTGAAGGTTGGTTCTCAACCAGGGCCACGTTCAACCAGCGCGAACGCCACCTCTGACGGTCCCCCAACCAACGGGTTGCTAGCGAGAGCGCTGTCGCAGGCTGCTGCTCCAGCCACTTCCTTGACCAGTTTCGCCTCGACACTCAGTCCTTCAATCATCGCTGCCCGCCTTTTGGTTTGCACGAGCCCGTTTCTTTCTTGCTTGGGGCATGACGGGCGTCATGGCCCCCGCTCCCCCCCCCTTTTGACGTAACGCTCCCCCCCCCAGTGCGCTCTGGGAACTGCCGCCGTGCGCATTGGAATCCGCGTAGGTGTCCTCGTAGGAATCCTCATAGGAGTCTGGCCCGCAGTCGTCGTCGTCGTCGTCGTCGTCGTCGTCGTCGTCGTCTTCGTCGTCGCTCGTGGCTTGACTCTCGTCGCTTATAGTCGTCGTGCGCGTGGACGCGGCTGAAGCCTGTTTTTCATTTCGGGCCGATGACGGCAAGTATCGAGGTTGGTGGAGGGGGTCAATGACGTCACGTTTCGTGCCAGCGGCGTCTGGGAATGCTTAGGAATGACGGAGGACGGGTAGCGCTAGCATGTAGGTGGCGATTTGCACCACAGCCTGTGTGCACCACAGCACCTGCGTGCACCACAGTTCCTGTGTACACCACACCGCCGATGTAAAAAAAACAGCAGCCGCGTGCAACACAGCATCAGTTTGCGCCACCGGGCCTGCGGGCACAACAGCTCTTGTGCACACCACAGCGCTTGCGTAGACCACATCAGCCGTGTGCAACACAACACCAGTCTACACCACAATGCGTGCGTGCACTGCAGTGCCTGTGTGCACCACGGCGCTTGTGCTCACCACAGCAATCGTGTGCAACACAGCACCCCTTTTTGCATGTTGAATGTTAGAACGAATCCTTATCAAAAATGAAGCGCATGTGGATTTCACAGAAAACAATATAAAACAATATGTAGGTACAACGCCCGAGTCCGCCCGCATCACCCTAACTCCTCCCATCTGCGTCCAGGAGGCTCCAGCTAAACCGGCCGTCCGAGATCCAAGTGGACCGATTGAGTAGACCATTCTGCCCCGCACGACAGTGGGTAAGGAGGAGGAGGAGGAGGAAAAGGAGGAGGAGGTGGTGGAGGTGGAGGAGGAGGGAGGAAGGAAAAACGTCGTACTCGATTATCAGCACTTTCCTGGCGTGGCGTCTAGTTGTCCGCAGCAGATCCTCACGTACATGCTCCTTCTACCTGTTCTATGCGCGCAGGCATTGTGGTGTACACCAGCGCTGCGTTGCACGCGGATGCTGTGGTGTAGACACGCGCTGTGGCGTGCACAGGCGCTGCGGTGCACGCAAGCATTGTGGTGTACACAAGCGCTGTGTTGCACATGGTAGCTGCGATGTACACATGTACACCGGCGCTTTAGTGTATGCAGGCACTGTGGTGTACACAGGCGCTGTGTTGCACATGGTTGTTGCGCTGTACGCAGGCGCTGTGGTATACACGCGCGCTGTGGTGCACGCGAGCGTTGTGGTGTACACAGGCGCAGTGGGGCATATCACCACCTACATGCTGCTCGCGTCGTCGTCGTCGTCGTCGTCGTCGTCGTCGCTCGTCCCTCGTCACGTCGCGCGCGCGGGCGCGGCTGCGGTGCCAGAGCCACACGGCGGGTGGGGGCGTTACGTCATACCCCCCTCGCCCCCTCCCCTCCCCCATGATGCTCGTCATCGCCGAACAGAAAGAAACGCGTTCCACCTGGCCTCATGTGTTTTTTGTTGTCCGTCCTCCCTGGTGGCACGGCGCCGCCGAGGAGTCGATCACCCCCCCAGCAGGGACTACTGCTGGGGGGGGCCAGGGCGCGTTCGAACACCTCAAAGGCCGTGAGTCCTGAATCTTTAGGAGGAGGCCTCTTGGGGTTCCTTTCGGAGCCCTCTTGGGGCGCCTCCGAAGCCGCTATGGCCGTCTTGAGTCCATCTTGTGTGTGTTTCACGATTCCTCGGCGTTTTGGGTGTGAGCCAGCTTGGATGGAATCTTGTGTATCGTGGAGGCCACGAAGTGTAGATCTGGAGGCTCTGGAGGCCGCAGGTGTGTGGTGACGAGCTCTGTCCCCCCCCCCCTGCCCCCCTCTGAAGTGTGATGTTTGGCCCGAGGGGAGGGGGAAACAGGGAGGGCGACAGCCAATCATCTCTCTCACACGCCTTCGCCCCTGGTAAGCGGGGGTCGGCAGACTGGAACCTCCAGGATTGCGGTGCACAAGTCTGCTTGAAGCCTGGAGCATCGAGACGGGAGGAAGGTGCCACAGGCGTGTGTGAAAAGGCGTCGAGGGCCTGGGCAGGGCAGACGAGTGAAGCGCCGAGTGCTCAACGTTACCTCGGGGATATTCGTTCTTGAGTAGGGCGTTGCGGAATGGACCTCGTCTTCAGCGGAAGGCTGGTGGAAGGCTGGCGGCAGCCAGTGCAAGCAAACTAGCCGCGGGCCCCCCAGCGGAAGTCGGACTCAGCAAGTGGTGCAATGTCAACATCCGTGGGCCCACGGTTTCCAAAGTCGGCCAGGCAGTTCGGAGTTGTCGGCCCGTAGGTACCCCTTCACTCTGGGTGGGGGCGGAAAGGTCGGTTTCCTCTGGCTTCAGCAGCCCTGGTGAATTGAAGAAGGCCGAGAACGTTGGAGTCGATAGTGGCCCCTTCGGTTTCATACGGAGTCATCCGTAGAGCTTCGGCCACACCACGAGGAGGAGGACTGGCCGATGGTGAGGCCGGTGCAGAGTCGAGCCAAGATAGGCCTGGAACACGATCGTTCGGGATACGTTAGGGGGGCATCTTGCAGGGGCTGGGCAGGCAGGCAGGCAGACAGGCAGGCAGGCATGCGGGCGGGTGCGGAGAAGAAAACACCTGTCCCGTCTCCTTCACTCCCCCCTTTGCTGCGGTCACCTTCCTCCTCCTCCTCCTCCTCCTCCTCCTCCTTCTCCTCCTCCTCTTCCCCCTCCTTCCTCCTCCTCTTCCTCCTCCTCTTCCCCTCCTCCTCTCCTCCTCCTGCTCCTCCCTCCTCCTCCTCCTCCTCCTCCTCCTCCTCCTCCTTCCCTGGCTCGTGCGTCCTGGCTGTCTGCCATCCCCATCCTGACAGATGTGCTCTCCGCCCCGATCATGTGCTGCGATGTCTTAACGCAGCACGTGGTCGTAGAAGCTGGACCTGTGGACACCGCCTCTTCAGTGGCGCCCCTCCTCTTCGCCGCCATGCCTTCTGCCAACGCCTCCCGCCACCTCCACCTTCTCCTCGTTCTCCTTCTCCTTTCCTCCTCCTCCTCCTCCTCCTCCTTCTTCCTCCCTCCTCATCCTTCCTCCTCCGTCCCTCCTCCCTCCTCCCGCCTCCCGCCTCTCTCCTTCCGCCTCTCTTCTCCCTCCTCCCTCCTCCTCCTCCCTCCTTTTCCTCGTCCTCCTCCTCCTCCTCCTCCTCCTCCTCCTCCTCCTCCTCCTCCTCCTCCTCCCCCCTCGCCTCCTCCTCCTTCTCCTCCTCCTTCTCCTCCTCCTCCTCTTTCCGTCTCGTGAAGTGTCAGGGCCCGGGGATGCGCACGTGCAGCTCCAGAAGGCAAGGAGGCAGGTCTCGGCCGCCCTCCGCAGCGCGGGTCAGCCCGGGGTGCGTTTGCTGTGCCGTGTCAGGGGTTCTCCGTGACCCGAGCGGGTCAGAAAGCTCCTTGGCCGACAGATCTGCGATTGTTCGTTCAAGTGAGGCTCACAGGTTCCTGTTGCCGAGTGGGTTATGAAATATAATCATTGCTTCAGTTTGCAGTGCTTAGGCACTGGTTTCGTGCTGAAGAGCGACGTGTTATGACACGGTCCGTGCACCTTGGACGACAAGGGAGGAGGCGGTGGATGAGGATAATGAGGAGGAGGAGGAGGAGGAGGAGGGAGGAGGAGGAGGAGGGGAGGAGGAGGAGCAGGGAGAGGATAGGAAAGAGAGGAGGAGGACAAGGACCTAAGGAGGAGGAGGAGGACGAGGAGGAGGAGGGGGAGGAGGAGGAGGAGAAGGAAGAGGAGGAGGAGGAGGAGGAGGAGGAGGAGGAGGAGGAGGAGGCGAAGGAGGAGGAGGAGGAGGAGAAGGGAAGGGCCCCCCTGGCGAAGTCACTCCTCACCTGGCAGCGCGGGCCCCTCGGCCTGACGGGCTATCCTCACAGTGGAGGTGGCGACAGGGACCAGGAGTACGAGCCCGACAAGGTCTTTGTCGGCCACCTGTCCCGCGACGCCACGGAGGAGGACATCAGGGACGTGTTCGGCAAAATCGGCAAGGTCGGCGGGCGCGCGACGCGATCAAGAGATGTTCCCCCTCCCCGTCCTTCTGCCTCCTCCACTTCCTCGCCCCGCTGTCTGTTCCTTCCGCATCGTCCCTGTCCGTGTCCTCCCTGCCCCCCTCCAAGAACAGCAAGCCGCAAAGGTCGTCCAGGTCCAGCTAGTCAAGGACCACGTGACGCACGAAAGCCGGGGGTTCGCGTTCGTCAAGTTTGCGGATGCCCGCGACGCGGACGACGCGCTGCGCAAGCTGGACGGCGCCAAGGCTGCCGAAAGTTAGGGGGGCAGGCGGCGCGCAGGAGAGGGGGGTGGCGGGGGCGCAGCAGGGGGGAAGGAGGGGAGGGGCGGCGGCCTCTGGGAAGGCACACCGCTTCTCAGAAGCCCGCCTGCCGCTTCAGAAGCACAGAAAAGCTTCCAGGGCCAGGACTGGGCGCCGAGCCCCTCCTTGGAAGCTGCCCCCCCCCGCCCCCCGCCCCTTCCCCCCCTTGCCTGCTCTGGAGGCCGCCTCCCGTCTCCCTGTCCGCTGGCTTTCTCGCGCCGCCAGAAGGGAGTGCGGCCCAGGCCCCCCTCCCAGAGCCATGGCATGGGGGCGCGTCTGCGGGCACCACCTCCTGCGACCACTGGCGGACCCTGCCTCTGCGGGTCCAGTCGGCGCTGGGGCATGAGACACCCGCGGGGGTTCGCTCGAGCGCAGGCGGCCTCTTCAGATTCCGCACCCCGGCCACGCTTTCTCAGAAATCGTGCAGGGGAACGGCCCACACGTGGCTGCTGAATCGCAGAAGTGGCAGGGGCATCGCACATCGAACCAAGGAACACGAAACGGGGCAAGCTAGGTGTGCTCGCACCATCTCCGATCTCCGATCTCTCCCTCCCATCCCTTCCCATTCTGTCTTTTTCTGTTGTTACGGACGCGTGTCATAGCCGACCTGTAACTCGAACAGAAAGTTCCCATCGTGTCATTTACAATCGGACAATGGAGACTGTGCATCGGAGGATGAGGGGGAGGAGGAATCTGAGGAGGAGGAGGAGGAGGAGGAGGAGAAGAAGGCGGTGGGTGAGCAGGAAGATGGGCAGGAGGACAAAGAGGAGGCACACGATGACGAACAGCAGCAGCAACTGGAAGAGGGAGGAATAGGGGGAAGAGGAGGACCAGAGGATGGCGGAGGAGGGAAAATGAGGGGGGCGACAGCTATGAAACCGGATTCGGATCCAGAAAAGTGGCCCGCGTTTGGGGCGAGCGCGCAGATCTGAACGACGGGGGCAAAACGCCGATCCTAGAATGAGGCCCACGCTGCAGCGGGACAGCCTTTTTGAAGGACCGACAACAATCGGTGTGTAACAAATCTTCAGAACAGTGGGCCGGATACCTTCCGCACATGGGGGAGGGAGGAGAGTTGTATTCCAGGGGGGGGGGGGGCAAGCTAGGTCGCGCCACATTTGGCATCCTATCCCTCCCACCCGCTCCTGCCCGTTGCGCTACTTTTAAAAACCCATCCGCAACGGGTGTCATCACGCGCACCCGGACCCCCCCCCCCAGAAGGACCCCACCGCGGTATGCGCAATGTGGGCAGGGGAGGTGTGTGCAGTGGAGGAGGACGGGGAGGTCGTGGTGGACGAGCAGGGGGATGAGCAGAAGGAAAGGGGAGGACGACGACGAAGCCGAGGAGGCCGGTGCGGAACAGCGGCAGGAGCAGCGGGAGGAGCGGGAGGACCAGGGGGAGGCGGGGAAGGGGAAGGCGGGGAAAGGGGAAGGGAAGGGGGAAGGGAAGGGGAGGACGACGACGAATCCGAGGAGGCCGATGCGGAACAGCGGCAGAGGAGCGGGAGGAGCGGGAGGACCAGGGGAAGGCGGGGAAAAGGGGAAAGGGAAGGGGGGCGACAGCGGCGGGGAAGCGTTCGGATCCAGAGATGTGACCCGCGTCGGAGCGAGACCGCAACTCTGAGCGGCGGGGGCAAAGCGCCGGTCCCCAAAGTGAGGTCCACGCTGCATCGGGAGCACCTCTTGGAAGCGCGGGCAGCAGTCGGAGGGTAGAGAGGCCAGCTTCGGAGAGCCTGTCTGTGAGGTCGATGCGAGAAGAGGTCTGGAGGTCTTCCGCGCAGAGTCAGGGAGGAAAGGGGAGGAGCAGTCTTCATACGATGTAAGTTTGATGAGTAGTGTGGGGGAGAGAGAGTGGGGATGGGAAGGAAGGAGTGGGTGATTGGATGTCTCGGGACGGGCGCGCCAAGGCGTCGAGCCTTGCGGAGGAAGGAGGGGCCGTTTTCATTGGCAGCGTCTCCTTGCGCCTCGCACGGACGCGGGACTCGCCCCATCGGTTTGTTTCTTCCTGCCTGCTTCGGCGCCCGCGCCGGTCTGCAGCGCACGCGGCTTCCCAGAGGCTGCCCCCTCCCCTCCGGGCCGCCCATCAGATGCCCGCAGGGCTCTCCAGGACCAGCAAGGCTGGAGGTGCGTCGGCCTGCGGCCCAGCGGAGGCCTGTCGTGGTTGCAGACCGCCGGTCCCGGAAGTTATAACACACACCCATACCCATAGGGAGGTCGTTGGGAGGAGGACTGGCTATGGGTATGGGTGCGGGTTGTCGGACCCTGGGGAACGCTCCCGTTCGAGCGGGGGCCCCCATCCGACAACACGCACCCATAGCCCTCTCCGATCCCCCAATGGGTATGGGTGTGTGTTGTTGGTTCGTCAATTCAGGGCTTTTCACTCTAGCCTTGGCGGGGTGTCAGAAGTCGATGTGTGTTGGCGGAAGTGTCTGGCCGAGTTCGATGGCCTGGGTTTCGCAGACCCCCATGGTTCTGCGACAGTTTCTGGCCGGGTTCGGTGCGTGTGGCGAATTGGCCGCCGATTTTGTGGTGGGCGGTTTGGTGCTAGGCTTCCCGTGTGGGCCCATGGTGTCGTAATGGACTTATTGGGCCAAAGAAGAGAATAGAGATTATACGTAGAGAGTATAGAGTGGCAGATGATATCGATAATGGAGAGAAGAGAGTCGAGTTCATAGCGTAGAGAGCGAAGAGTAGAGAAACAGGATAACCACATCATTCATCCCCTGCTCACGCCCACCACCAGCGCGTTGTCCTTGCATTGTACCAGCAAACAACGTGTTGGGGTGTTATCTGGTTAAGACTTCTGTTCTGATCATGGACCCCTTGTTGAACGCAACCGTCGAACCTTCGCGCAGAAGACCGCCAAAGACTGCGGGAGGCCGCCGTAGGCAGATGGGTAACAAGGGGTTTATGGTTGAACTCTGGGATTTGTGGACGTTTTTTGATTCTAGAGGTCTCTGGAGTTCTCTTGAGGCTTTCAGAGCCCCACATCGTGCCAAAGGCGTCCGAGCATTTCGATCTTCGACTCATCGGTCCTCATCGGTCCTCCTCCTCATCACAATCGGCCCTACCAAGCTCAGTCCAACATTGTCTTAATCCTGGATCCGTTTCGGACGGCCCCGAGGGCGAACTGGGCTCCCAGGGCCGAAGTCCAAGAAGATCACCGGGCGCGAAGTTTATCGAGCCTCCTCGCAGCTCTACCAAGCTGTCCCACGGGGCCCAGCGAGCGGGGAACACGGCCCTTCATTCTCTTCCTGCGCCCCCTTCTGTCGGTAGCAACTCGTGGGAGCCCTATGTGTCCTAGGATGTCTGCCTGGCCCCCACAGCCCCCACAGCCCCCAGTGTTGCGTTCCAGATGTTGGAGCCAAGGTGTTTATGGAAACACTTCTTCTATTCGGGGGCGGCAAAGAGGGGGGTGATGACTAGGAGGGGGTGGATATCATGGCGGGGGCCATGATATTTCCCCAGATTTCATGGCGCCTCTTCTCATTTCATTACGTCCCTGGTCCCCCCGCTGGGCCGCGCACATGCCGCCGGTCATGATTTGCACCCCCCCCCTCTTGGACACCCTCCTCTGGGCCGCTCCCGATCTATGTGAAGGCCAGGGGGTGGGCGGGGATCATGCGAAGTGGTTGTTCGTCGCTTGTTGTACAGTTCTTCCCTGCAACGGTTTCACCCCCTCCCCGCGTCGTCGCCCGCGCGGTCCTCGCTCTCGTCCCTCCCGGCCGCCCCCCTCGCCGGGCTCCTGCCGCCCGGAGGTGGCCGACCGGCCTTGCCGGCTGGAGCGGGTCAGGACCAAGGACGGCCGCGGCGGCGGCAGGAGCCCAGCCCGGAGGGCCCTCGAGGCAGGTCCCGGCCCGTGCATCCCGCCTCGATACGACGGCTAATCAGAGGAGGAGAAGGTACCAATATCGGGCCGGACGAAAGGGGGGGATTGGGAAAGGGGGGGTTGCGAAATTTGCTGCATGCAGCTGGTTTCGGCCTCGCCGAGGGGCCCATTCCTTGATACATAGCCGCCTCCGGCGCAGGGAGGCGCCGGGAAGATCAGCTACGTGAGCTGATTCTCAAACCCCCCCTTTGCTACCCCCCCTTTCGCCCGACCCGATATACTCTGGACGCCCGAAATGGGTACGGAAAGAATGGGCACAATGCCCAACAGCAGTTCCTGTTCATTTTGAACCGGATTCGCTGTCCACGCCGCCGCGGCCTGTGTCCATTTGAGACAGAAGGCCGCCTGCCCAACAGCGGCCGCTGTCGGTTTGGGACAACATTTGTTGTTGGGCATTGTACCCATTTTTTCCGTACCCATTTCGGGCGTCCAAAAATACCGCTGCTCGTCCTGGAGAGCTATTGTTGCCACCGCTGGATTCTCCCGGAAACTGAAGCCAGAACGCACCCCGGGAGAGGTCCGGGCAGTAGCAGTATCCGTACATGTTTCGTGGACCTCCCAGGGTGGGGGCCAGGGTGCAGCCTGGGGGTGCACCAGCGCTGATGCAAGGTGTCCTCCCGTCCCCGGGTCCCCCCCACCACAGGCCCCCAAACGCACCCCCGGCCACGACCGGAAGCCCCCGCCCCCGAACAGACCAGGGCCCCATGGGCCGGGCATCCGAGCGATGACCTTGTTCTGAAAAGGTGCCGCCCGTCTTCCCTGTAGATCCGGCCTTGCAGTAAGTTGTTACACTAGTTCTAAGCATCTGGGCCCACGTGTCGAAAGAGTCTGAAGCGAGAGGAGGGCCCCATTTAGTAAAGGAATCGCCCTGCATCCCTGCAGCTGTTTGAAACTCGTTCGGCGGATGGGCGCAACGCGAGAGGCTTATTTTGAACAGGAACCGCCCTCCATGGTTCTTGCTGCATGAATGGCTAAGACGAATGGACGCGGCGCGAATGCGAGAGCCCAATTTTGAAAAGTTAGCCGTCCTCCATTGTTCCTCGAAGGTGAACAGCCGCGGCGCTGAAGCGAGAGCCACATGAGGACCACCCTCCTCACAACCATTGAATTCGTAGAGGCTTGCAAGCCGCGAGGGCGCAGGGTTAGGGCGGCAGCCACATGGTGACATCGATGTGCCTGTCTGCCGTGCAACAGTTTGGAAATTCAATGTTCGGGATCATGAGGAGGTTGCCCGGGCGTGTCGCCAGGACCGCCCCACCGACACCTGTGGCGGTGCGACGAGGAGGATGTTGGAACAAGGGAGATGGATGATCAAACGCATGCTGGACTATCTACGGGAATGCTTGCAATGGAAGGTGGACGCATTAGGACGCTCTTATACGATTGCGGATATGTGATAATGTTTTCTTTACGTTTCTGGACCCCCCAAATATCTCCCGAGACCCTCGCGGAGACCGACGGAGACCGACATTTCCAAGTCACCACGAAGTAGCGGTGTCCTTGTGGACGTGTCTCCTCAGATGTTCGCCGTTCTCCGCCTGTCGGGGCACCTTCTGGCTGCGGGGCCGCCAAGAAACGACTCAGGATAGACGGCCCGTCCCAGGGGGTGCCCTGGGGTGCTCAGGACCCGTTTTTGTCACGGCCCTTTTGCATCATGGCACGAGGAAGGGCCCCCCTGCCTTCGAGAGGAAGGACGTGGAGGAGAAGCAATAGGAGCCCCTTCCTCCCCCCTCTGGTCTCCTCTCCTCGGAGGCGAAGGAGTGCGACGAGGAGTCTGTCCCTCACACCCTCCCTCACCTGGCCTCGAGGAGACATCCCCCATCCACCCCCCACTCCGCCGAGGAGCCGCTCCCGCACGCCCATTGAGGTGCGCAGGCGCCAGCACGTCGACATGCGGCAGCGGGATCAGGACCCCTCCTGGTTATTCCCTGCCGCGCCTCGTCCGTCCTCCTCCCTGCTCCCTCCCCCGCCCTCCTCTTTCCCTCGCCTCCGCGATCCTGCGCCACGCACGACCCGAGGCGAAGCCAGGTAGTCGCATCATCGCCTCGTGGAAAAGGGGCGCCGGGCAGAGACGGGCCCCACCCGCCGCGGTCGCCCCTGCTCGCCGGGCCCCCCCGGTGGGCCGCTCGCGAGCCCACCTGGAGCTCCTCTGGAGAAGAAGCGGGCCACCGCGCCGGCGCCGCCCCTTTGGGCCATGTCCCCGGGTCTACTGCCCTGAGGGTGGCCTCAATGTCTTTTCGGGAGCGGAAAAGAGGGGGGTGAAGACTAGGGGGGGGTGGATCTCATGGCGGGGGCCATGAGATTTCCTCAGATTTCATGGCGCCTCTTCTTATTTCATTACGTCCCAGGCCCCCCCGCTGGGCCGCGCACATGCCGCCGGCCATGATTTGCACCCCCCCCTCTTGGACACCCCCCTCTTGGCCGCTCCCGATCTTTGGTCTCTTCCTACAGCCTCCATCCTCCTCCTGCTCCTGCTCCTCTTTCTCTTCAACTCTCCACGTGTACTTTCCTCTTCCTGCTCATCCCGAGGAGAGGAGGACGACGAAGAGGATAGTATAGAAGTTAGGCGTTACGTAATGTCGTGTTCCGCGAGGAGTTTGAAATCAGCTTCCACACGAAAATGCACCACATATCGAAGACGCCTACGGCGAATCACCGCCGCCCCCTGCTTTCTAGAATCGCCCATGTGCCCAAGCGTTGCTGCAAGAGTTCTGCCAAGATATCGAATCATGTGTTCCCCCAGCCGTTGTGGAAACCCTTCGGGGAAGATTTGAGGGAGGATGGCAAGGAAGGTCAGGAGGAGGAGGAAGAGGAGGAGGGGGCGTCTTGGGAGGCTCCGGGGTCACTCTTGGGGCCTCCTGGGTGCTTCCAGGGAGCCTCTTGGAGGCATCTTGCGGGCATCCTTGGGCCTCTTGGGTGCCTTTGCGGGCTTCTCGGGGGCCTCTGTGGCCGTCTTAGGGGCCTCTTGGGCCGACTCGGGGCCGTCGGAAGCCGTCTTGGGGGCCTCTCTGGGCCGACTCGGGGCCCCTTGGGGTGCTCCAGGGACGTCTTAGAGGCCATCTTGGGCGTCTTGGAGGCCTCTTGGGCCGTCTTGGTCCTGGGCTATCTTGAGGCGATCTTTGGAGGCTCTTTGGGCCGTCTCGAGACGTCGGAAGGCCGAAACGAAGTAAATGCCAACATCCTTCAAACACCCATGGCCTGTCAATGATGTTGGTCTTGTCGGGCCTCCCTGGAGGTTCTCTTGGAGGCCTCTGGGGCGGTCTCGGAGACCTCTTCGTGGCCTCTTGGCCGTCTTGGGCCATCTTGGAGCCATCGTGGGCCGTCTTGGTGGGCTCCTGGCCCGTCTGACGCCGTCGGAAGCCGTCTTGGGGGCCTCTCCGGGCCGACTTGGGGCCCCCTTGGGGTGCTCCAAGGTTGTCTTGGAGGCCATATTGGGCGTCTTGGAGGCCTCTTGGGCCTTCTTTGGGCCTTCTTTGGGCCTTCTTGGGGCCCTCTTGGGGTCAGCTATGGCTTCATCTCAGCACTTGCCGTGAGGAATTTGAAGCACCAGTGCCGTAATTTTTTGAGTGACTACGGCAAGCGCATATTGAAGAAGGTTGCCAAGGGACAACCACCTGGCCGCAACAATTGGGCCAGAGAGCAAGTGGCCAAGAGGCTACTCAAGTGATGTACAGCTATGGCTTTGCCAGGAGTGAATCAAAATAGCCATTCGAGGGCCATCCTGGAGGCGTCTTGGGCGATCTTGGGGCGATCTCTGTGGGAGGCTCTTTGGGCCGTCTCGAGGCGTCGGAAGGCCGAAACGAAGCAAATGCCAAAATCCTTCAAACACCCATGGCCTGTCAATGATGTTGGTCTTGTCGGGCCTTCATGGAGGTTCTCTTGGAGGCCTCTGGGGCCGTCGTGGACACGTCTTCCTGGCCTTGTGGGCCGTCTTGGGCCATCTTGGAGCCATCGGGGGCTGTTTTGGTGGGCTCCTGGCCCGTCTGACGCCGTCGGAAGCCGTCTTGGGGGTCTCTCCAGGCCGACTTGGGGCCCCCTTGGGGTTCTCCAGGGTCGTCTTGGAGGCCATACTGGGCGTCTTGGAAGCCTCTTGGGCCTTCTTTGGGCCTTCTTGGGGCCCTCTTGGGGTCAGCTATGGCTTCATCTCCGCACTTGCCGTGAGGAATTTGAAGCACCAGTGCCCTGATTTTTTGAGTGACTACGGCAAGCGCATATTGAAGAAGATTCCCAAGGGACAACCACCTGGCCGCAGCAATTGGGCCAGAGAGCAAGTGGCCCAGAGGCTACTCAAGTGATGTACAGCTATGGCTTTGCCAGGAGTGAATCAAAATAGCCATTCGAGGGCCATCCTGGAGGCGTCTTGGGCGATCTTGGGGCGATCTCTGGGGGAGGCTCTTTGGGCCGTCTCGAGGCGTCGGAAGGCCGAAACGAAGCAAATGCCAAAATCTTTCAAAAACCGATGGCCTGTCAATGATGTTGGTCTTTGTCGGGCCTTCATGGAGGTTCTCTTGGAGGCCTCTGGGGCCGTCGTGGACACGTCTTCCTGGCCTTGTGGGCCGTCTTGGGCCATCTTGGAGCCATCGGGGGCTGTTTTGGTGGGCTCCTGGCCCGTCTGACGCCGTCGGAAGCCGTCTTGGAGGCCTCTCTGGGCCGACTTGGGGCCCCCTTGGGGTGCTCCAAGGCCGTCTTGGAGGCCAGATTGGGCGTCTTGGAGGCCTCTTGGGCTGCCTTGGGGCTCCTTGGGGCCGTCTTGGGGGCCTTATCGGCCATTCGAGGGCCATCTTAGAGGCCTCTTGAGCGATCTTCGTGCGATCTTTCGGAGCTTTCGGGCCGTCTCGGGCCGTCGGAAAACCGAAGAGAAGCAAATGCCACAACCAACGACAAATCCATGACGTTGGCCTCTGCGGGCCTTCCTGGAGGCACTCTTGGAGGCCTCTTTGGCCGTCTTGGCGGCCTCTCGGGCCTTTGAGGCCGTCTTGGAGGCCCCTTGGGCGAACTTGGAGGCATCTTGGACTCTCTTGGGCCGTCTTCGAGGCCATCTTGGACCATCTTGGGCGAACTTGGAAGCCATCTTGGCCGTCTTGGAGGCCGTCTTGGGCCATCTTGGAGCCAGCTGGACGCGGGACATGTCGGCACCCACCTCTTCGCGTGGCCGGCGCGCTGGGCCTGAGCCCCAGGGGGGGAGCTCTTTCAAAGAAAGAACCCAACACCAAACCAGTACAATCTTCAGTCGGGGCGTTGAAAAAGGAACCCTTTTCTTTGGGGAGGGGCTCCGTGTTCCTTAGTTGTTTCACAGTTGGGGGGAGTTCTTTCAAAGAAAGAACCAACACCAAACCAGTACAATCTAGCACGCCAGGCACCCCTGCGACAAAGCCAACAGGGGGCGGCGGATGACGGAAAGCGCGCGTTAGCGTGCGGTCCGTTAGTCGGAAGAAATTTGACTTGGGGAGTTCGAGGGGGCTGGCATCACCAGGCCCGAGATCTAATTGCCCTCCCGCCTAGTTTTTTCTCGAGTAGGACGGCCTTCGGGGCTTAACAACAGCGTTCCGCTCGAGGCATCATCGGAGCACGCTTCTTGGGCCGTCTTAGGCGCCTAAGACAGCCCAAGAAGCGGCCAAGACGGCGCCCAAGACGGCCCAAGAAACGCCCAAGACGGCCCAAGAGCGCTCCAAGAGAGCCCAAGACCGCCCAAGGCGGCCCCAAGACGTCCCAAGAGGCCTCCACGACGCCCCAGGAGGCGCCCACGAGGCGTCCCAAGAAGGCCCCACGAGGCCAGAATCATTTATTTTCTGAGGGGAAGCTTGCATGTTTGGCATGTACGGCTTTTCGCCTTTCATGGCGTTGAAGACGGTCCAAGAGGCCCCCAAGACCGCCCCAAGACGGCCCAAGATGTTCCCAAGAGGCCCCCAAAATTGCCCACGAGGGCGCCCAGACGGGCCAAGAGGCGTCCAAGACTGTCCAAGAGGCCCCCAAGAGCGCCCCAAGAAGGCCCAAGAGGCCCCCAAGAAGGCCCCAAAACGGCCCAAGAGGGCGCCAAGACGGCCCAAGAGGTGCCAAGACGGCCCAAGACGGCCCCAGGACGGCCCCAAGAAGGCCCCAAGATGCCCCCAAGAGAGCCCAAAGACAGCCAAAGGCAGCCTGGTCCCTTCACCCCCGCAGCCCAGAAGTTCCCAGGAGGCCCCCAGAGGCCCCCGAGAAGCCCCAAGAGGTCCCCAAGAGGCACCCAAGAGGCTCCCCAAGAGGCCAAACTACTCCCAAAGGCTCTTAGCACCGCGGCTCCCAGAGCGAGCGGTGACGTAATCGAGCTGATAAGACCAAAGCTTCCAACACAGAGCTGCGGCTTTTCGCCTTTCATGGCGTTGAAGACGGTCCAAAAGGCCCCCAAGACCGCCCCAAGACGGCCCAAGATGTTCCCAAGAGGCCCCCAAAATAGCTCAAGAGGGCGCCCAGACGGGCCACGAGGCGTCCAAGATTGCCCAAGAGGCCCCCAAGAGCGCCCCGAGAAGGCCCAATAGGCCCCCAAGAAGGCCCCCAAACAGCCCAAGAGGGCGCCAAGACTGCCCAAGAGGCGCCAAGACGGCCCAAGACGGCCCCAGGACGGCCCCAAGAAGGCCCCGAGAGGCCCCCAAGAGAGCCCACAGACGGCCAAAGGCAGCCTGGTCCCTTCACCCCCGCAGCCCAGAAGCTCCCAGGAGGCTCCCAGAGGCCCCCGAGAAGCCCCAAGAGGTCCCCAAGAGGCACCCAAGAGGCTCCCCAAGAGCCCCCCAAGAGGCCCAAAATACTCACAACGGCTCTTAGCACTGCGGTTCCCAAGAGCGAGCGGTGACGTAATCGAGCTGATAAGGCCAACGTTCCCAACAGAGAGTTGCTGCGTAATAAGTTCTTGCAGCCAGGGCACAGGGACGGGCGGCAACGCGTGGACAACGAGCGGTCCACGCAAGGACAACGCGGGGTTCTGGAAAGCTGGCAGCCCAAACGCGGAAAATGCAACGCGACCCGACCGCCCCCTCCAAAACAAGAAACGCGCTCAAAGAAAGCTCCGCGACTCTCCGAGGCTGAGATAAGACAAGAGCGAGGGGAAGGGAGTCAATAAGAGGTGTAAGAGCGGACGAGCCAGCGATCCCGTGCGTTCTGAAAGTAAGTGCGCTTTCCGTCCCCGTGCCAAGCAGGTCTAATTGCCCTCCCGCCTCGTTTTTTTATCGAGTAGGACGGCCTTCGGGGCTTAAACACGGCGTTTCGCTCGAGACATCATCGGAAAACGCTTCTTGGGCGCTTCTTGGGCCGTCTTAGGCGCCTAAGACAGCCCAAGAAGCTGCCAAGACGGCGCCCAAGACGGCCCAAGACGGCCCAAGAAACGCCCAAGACGGCCCAAGAGCGCTCCAAGAGAGCCCAAGACCGCCCAAGGCGGCCTCAAGACGTCCCAAGAGGCCTCCACGACGCCCCAGGAGGCGCCCACGAGGCGTCCCAAGAGGGCCGCAAGAGGCCACAATCATTGATTTTCTTAAGGAAAACGTGCATTTTTAGCATATACGGCTTTTCGCCTTTCATGGCGTTGAAGACGGTCCAAGATGCCCCCAAGACCGCCCCAAGACGGCCCAAGATGTTTCCAAGAGGCCCCCAAATAGCCCACGAGGGCGCCAAGACGGGCCAAGAGGCGCCCAAGACTGTCCAAGAGGCCCTTAAGAGCGCCCCAAGAAGGCCCGAGAGGCCCCCAGGAGGGCCCCAAAACGGCCCAAGAGGGCGCCAAGACGGCCCAAGAGGCGCCAAGACGGCCCAAGACGGCCCCAGGACGGCCCCAAGAAGGCCCCGAGAGGCCCCCAAGAGACCCAACGACGGCCAAAGGCAGCCTGGTCCCTTCACCCCAGCAGCCCAGAAGCTCCCAGGAGGCTCCAAGAGGCCCCCGAGAAGCCCCAGAAGGTCCCCAGGGGGCACCCAAAAGGCTCCCCAAGAGCCCCCCAAGAGGCCCAAAATACTCCCAAAGGCTCTTAGCACTGCGGTTCCCAAGAGCGAGCGGTGACGTAATCGAGCTGATAAGGCCAACGTTCCCAACAGAGAGCTGCGGCGTAATAAGTTCTTGCAGCCAGGGCACAGGGACGGGCGGCAACGCGTGGACAACGAGCGGTCCACGCAAGGACAACGCGGGGTTCTGGAAAGCTGGCAGCCCAAACGCGGAAAATGCAACGCGACCCGACCGCCCCCTCCAAAACAAGAAACGCGCTCAAAGAAAGCTCCGCGACTCTCCGAGGCTGAGATAGGACAAGAGCGAGGGGAAGGGAGTCAATAAGAGGTGTAAGAGCGGACGAGCCAGCGATCCCGTGCGCTCTGAAAGTAAGTGCGCTTTCCGTCCCCGTGCCAAGCAGGTCCAATGGCCTTCGGCCCATCCGGCCACCGTGCCTGGGCTGTGAGCATGAAGCCTGCTATTGGATGTTCGTTGGGGTCTCGTGGGCGGCCTCTCGGGGGCCTCCTCTTGGAGGCAGCTTGGAGGCCTCTTGGGGACTGTTTCGGGGCATCTTCTGCGCTTCTTGGGGGCATCTTGGGGCCTCTTGGGGGCGTCGTTGGGGCCTCTTAGGGCCTCCTGGGCGCCTCCTGGGGCCTCCTGGGGGCCTCTTGTGGCGGAAGGCTTGGAATTTCGGTTCGTGTTCCCTTTCTTGGGTCTCTTGGGGGCCGTCTTGGAGCCCTCTTGGTCCGTTTTGGGCACCTTTTGGGCCGTCTTGGGGCCCTCTTGGGCTGTTTTGGGGTCCTCTTGATGGCCTCTTTGGCCGTCTTGGGGCGGTCTTGGGGGCCTCTATGGTCGGGAAACCGAAACGGCGAGAACACCAGATTCATTCAAAAACCTTTTTGGACAATCAGAGATTTTGGCCTCTCGGAGCCCTCTTGGGCCGCCTGGGGGCCATCTTGAGCGCGTATCGGAGCGATCGTGCGGCGACTCGGATTCCTCTTGGACCGTGATCCCTTCGCTCACTCCGCCGGCCCATGTTGCACCTCTGTTGTCATACGTGGGTGTGCCCATGACGGGCGAGAAGGCGTTTGGAGGACTCGATAGGAGAGGGGGAGGAGGAGGAGAAACAAGGAACAGACAACGAAACAACAAACAACAACTTCCTCTCGAGGCTCTCCCGGCCCGTCCTGGGGCCCCCTCTCGGGCCCGAAGGAGCCACGCGGCAGGGCGCGGGGGAGCCCCCGATGGGCACGCGCCAAGCCCGTGCCAAAGGTTCGGAATCTGGGGTCCGGGCCCGTACAGTCAGAGAAGGAGGCTCGGGCGTCTGTGCGAGAGGAGGAGGGGAGCGCCAGGAGGAGGAGGAGGAGGAGGAGGAGGAGGAGGAGGAGGCGGAGAACAGGAGAAGGGGGGAGGAGGAGGGGGGACGGCGAGGAGGCACGGGAGGGTGAGAGGGGGGTGGGGCGCAGAGGAGTGGGCAGAGGACCCGAGGACGCGCCCACTCCGTTCGGGCCGGACGATCGGGGGGGGGGGATTGGGAAAGGGGCGGGTTACGGAATCTGCTGCGTGCAGCTGGTTTCGGCGCCACCGAGGAGCCCATTCCTGGATACATGGCCGCCTCCGGCGCCGGGGGGCGCCGGGAAAATCAGCTACTACGGGAGCTGATTCTCAGCCCCCCCCCCCCCTCTTTGCTATCCCCCCCTTTCGCCCGGCCCGATCCGTGCCCAGCGGCACAGTGGCGGATCAATGCATCGAGTGTTGACTTTCGAGGATAGAGGAATCATTGATCAAGCATGAAGCAATGCGGGAGAAAGAACGGAATGGTAATGGGGCAGGACTGGAGCAATCATGAAGCAAGATTGAGGCAGTCATGCAGCAAGACGAATATGAAGGAGAATTAGCGATCGAGGTGTAGGTGACCCTGTGACATAAACAAGATTGACAAATTTAGGTAACACTGGTGTCGTCTGCGTTTCGAATTGCTTACTGAAACTTTGCGTACGAGTCTGTAGCGCGCACGATGCCAGCATGTTTTGCTTGTTTGTTCACACATAATTCAATACTTCAGCGCCATGCGTTCTCGGGAAATTGTCTTGGCGAAGGACCCTGTGCAGCTGCAAGTACCGTCGTTGTGGGCATCGCCTTCGTGGAATTTCCTCATGGGGCCATGACGTATGCGAAGGGTGTGCCGATATGTGGCGGGGCCGCCATGTGGGCGCTGCCACTGGGGCTGTACGCGGAAACCACGGTGGGACCGCGCAGCGTGGAAGGGGTACGTTGCAATGGGGCGGGCCGCCAATGGGGCCTTCGGCGGAGCTCTTTTTGGAGCCACGAACGGTTGTACTGGGTGGCGAAAACGCATGCGGACACAACCACTGGGGCCTTCGGTGGAGCTCCCTATGGGGCCACGAAACGATGTACTGGGAGGGGAAACGCATGCATGTGCAGCCTCTGGGGCCTTCGGTGGAGCCCCCTCTGGGGCCCCGAAGCGGTGTACTGAGTGGGGGAACCGCATGCGAGAGCAGCCACTGGAGCCTTCGCTGGAGCTCCCTATGGGGCCACGAAGCACAGTACTGGGGAAGGGGGAAGGAGCAGGAAGAGGAGGAGGAAGAAGAAAAGGAGGAGGAGGATAAGGAGTATGAGTAGGAGTAGGAGTCAAGCTAGCCAGCTCGAGCGAGTCAAGCATGGCATGCCCAGTCCCACCCGCCCTCCCACAACATAAGAAGCAAAGCTGGCACAACTGGGGGCCGAAGTCACACCGGCCAGCCGGTTTGGTACAGCTGATGCGGCCGCGATGGCGGTTGCCGACGGGAACTGGCGAGCGCGTGTTGAATGCCGCGCACGCATTGCCAGACGAGTCGAGAATGGCCCGGTACACCGCAGGAAGCCAGAGGTGGCCGGAGGAAGCCCGACGGTCTGACAGGACACCCCAAAGCATTTTTGTGAAAAAGCATTGGGTTTTTGATGTTTTTATGTTGAAATGCTTGCAAACACACGGTGTTCGGTAGGATTCTGACATGAACGCGCGAGTGTGCTCTTTGTGGTATTTTTTGCACAGGATTCGCGGCCTGGGTGCATGACAGAGCATCGCGAGTGCACCGCGCGATGACGTGAAATCGCTGGATTTGACCGAATTCTTAAGATTCCTATGGTTTTCCTATGATTTCAGCAAGAGAGCCCGGGCGGGAAATTTGTACAATTTTTGTGAAAAAGCATTGGGTTTTTGATGTTTTTATGTTGAAATGCTTGCAAACACACGGTGTTCGGTAGGATTCTGACATGAACGCGCGCGTGTGCTCTTTGTGGTATTTTTTGCAATGGATTATCGCCGTGGACGACAGGACGTCCATGTCGAGAGGAAAAAATAAGAAAAATGTTGATTTTGTATTGTTTTTTACAGGTTAGGATGGGACCACCCGGATGCGGCCCCTATCGGCCGGCCTGAGGGGGGAGTAGGAGTATATTCTAATAAGGAATAAGGATAGGAGGAGGAGGAGGAGGAGGAGTAGGAGGAGGAGGAGGAGGAGGACGAGACGAGGACGAGGAGGAGGAGGAGGAGGAGGAGGAGGAGGAGGAGGAGGAGGAGGAGGAGGAGGAGGAGGAGGATAGGAGGAGGATAGGGATAGCGCGGGTGAGGACGGAGGATAAGGAGGAGCAGCATGACGAGGACGAGGACGCTGATGAGGAGGAGGACGTGCGTAGACGAGAAGGAGGAGGGGGATGAGCCGGCGGCGGCGTGGCCCCGCTCCTTCCCGCGAGACGCCCAGAGGACCGCAGCTCCAGCAGGTCGCAGGACCGCCGCGACCGGCGCGCTGCGGAGCCACAGCCAGAGGGAGGCCGCGGCGGGGGCGACGGCCGCCGACAGGACGCCGCGGCCGACGTCGACGACGGTCCCAACGAAAGTTGGCCAGGGAGAGTTCGGCCAGGCCGAATGTCCTCCGGCTGAATGCGGCCAGGTTGACCTCGGCTGGCTTATATACCTCGGGCTGGCTGAGCTCGGCCGAGAGGAGCCCGGCCTGGGCCGAGTGCGGCCTGGCCGAGTTCGGCCTGCTGAGCTCAGCCTGGCCGAGTCTTCCCATTGTCTGACCAACGGGGGGGTGATTGATTGAGAATTTCGTGAAGTGTTGAGGCTGGGACGGGGAGGGAGTGATAATTCCGTGCATGACACGAGCCACGCGTGGAGAGGGGCAAGAGGGGCAACCCCGTTCAACCACCACACCAGATCCCCCCCCGACCCTGCCGAAGCTTCGGCCAGGGCTTCACCACCAGCTCAGCCTTCGGGGCTGCTCTGCACGCTGGTCTTTGCAATCATCAGGAAGGAGAAAACACACAGACACAATTAATCGTCGATTCCCAGAACATGTGGGAAAATATGGGTAGTGGAGGGGAAGACAAAACCTCAGAAAATATGAGAAAATATGGGGAATCTGGTTATTTGTGTGTATTTCTTTGGTCTTTGCAACCACCAGGGGGGAGGAGGAGGGGGGGCACAGCAGGCCCAAGAGGTCTCCGAAGCCCCTCCTCTCGCAGGGCCACTGCAGGCACTCGTTTGCACTGCTCGCAGCGCCCCCCCCCTTCAAAGGCGAGGCGCCCCGTGGGCCCGCCAATTCGGCGGGAGCGTCGTGGTAAACTCAGTTTTCCCGCAGTGTTGGCGGGAGTTCCGCAGTGTTGTGTTGTGTTGTGTGTTTTGTGTGTGTTGTGTGTGTGTGTGTGTGTTCTTTTCGCTGTGGTTTGTGTGTTTGTGTGTTGTGTTGTGTGTTGTGTGTTGTGTTGTGTGTGTTGTGTGTTTGTGTTGTGTGCTGTGTGTTTTTTCATTGTGTTTTATTCCACGCCCTCCGTCCTTCGCACGATCAGGAATGCGACACTGTGGGATCACAGGCTCCAAGAGGGCGCCCCGCGACAGCACGACTTTGAAGACGAGCCACCCTCCAACCGTGCAGTGGTGGCATGCTACATTTCTTGGGCATAGTGTTCACGAAGCTTTCACGTGCGAGCCCCATTTTGTCAAGGAGCCGTCTTCCTTCGATGCAGCCGCAGACGAGAGCAAGATGTTTGAAAGGAAACTCCCTGCATCCGTGTACTTGCTGGAACGGCTTAAGACGGGCTTAAGACGGGTGTGCGCGGCGCTAAAACGAGAGCCCCATTTTGACGACGACCCGCCAACCCTCCGTGTAGCTGCTGGACGACTGAAGACGAATGTGTACGACGTCAAGGCGAAAGCCCCATTTTGAAAACGGCTTGCATTTCATCAGTGTGATTGGTCCAATTTTCAGGCATCAAGATTTTTAAGCCACAGCGGCGCCGCAGCACTTCTTGGAGGGTGAACTGATAGGCGTCACCACCCTGGGCTTTTTCACTAGCACCCGCGCGCCCAGAGGAGGTCGTGCGCTCCCAGCCCAAGTTCATATCCTTGCTACTTCGTCCAACACTTATTGCGTGTTCGACAGCAGATGGAAGCAATTGATTGGTCAATGGGATCTCTGTCCGAGTATCTGCGCGCACTTTCTCATCGTTCTCATCAGCACTATTGTCACCACATCGCCAGCGTCATCTTTGCGATGAGGATGTGCAATCAATTACAGCCTCATCATCATCGCCGCCGTCATCATCACCATCGTCAGTAGCATCGTCATCGTCGTCGTTTACCTCGTCAACAGCGCGATAACAATCATCATCACCAGCATCTCCATGATCGTCATCATCATCAGCATCATCAACCTCATGACCATCATCATCATCATCATCATCATCATCATCATCAGCAGCAGCAGCAGCAGCAGCAGCATCAACATTACACCACCAGCATCGTCAGCATCACCATCACCATCAGCATCATCATCATCATCATCATCGCCATCATTCTCATTATCAGTATCATGATCATCATCATCATCGTTGTTGTCAATGCCGCCACCATCACCCCGCCCGAGTCACAGACCTGCATGAGAGGGGTCCGCGTGCCATTGCGCCAATTGAATTGTTCCAACACGTTGCGAGTGAGCAATTGGGTGGGATGTTCGTTCGAGTATTGGTTTTGGCGACTTTATCATGTTCAACACTCACTGCACACGATATTTTGCTCCACGCATACTGCACCCCATAGCTTTCACTTCGTGGCACTGTATGCACCACGTGGAGTGCATCACATCGCTGGCGCCACGCAGATTCCAGCACATTGCCTTCACAACATCGCACGCACCACGTAACTAGATTGCACCACACGCGCTACACCTCCGGGGTGCCGGCATACACTCTGCACGCTGAAGCTGGCGGGCAGGCGGGCCAGCGCGGTCGACGTGCCGCCGCTTCCTCCGAGCCCACCCTGCCGCTGCCTCCCGGCGCAGGAGCACCGGCCGGGCGACCCGCGGCACAGCAGCGCGCCGAGCGGTTCTTCTGGCCTGACCTGGCCGACGATCGTTGGGCAGGGAGCGGGGCGGGGGTCGGGTGAGTGAGGATGAGCATGCAGAGAAGGACGAGGAGGACGAGGAGGAGGAGGAGGAGGAGGAGGAGGAGGAGGAGGAGGAGGAGGAGGAGGAGGAGGAGGAGGAGGAAGGAAGCGGTGATGGAGAGCTTGGAGGGGGAGGAGGAGGAAGAAGTGAAGGTGGAGCAGCAGTGGATGGGTACTTGCCTCTCGCCATCGCCACCAACCCCCTCTTGCGTTCCGTCCCTCTGCCCTCCCATCCCCTCTGACCTCTTTCTCCTTCTTTCCCCCGCCCCCATTATTGGAGCCTTCTTGGGGCCCTCTTGGGGCGCTCTTGGGCGGTCTTGGGGCCGTCTTGGGAGCCTCCTGGGCCCATCTTGGTTGGGGCTCTCTTGGGCCAAACGGAAGGGAGAAGAAACATCATGGAGGTTTTTTGAAGTTTTTGAAATGAGGTTGGCCTCTTGGGGAAGGCCAGATGGGGGCTCCGAGAGCACTTGGAGCCGCATTTAGGTCCTCTAGGGGCCTCTTGGAGGAATGTCGGAAGTCATCTTGAACCACCTCTGGGTATTTTGAGCGATATTTGGGGTTGTCTTGGAGCATCAGGGTACCTCTTGGAGCCATCTTGGGCGAAAAAGAACCCCCTGACACATCGCGATTCCTCACGAAAACACCTCAGGGATGGACGGGAGGGGACCCCCCCCAAAGGAAGAGGGGTTTTCGAATGGGAAGGACGAAACTCGTTGGACCACCCACGCCATGAAGGTTTGGTTTGGTGGGATTGCGGAGGAACGCGCAAACGCCTTCCACCCGCATGCACAGTTTCCATACTCTGGCTTTAATCTCTAAGTTGTTCATTCGTCATTCGCGAAAACCCGCATGTTAAGATAGAACCGCCGTCAATCTGCGTGACGGTTGGAAGCCGTTTGGACAGATGTGCGATGCGCTAGGATGACCTCCATCCGTGTAGCTGTTGGAACCATTTTAAACATGCGCGCCTTGTTAAGGCAAGAGCCACACTTTGAAAACGACCACAATCTATCCGTGTCGCGGTTGCTGCACATTTTCCGACGAAAATGCGCGGCGTTGAAGCGACAGCCGAATCTTGAAAACGATCACCCTCTATCCGTAAAGCCGTGGGGCATGTCAAGCGTCAGGATTGTTCATCCGGTTGCATTGCCGCGCGATTCCGCCACCGTGCTCGGGCAGGGGGTGGTGTCTTGGGGGGGCCACGGGCCCACCCTTCCCCAGACTTTGTACGTGGGATGGTCTTCTTCCTGCATGGCCCAAGGCGCAGGGGCTTTGCCACACAAGCAAACGCATCTTGGGCTCGATGCGTCGGGGGGCCCGAGCTACTCCTTCGCAGAAAACGAAGGGGGGGCCCGACGCACACCAACCGCTGCAAGCGCGGTAGCGGGTATATGGCGAGGAGCAGTCTCAGGCTAAACGCCCCGCCCCGCCCTGCCGGCACGCGCCGGGTGGTGCGACGGCGGCGAGGAGGAGACGAGGGACGGCCGATGAGGGGGGAGTGATGATCGGAGTCCTGGAGGCTGGCAGCACCACCAGCATCGGCGTGTGCTTCCACCGAGAGGGACGGGTGATCCCGATCTCAGTGATGGTGGTACTAATCGGGCTTCCTAGGTGGCCGACATATTACCACCAACGACAACATCTAACATCGGTTACCCCTCGGTGTACACAATCCCTGTGTTTGGTGTTGGTGCCCATTTCCAAGCCTCCAAGATGGCGCCTCTGCAAGCCATCAGAACCCTTAGTCGAATACCGTGGAAACGTATGCAAACTGCAAACAATCGAGCGTCCTCTCTCCGCTCCTCCGCTCAGCCATCCCCCCCCCGCCACCTCTCACCCCCCTCCCTCCGTCCCTCTGCCTCCCTCCTCGTCCTCCTCCTACTCTTCCCGCCCCCCTTCGGGAGGGTTCTCTTTCCCCCTGGCTGCCGGTCTGCAGTGGTGTTTCGTGCGCGCTGTTCCGACGGAGGGGGCTGGGGGACGGCGAGTTTCCCTGCAGTTGAGCTGCGGACTCTTTGCTGGCCCATCCTACTCTGGACGGCCTCTGCGTCTTCCCTCGTGGGCTCTCCAATGCACCGTCGGTGGCCCTGGCCCTGCTCGCCTGTCAGGCCTGCTTTTGATATTGGCAGCCTCACCAGAAGCATGCGCACCCGCTGCGAGCGCTGGCCAGTGTGCCACCCCGCCAGAGGTGGATCGGAGAGCACCCGCCCCTCCTGCCATGCCCTGACGAGCGCTTGCCGGCCCTCCTCTCTCAGCTCCGATCTCTTCCAGCACCACAGTTGTCGCGGAATTCATCCTGCACGTCTGAAGGGAGAGGAGGAGGAGGAGGAGGAGGAGGAGGAGGAGGAGGAGGAGGAGAGGAGGAGGAGGAGGAGGAGGGAGGAGGAGGAGGAGGAGGAGGGGGGAGGAGGAGGAGGAGGAGCAGGAGCAGGAGCAGGAGCAGGAGTACGATGCGGAGGGGGAGGAGGATGCAGGGAAGAAGGAGGACGATGACGAGGAAGAGGAGGAGGAGGAGGAGGAGGAGGAGGAGGAGGAGGAGGAGAAGGAGGAGGAGGAGGAGAGCAGGAGGAGGAGGAGGGGGAGGAGCAGGAGCAGGAGCTACCCTCCCTCTCCATGAAGCCGAGGCGATGCCAGGGACGCGCGGTCGCGTGGCGGCGCCGACGACCGAGGCGTTGGTCGGGGAGTGAGTGCGCGGGTGGGTGAGGAGAATTCGGGAGGGGGGGTGAATGGCGGAGGGGAGACGTGGGGGGGGGAGAGAGGGCAGCGGTTCTTGGAAACGGCATGGCCGTTTTATTTTACCGTTCCCAGGAAATCTGGATCTTGAGAACGATAAGGGTAAAAGAACGTTTCGCCAAAACAGGACTAACGGCTCCGGGATGAAACTGGAGCTGGAACCAAAACACATCGGCGACAGAACGGGAGAAACAGACGGCGCCGGCACCAGGGGAAAAAGTGCAAAACGAAAATTGCAAGCAACAATTGATTTGTCATTTCAAGAGCGACTGAGGGCGTGGTCAACTTCTCCGCCCTCCCTGCACGTCACCTATCCCTCTTCGTTGCCCCTCCCACGTGGGACGCAGATGGCTGCTGCACGTGCTTGGTAATTGTTGGGCTTCCTGAGGCCTTTGTAGAAGAGCTCTGAGAGGGTTTCGGAGGAGCCAGACAGCGCCCCAAAGGGCCCCACGAATGCCAACATGTGACCCATGACTCCCCATGACTGCCCCAAGAGGGCCCTCAGAGAGCCATATAGGGCGTCTGTAGGACCCTCAGATGGCCTTTGAGGGTCCCAAGGCGGCGCAAGACGCCCCATCCCATACCTACGGACGACGATCGCGCCGAGAGGTCGCAAGAGACTCGCCTGGATGGCCCAAGAGGGCCCATTAAGAGGCCGCAAGAGGTCCCTAAGAGGACCCCAATATGGGCCCACGGTCCCACGACAACCCCAAGATGGCCGCGCGAGGGCTTCACGACGGATGATGATCAGCAGAAGGAGGAGGAGGAGGAGGAGGAGAAGGACAGAACATGCGAATGAGCAGACATACAGATAACAAGCGGAAGGGGAAGTGGACCCCTTTCTCCCACCACCTTGGACCTCATCCTCCCGTCTTCCTCACGGTTCCGTACTCCATGTCTTCCTCTTCTCAGAGCGTGAATTACTTACCCCGCTTTCGCTTCCAGGCAACACCAAGTCATACCACGCGCCTCCTCGTCAAGCGGCCTGACCAGTACATGCCGTAGTTTGGCATCGTTTGGTATCTCTTGGAAGCGAGGGTGGTCAAAAGCGAGGTAGGTCTGTTTTCTCCCTATCTTCTTTCTGCTCGAATGCCCCCACATGAGCCCGAACACCACTTAGAGTTGTGCTCTCAGCAGCCCGCGCGTTGGCTCTCGGTGAGCGCCCCGCTCCAAGACAGGCAACATCTGAGCACACGCAAATGGCTCGCGATGGACATACAGTCGGGGCCCTGAAGAAGGAACCCTTTTCGTTGGGGAGGGGCTCCGCGTTTCTTGAGTGTTTCGCAGCTTGCCCTGGATTTCCCTCAGGTTCCCGATAGGGAATCGAAGTTCAACTTATGGAAAAAGAGGCCTCGTTCCTTATTCGGGGTTCCTTAGGTCAAGGCCCCGGCTGTATGAAACTTCTGCGCTGAAACGCGTGCATCGTATCGAGCATCATGTTTGCCGTGCTGGGCAGTTGGCTCAATCTCGAACTCTCGTTTGATGCCGCAACAAGGCCCCATTCCACTGAGTCACTAGGTCTCCAGATTTCTACCCAAGTGGAAACACACCGTATGTTACCAGACACTGGTTCATGGCATCGTGCTGTTGAACGCCGCGCTACCGCCCCTGCGACATTGGTAATCCGTTCGCAGTCCTCATCAGCTCCAGGGGTTGGGTGCGGTTCCGTAGATGAGGTCCCACGCTTGCATCATTGTGATCATCGTTTGGAGGTGTCCGCGCCCTCCCCCTCCCTCAACCAGACAGTTACCAGTTTGAAACATATCCCTATCCCTATGCTTGATATCATCTTACCTCGATGCCGATCTTGAGAATTGCCTCAGTTTCTGAGGGCCTGTCCCTAAGATTGTCCTCGCTTTTTGCTCGCCCATATTAGGGATAGGGATACGTTCGAGGCTGGTTAGACAGGAAAAGCCTGCAGTGTGCAGCTTTGCCGCGGCCAGGCTCCCGTGGCAAGGCCACGGGGCTTTGACCCTCCTGGCCGCTCCCAGGTGCGGACCATCCCAGCCATCTCGGGCCTTGAGCCCATGGCAGACCCGCGACCCCGTCACCATTCCAGCTGGCGCTCGCTGCTCTACGCATGTCCTGTGAGAGGGGGGTTTTGGACGGGATGGGCGTGTTGTGGCACTGGGTACGCACTTCAAGGAACTGTTGTTGAAGGTTTCCCGTTGACACTTTTATCGTCTGCACTCCAGCCCCTAATCTCCGTGTATTAACTTCTCATACTTCTCTCACGTTTGACATGACCTCTTCATCCACATGCTTCCTCCCTTTCCCTGTCGTTGTCCTCCTGGTCGCCACACCCCTCCTCCTCCCCCTCCCCCTCCTCCTCCTCCTCCTCCTCCTCCTCCTCCTCCTCCTCAGGCTGGAGAGATCGGAGATTACGGACCCTACTGCTACTCCTCCACTTCCTGCTCAACACCTAGTTCTCGGCATCCTCTTTTATCTCTAAGCAGTGTTTGCACTGAGGGGTGAGGGTGTGACATTTGCATTCTAACGAGCTTGCCCTGTCTGTCGCTCCCCAGTGGCCACTTGTATCTGGGCTCGTACGGCTACCTGCCCCACTGGCCCTGCCAGTTGCATTTTTTCTGTGACTGCCTGGATCCCAGTGGCTTGGTCGTAGATGGATCCTTACGGCTTTCCATCCCACTTGTTTTGTCTGCGCGAGTTCTGCGGCGGCTTCTTGGAATCGTGTGCCGTGACTTCCTATGGGCCTGACTGGTGTCCCCTCCCACTGGGCCTGTCTGTTGAATTTTTCGCGGCTTGGATACCCACGGCGTGGCGTGTTCAGGACCCACAAAGCTGCCCATCACGTCGGCCGAGTCTTCTGCACGTTTCGCTGCGCCTGCTTGGATCACTACGGCTTGGCTTCAAATTGATCCACCACTGGCTCTGTCGGTTGCACTTCCCACGGTGGCTGCCTGGAACCCAACGGCGTGTCTTTCGATGGATCTCATGGTTGCCCTCGACAAAAGTCGTATCTGTTGCTTCTCCAAGTGTCTGTCGTGTTCCTTCGCCTCCCCTCCTCCTCCGCCTCCTCCTCCTCCTCCTCCCGCTCCTCCTCCTCATCCTCCTCCCTCCCTCCCTCCTCCCTCCTCCCTCCTCCTCCCTCCTCCCTCCTCCCTCCTCTTTTTCCTCCTCCTCCTCCTCCTCCTCCTCCTCCTCCTCCTCCTCCTCCTCCTTCTCATCCTCCCACTCCTCCTCCTCCTCCTGCCCGTCATAGGCTTCATCCTGTCGCGTTGCCCGGACAGCCTCCTGCTCCTTCTCTGTACCTCCTGCCCATCGTCCCCTCTCCTCCTCCCTCGCCTCCTCCTCCTCCTCCGCCTCCTCCGCCTCCTCGTCCTCCCGCCGTCCACGACCGTCCCCTGCTCGGCTCGAGCACAGGCCGTCCTCGTTCGATCCCACGGCGCGCCCACGGCCGATCCACACTTACTTCTTTGCCGCCATGGCGCCCCTCGGCCTCACGGCCGCGCTGCTCTCGCTCGGCCCCCCCGCGGCCGACGCGCTGTCTCTGCAGGCCCGCGCGGGCTGCGGGGCCGCCTCCATGGACTTCCCCGCTTTCGTGGACAGGTACCTACGGGGCGTGAAAACGACCACAGCCACTGCTTTTCTTTTGTTGCCGCCTTCCAGCCAGCAGAAACAAAGCAGTGGTTGTGGTCATTTTCGTTAAGCTTGGCACCAGGGAAATGACCACAACCACTGCTTCTTTTTCGGCCGGCTGGAAGGCGGCGCAAACAAGAAGCAGTGGCTGTGGTCAGTTTCCCGTCCCGCAGTACCGGGCTCACCTCGACTCCCCCGGGGCGATGCGACGCGATGTTGATCGATGCCGGTTCCGATTCGATTCGACTCCGGATTCCGATTTGGATTCCGCAGCGGAGGCTTCCCCAGCCTTCGATGTCCGCCCGATGTCTCCCGACTTGGCTTCCGATTGCCGCCGATCCGATGAATTTTGGTCGCCGATCCGACTGTTCGATTCGATTGTGGGCTCTCTTGCAGGTACGGTCGCTCCTACCAGGCTGGCACGGAGGAGTACGCTATGCGCCAGGGGGTCTTTGATCGGCGGGTCGAGCGGATCTCGAGCCACAACTGCGACCCAATGGGCCTCCACACCGCCGAGATCAATCACCTCAGCGACTGGACTCCAGAGGCTCTGGCCGAGTGCCTCCCGCTCCTCGTTTTCCCTGCCATCTTTGTCCTCGCCGTTCTTCTCCCCCCCTCTCTCTCCTTGCCCCCCTCCTTCCCAGTCCTTCCTCCTCTTCATGCTTCCTCCTCTTCTCGTCCTCCTCCCACTTCCTCCTCCTCCCCCCTCCGTCTCCCACTTCCACTCCTCGCCCCCCCGCCTTCCTCGTCCCTCGTCTTGCCCCCTTCAGCGCCTGGCAGGGCGTGGGCCTACGCCTATCCTACGGGCATTCTGATTCGTCTGTTCTCCTCGTCCTTCCCATCCAGAACAATCCCTCCAATCCTTCCTCCTTCTCTTACCAGAGCGGCTCGACTCGCCGTAGATCTTCCGACCCCAGGGAGAGGCCCGGTCCAGTAGCAGCATATAGACCGATCGGACTTCCTCGGTCAACGCTCTGCCTCCTTCTTCTCCCTTTCGATCGTGTCAAGAGAAGTTGTGAGAGCTGGGTTATGCGTATGCTGTCGGAATCGCATGTACCCAACTCGTGAGTTCTCAATCTCCTTCGCTTGCCCGGCAGCCCTCATCCTCTTCCTCTTCCCCCCCTCGTTCCCCATCCTCCCCCTTCTCGTCTCTCCCCCCTTTCTCTCCCTCAGTGGCGTGCGATCCTCCCCCGTCCTGCACGCCCCTCGCTCTTCGGAGGAGCTGGCCAAGCTCCGGGGCCACAAGTCCCGCCGGGGCCAGGGGCCCGTGGGGCTCGGCCAGACCACGGTGCTGCTGGCGAAGCGGGGCCAGGGCAAGGAGCAGCTCACCCCTCAGCGGACTCCGCCCGGCCGGCTCCAGCCCTCCTCCAGGTCCCCCCTGGGGAGGCGCGCCGTTGAAGGGGGACAGGAGATGTGTACGTGTCGGCCCTCTGCGAGCCCATGGGGGGGCTCGACAAGCTCGCCTCGAGGCGGTCCTCGGAAGGGTTCCCGGAGGAGGAGGAGGAGGAGGAGGAGGAGGAGGAGGAGGAGGAGGAGGAGGAGGAGGAGGAGGAGGAGGAGGAGGAGGAGGAGGAGGAGGAGGAGGAGGAAATAGAGGAGGACGGCGACCCCCCCAGCTCTCGTGTCGCCCCAGCTCTCGTGTCGCCTGGGGGGGCTCGGGGCTGGCGCGCGCCCGGGGCCTCGCAGCCTGGGCATCAAGGACGGAGAGCTGCCCCTCCTCGAGGCGGCGGCGCGAGAGCGCGAGGATGGCCGGCGCCCTCGCGCACCGCGCGGGGCGCAGCGCGACGCGCAGGGTGGCCTTGCCTCGCCGTGGATCGCCACCGCCGTCACCGGGGGCATCAGGTTTGGTGCCGCCCGGGTTCCCGCTTTCTTCTGCCCTGAGGGCTCCTGGACTCGCAGGAGCAGGCAGGTTTGTTCGAGGGAGTTCGTCTCGAGGACTCACGTCGCCCTGACTCCCAGCGCGCGAGAGAATGGTCACCCCCGTTTCCGGTAAATTCGGCGAAGAAGTTCAAAGCAGCGCCCTCGCGTGGGGCATCCTCAAAAACCGGCCCCCCGAGCCTCGCCAAGGAGGCCCTCAGAGGGCCCCCCGTTCCGTTTCCGGGAAACCTGGCCACGAATTCCAAGGCGCGCCGGGGCGCACTGGGCGCGTCCCAGTCGAAGGCTCTCGCTCGAGACATCCTCCCAGAGTCGACCCCCGTCGTGCGAGAAAGTCAGGCTCCACCGCGCCAGTGACCATATTTGCGGGGATCTGCTGGCGCGCGCCAGGGCGCATTGGGCGTGTCCCAGTCCAGGGCTCTCGTTCGACACATCCTCGCAACAGTCGGCTCTGACGTGTTCCAATCTGGGGCTCCCGCGCGAGACACCCTCGCAAAGTCGCCAAATCGACACTCGATGGAGGCCCCGAGAACGATGTCGAGGATAAGCAGGGAGGAAGACATAGGAGGACGGATGAGGAGGAGGAGGAGGAGGAGGAGGAGGAGGAGAAGGAGGAAGGAGGGCAGGAGGAGGAAGAGGAGGAGGTGGAGGAGGAGGAGGAGGAGGAGGAGGAGGAGGAGGAGGAGGAGAGAGGAGGAGGTGGGAGGAGGGAGGCGGGAGGTGGGAGGAGGGAGGAGAGGGAGGAGGGAGGAGGGAGGAGGGAGAAGGGAGGAGGGAGAAGGGAGGAGGGAGGAGGGAGGAGGAGGGCTGAGGGAGGCAGGAGGAGGGAGGAGGGAGGATGGTGGAGGGAGGCAGGAGGAGGGAGGAAGAAGAAGGCCACTACTGGTGGGACACCAGTCCGTCAATCACGCCGTCGAAACAAGGATTAGTTTCCGGTATTGCGGGGGTTCTAGTGACCCTGAGGGGTTAGTCAATTTGGGTGCCACTCCAGATCCTGACCCCTGGGCGCCCCAGAGGTCCCCTGCAGACCTCCAAAGCCCCACCCAAATTCCAAAGACGTCAAAAATCCTCGATCCTCGATCGTCGTGGGTGAAACTCGGCACTTGGGGGGGACGGGGCACTGGTGCGGGTCAGGGGCCGCGGTGGTGGTGCAAACTTTTTGAGGCCCTTCCGCGGGGCGTCATGTGCACGTCTGTATTCTGCCAGGGAGCAGATGTTGCGCTCCCCAGGTGGTGGTGGTGGTGGTGGTGGTGGTGGTGGTGATGAAGGTGGTGGTGGTGGTGGTGGTGGTGGTGGTGGTTGTTGTTGTTGGTGGTGGTGGTTGTGGTGGTGGTGATGGTGGTGGTGGTGGTGATGGTGGTGGTGGTGCTCATCCCTCTCCGCCTCCTCTTCGCCCCTCCTGTCCCGCCCCCGTTGTTCATCATCCCTCACCTCCTCCCTCCTTCGTCCGCCCTGGGGCCTTTGACGAAGAGGCGTTCGGTGGCGGCTCTTGCTCAGCCATCGGGGTCAACGATGCGACTCTTTGTCGCGCTGGTTGGGCTGTTGTGCAACTTTCGGAGGACGGCGCTCTCCTTGCTTCACGGTGCGGCCTTTACCCAGGACCCCACCAGGCCTCAGGCCTAGTTCAGGCGTTCGGCCTGCCCATGCATTTGACACGCGTTTCGCTCGGCCCGTTCTGCTACTGTTCTGACTGCGATTGGGTGGTCTCCAGTTTGGCCCGAGGTCGCCTCGAGTTCACTCGATCTCAATGCGAAGCTGCCGGCCTTTGGGGCCAGCTATGGGATCGGGTGGAAGATTTGGGTGGGTTGGCGCCAGTGCAGTTGGTCAAAGGTCATGCTCACCGTTTCTAGGACAGCGAGGTCGAGCGTGGCGCATTCAATCGACGCGGGAATCATTTTGCTGATCGGGGCGCCCGTGCGGGCGCCAAGCTCCTCCTCTCGGACCCAGCCGCCGAAGCTCGGCTTGCCCGCTCGTTCAGACTCTTGACTTCTGTGGGCCAGTTCCTGGCTCGGACCCCTCAGGCTGTGGGCCCCCAAGTGACCCCTCCCCGACATGGCCACCTTCGACTCGCGAAGCGGCGTGGTCGGATCCCGACCCTGACTGAGGACACCGAGCCGCCTTTGGGCTCACACGTCCCTGTGCCGGCCGCTCGTGGTGTCGGATGCCCCCGCTGCTTCGGGGCAGCTCGTGCTCGAGACGCCTTCGTTCCGTCCGCCTGCTCTGCTGGAGGTGGCCAGCGCGTTTGTAGTGTCTGCCCTTTCTTTACCCACTGGTCGTTGAACGTAGGTAGTTCTGGAGTCCCCTATTCGAATGGCTTCACCTTTTCCGTCCTCTTTAGGGGGCGGGCGGACACCCAATCTACTTTCAACGCCTTCTTTCTTCATGTTTACTACCCACTTCTTCCGACGCGTGGGTAATTGTGCTCGTTGTGGGGCCCACTCTAGGGACAGTGTCTGGCGTTTAGGCGAGCCTTGCCGTGGACGGGGCTCCTTCTAAGACCCGTCCCCACCTCGAGTGGCTCCTGGCGGGCACGGACCCCGCACTTCGTGCTTCTCTGCATCCTATTGCTCAGGCTCAGCTGAAGCCTCGTCCATTCGGCGAGGTCGTCCTCGACGCCAGGTTTGGCGGTCTCTGGGTGGAGACCAGCCACGTCGTCTGGCGTCGGGGACGACCTCGTCCACGTTCGGCGAGGTCGTCCTCGATGCCAGGTCCGGCGGCCTCTGGGGGGAAGCCGGCCACGTTGAGATAGACTGGTGTCGTGACCCTCTCTCGTGCTGACACTCCCTGCGTTCGCGGGGATGTGCCCGAGGTCCCCGTTTCAGTCGGCTTTCGCCTGAGTCCGCCAGCGTTGCCCCTCGCACGTTTTCGGCCGCTCCTGGACATCAATCTTCCCACTTCTGCCCGGATTTGCAAACAGGAGGGAGAAGGGGGTTGGTCGTAGCCGCGCAGCGTCGGCGCTGGAGAGCGGTGCGTAAACGGGCATCGGAGGTGTTTCCGATTGGGTGGGTGGGCAACTTGACCCTTACACCATCTTGCTAAGGCGGCCGCCAAATGGGAATGCCAGGGAGGAGGTTTTGCTGCCGATGCGGGCAAACGGCGTGGCACGTGCAGAGGACCTAGAGACGGAGAAGGGGAGGCAAGAGCGGGAGGGAGCAGCGGGGGGGAATGAGGAGGAAGGATGCAAACACATGACAATCGCAATCGTTCTACAAGTGTCTTCACCCTCCTCCTACTCATCGCTTCTCCTCCTTCTCGCTCCTCTTCGCGCTCCTCCCCCTCCTCCTCCTCCTCCTCCACCTCCTCCTCCTCCTGAAACATGCAAGCAGCAGGGTACCCTTGCCCTGGCTGCTGGGCCAAGTGAAATCTAATCGCCGCCCTGGACTGGAGGGACTGCGCGCGAACCAGATTAATTTGTTAGTTCAGTTGCCAGCACTTGTCACCACAGCCACTACCACCACCACTGGCAGGAGGTGGAGGAGGTGGAGGGAGGAGGAGGAGGAGGAGGAGGAGGAGGAGGAGGAGGAGGAAGAGAGGGAGGAAGAGATGGAGGAGGAGGAGGAGGAAGGTCGTCAGCGTTCATCGGCCGCCCCGCCGCCCGCCGAACCGGCCGACCGCCGGGGGGCCCGGGGGAGCGTGGAGGGAAGGGGGGGAATGCGGGGAGGGGGGGGTAAGGTTGATAAAACCGTGTGTGTGTGTACCACCTCGGTTTTTGGTCTATTACTTCTGATGTGCTTGCTTTCCTGTTGATTATGCTTTTCGTCATCTTTAAAGGGATTGCTCAAAGTAGTGGAATGCAGAACGATTCCTGTTGTAGCACATTTTAAATTGAGTTCTTTTGTGGGTAATTAAAAGGGAATTCTGTTCATGGTGAATTACAAATTGTTTCCTTTTGTGGCGGATTACACAAGGATTCCTTTTGTGGAGGATTACAAAAGGATCCCTTTTGTGGACGATTACAAGGGGATTCCCTTTGGTGGAGGAATACAAAGGGATTCCTTTTGTGGAGGATTACAAGTTGATTTCCTTTGAGTGCTTTCCTGGAAGTGAACCAGGGGACAAAAGAAAACCAAAAAAAAAAAAAACAGAAAATCGTTGAAAATTAAGAAAATTGCAGGTTTTCAATGATTCTCCAATGCTTTGAAGCAAAAACATAAAAACACAGCATTTTCACAATCCGAATGCAAACATGCTGTGTTTTCATATGGTTTCGGCCTCAAAACCTTGGAAATGCTGTGTTTTCATATGTTTTTGCTTCAAAACATTGGAAATTCATTGAAAACCTGCAATTTTTTTAATTTTCAAAGATTTTATGTTTTTTTTTTTTTTTTTTCTTTTGTCCCCTGGTTCACTTCCAGGAGAGCCCTCAAAGGAAATCAATTTGTAATCCTCCACAAAGGAATCCCATTGTATTCCTCCACCAAGGGGAATCCCTTTGTAATCCTCCACAAAAGAGATCCTTGTGTAATTCACCACAGAAGGGTTCCCTTTTGTAATTCGCCACAAAAGGAATCATCATGTGATCCTCCACAAAAGAAGTCCTTTTGTAATTCTCCACAAAAGGAATCCTTTTTTAATCTGCCACAAAATAAAACAATGTGTAGTTCACCACAAAAGGATCCCCTTTTGTAATTCAACAACAAAAGAAATCAATTTGTAATCCGCTAATGTTTGTTTCGGGCCTCCGGAGGCCGGAGAATCGAGATATTAAGGCTTATTAATCTCTCTGGAACGCGCTTCGGCGCTCACCCACTGGAAGTAAGAGGGGTGAGGGGGAAGAGACGGAGGTGGAGGCGGAGGAGGAGGAGGAGGAAGAAGGGTAAAGAGAGGATGACTTTAGTCTGGTGGGCTGTGCTTCCCACTCGATTATGCTCTGTGGAACTCATTATGACAACGCATTGCTCCCAACGCATCTCGTCAACACCATCATCATCAGCAACATCTTGAAACGCATGCTCGTCATCACCATCGTCATCAGCAGAATCTTGAAACACATACTCATCATCATGATCGTCATCAGCAGCATCTTGAAACACATGCTCGTCAACACCATCGTCATCAGCAGCATATTGAAACACATGCTCGTCATCACCATCGTCATCAGCAGCGCATTGAAACACATGCTCGTCATCACCATCATCATCAGCAACATCTTGAAACACATGCTCATCATCATCATCGTCGTCAGCAGCATCTTGAAACACATGCTCGTCATCATCATCATCGTCATCACAAAAGACACCCACCTCTCATATAATCGTACTACAGATGGATCCACTTCCGAGAGAATCCTATTACATATGGATCCACCTTCCATAGAATCCGATTAGGAATGGATCCACCCCTGATAAGATCCCACTACAGATGGAACCACCTTTAATATAATCCTATGACATATGGATCCGCCTCTCATAGAATCCCATTAGAGATGGGTCCACAACTAATGGCATCACATCAGAGATGGATCCACCTCGAATGGAATCCTGGTATGGATGGACCCACCTCTAATAGAATCCTTTTACAAATAAGCCCACGTCTGATAGAACGCCCTTACATATGCGTCCACCTCGAATATAATTCTATTAACGATGGATCCACCTCTGATAAAATCAAATTAGACATGGATACACCTCTAATGGACTCCAATCACATATGGATCCACCTCTAATAGAATCCTAATAAGATGATTCCATCCCCAATGGCATGCTATTAGAGATTGGTCCACCTCTAACAGAATCCTGTGACAAATGGATCCACCTCGAATGGAATCTTATTAAGGATGGACCCACCTCTAGTAGTATCTGATTAGAGATGGATCTAATGGAATCCTAGTGCGGATGGATCCATCTCTAACAGAACCCTATGAACGATTGACCCACCTCTAATATAATCCTATCACACATGGGTCCACCTCTGAGAGAATCCTATTAGGGATGGGTCCACCTACCTCTGATGGGGTCCTACATGACATGAATCCACCTCTAATAGAATACTAGTACATATGGATCTACCTCTAATAGGATCGTAATACAAACGGGACCACCTCCAATTCAATCCTACCAGAATCCTGATACAGATGGGTCCACCTCTAATGAAATCATATTACAGATGGATCCACATCTACCAGAATCCTGGCACTGATGGATCCATCTCTAATGGAATCCGACTACAGCTGGATCCACAATTGATGGAATCCTATGAGAGATGGGCCCATCTCAACTGAAAGTCTATTACATATCGATCCGCTCCAAATGGAATCCTAATAGAGATGGGTCCACCTTTTTAATATAATCCTGCTACACATGGATTCACCTCTAACAAAATCCTATTACATATGGATCCACCTCTAATTGAATATTATTAGAGATGGGTCCACCTATAATGGGATCCGATTAGACATGGATTCACCTGTAATGGAATCCTATATGAGATGGATCCACCTCTAGTGGGGTCTTATTAGCGATTGATCCACCTCTAAGATCATCCCATTCCAGATATTTCCACCTCTAATAGAATCCGATGAGAGATGGATCCACCTCTCATAGAATCTTAGTAGCGATTGGCCCACCATTTACACCCCCTCCCTACAGAAGGTTTTCTTTTGTGGCGGATTACGAATTGATTTCTTTTGTGGCAAAGTATACAGTGATTCCTTTGGTGTCTGATTACAAATAGATCCCTTCTGTGGCGGATTACAAATCAATTGTGTTTGTGGCGGGTTTCAAATTGATTCCTTTTGTGGCGGATTTGAAATGGATTTCTTTTGTGGCGGATTACAAATTGATTTCAAGGATGATGATGCTGGTGATGGCGATGCAACGCAGCAAAACGAGGTGGGACGCACACGCGGTTTTATCAACTCCGCGGGAGGGGGGGGGGGGATTGCGGGGCTTCTGAGGCCAGTCCCGACGGACTTCTCCTGGGGCCACCTGGCCGCCATCAAGGCCAACAGCAGCGAGCAGGGCTCGTGCGGCAGTCAGGGGCGGGCTGAAACCGCCCCCTTGCAAGCCAGCCCCTCCCGTTCACCCCCGAGACCCTCTGGCCATGTGCCCACCTCTTGGAGAGGGGCGGGGGGGGCAGTCGCGAGTGGGGGCGGTTCTGGCCGCGCCCGAGGCAGCTGCTGGGCGCACGCTTCCCGGCTCGCCATGCAGTCCCGAGCCGAGGTCAAGGGGCTGACGAGCATCGGGTGGTCGGCCCACCAGCTCATCGCGTGCACGCCGAACCCGAAGAGTTGTGGCGGCGAGGGCGGCTGCGAAGGAGCCACCGCCGAGCTCGCGTACGAGTACGTTCTGAACAAGGGCCTTCTGCAGGAGTCCGAATACATCGCCAAGGCTGGGGACGACCAGCACGCGAAATGTCCCACAGAACTGGGAGTGTCCACCGAAGTGGCCACCAGGGGTATCGTCGGCGCTGACGGCAGCGAGGCGCACCATGGAAAAGCAAAGATGGCTGGCCGCGCCCTCGGACTTATCGGATGGACGAAATTGCCCGAGAACAAGGAGGATGCGATCGTGCGGGAGTTGATGACCAATGGTCCGCTGTACGTCGCGGTGGCCGCTGGCGACGGCTGGTTCGACTACAGCACTGGCGTCATGACGGAGGACTCGTGCGACCATGACTTCGTCGTGAACCACGCGGTGGTCCTCTTCGCCTGGGGCGTCAAGCAGAAGACGGTGCGCGGCCCGGTCAAGTACTGGCAGATAAAGAATAGTTGGGGCCCGCAGTGGGGAGAGAACGGCGCCCAGGGACAACCGTCATAAACATCAGCCCAGTCTTCTTCCCCTCTTCCTTCCCCCCGTCTGTGAGGCCGCAGCTCCTTCGAGGTTGAATGAGTCGTCATCGGCCCGCTGCATGTCCTTGATGCAAGTCTGGCATGTGCTGCCGGCTTCAGCATCACAGGGCCGCGCGGCTTCGCAATCCGGCCAAACAGCTCGTGCCAGACCTCCCTGGGAGTGGCCACAGAATTCCCCCCCCACACACACACCCGCTCCGCCCCCTAGACGACTCAGGAGGGGGGCCGGGAGTGGGGGGGAGGACGGGACCAGTGCGGCCGTGGCGAGGGCCCTCCGAGGCACGGGCCGCTTCATCCGGACGGACAACGAGGAGAAGGTGTGCGGCTGGGACGAGAACCCCCAGGAGGGCTCGGGCTGCGACGGCGGCCCCGACAGGGTGCTCTCGCGGGGACCAAGCAGCGAACAATCTTTTGCATAGGAGATCGACTACAAAATCGATGTACCCCCCAGATTGGTTTCCTCGTCGAATCCATGGACAAAAATACTATAATGTTCGTAGATCTACGTCGCCTTCTACGAATTGTTCATAGATTCGACGAGAAACTGAATTTTGGGGTAAATCAATTATGTGGTCGATCCCTTAGTCAAATTTTCAGCAGACGTCGCCGATCTCCGCGGGCCCCCTCACCACCAGCCTGGAGCACATCCCGATCCCCATGCGTGGCATCGCCTCCTCTCGATGCGCATCCTGGGGAGTCCATCGGTTTCTGAGGGCCCACCCCTGAAGAGGAGTGTCGTTGCCATCTGGCCTGTCAGCCCTACAGTCGGTGCGCTGAAGAAGGAACCCTTTTCGTTGTGGAGGGGCTCCGTGCTCCTTAATTGTTTCGCAGCTTGCCTCAGGGGTTCCTTCTGTTTTCGATGGGAAATCGAAGTTTCACTTTGGAAAAAAAGGGGCCTCGTTCCTTATGTAGGGTTCCTCAGGTCGACGCCCCGACTGTATCCTGACCCCCACGAGTGGCACCGCCTCCTCTCGAGGCGCATCCTTGGGGAGTTTTTATCGGCTTCTGAGAGCCCACCCCCGAAGACTGTCGCTGCCATCTGGCCTGTCCGCCCTCGGGGCGGGGATGCCGTCGGGAACTCCGGGACAGCGCGTGTCGGGCCGCCGGCTCCGGCCCCTTCGCGCCTCGGCGCGGCACGCTGTACCCCCCTCCCCTGGTGCGCAGGCGCCCAGGTGCCGAGCCGCTCCCGGCCACCCGCCAAGCGGGGCGGAGCGACGCGCTGTCCGCCCGCAGGGCGCAGCGTGTCGCGGGGGCCGCCGCGGCCACTGCGCGCTATCTGAAAAGCTCCCGGCCGCAAGCTCGAGGTTTTGTGGCTCCCTGCGCTCCCCCCCTGGGGCTCGGGGCCGCCTGGGGGGGAAGGGGCCGCCCGCGGACCTCCCGAGCGCGTTCCCGTGTGCTCTCGTGGGAACTTGCCGCGCCCTGGTGCGGCCTCGCGTCTGGCCCTGCCGCTCCCACGTCGCTGCCCGTGTGTAACCCTGTGCCCTGGCACGCGCGTGCACGACCTGCATGGTCTGGGCCTGCTCCGCCGCCCGCGGCCCCTCCCCCTGTTGACCAGCCTGGAACGCATCCCTGTCCCCATGCTGGGCACCTCCTCATCACGATGCCAATCTTAAGGATTCCCTTATTTTTCGAGGGCGAATCCCTAAGATTGTCATCGCCTTTTGGCGCGTCAACCTTAGGGATAGGGATACGCTCGAGGCTGGTAACCTGTGCTCCTTCGTTCTCCTCCCTCGTGGGCCAGACTCGGCTCCGATGCCTCCCTCGGCTGCCTCGACCGCGTCTGGGACCCACGCCGCCGCCGACAGAGCATGGCCGTGTGCTCGTCGGCCCCGGGCCTCGAGCCGAGCGGCGTCTTCTGTTGGCGACGTCATGGGCCATCTTCAGTTCGCTTTGCAGCAAGGGCGGAACGGAGGCATCGGGGGTGGATAGACCTCCTACCCTGACACGTCGATTTGCGAATCGTCCGTTTTCGGTTCTCGAGAGGGCGCCGCGGCCGTTACTGTCCAGGCTTGCGCCCGCCAGGTTTGGGCCCGAGGTCCTTTCCACCAAACCACGTCTTGCTCAAGGGAGACCTGCCCATCCCCGGAGGCAGAGCGAGGGAGAACAACGAGCACGGAGCGGGAGAACGGACGGCACCGCTCCGCTCGAGCCCTGCTCGGCCCACCTCCCCGGCGCCCGTGCATCGGGAGGGGACTTCTTAGTGGGCCCCGGAAACGGCAGGGCCGTTTTTTCACCGTTTCCGAGAAAATGTCCCTTGAAAATGGAAACGGCAAAAAAACGGCGACGGGAAACGGCAAAAAAAACGGCTCCAGTAGTGGAACCAGAGCCGGAACCGGTCAACAAACGGCGACGGAACCGGTGAACAAAACGGCGTCGGAACCGGCAAGAAAACGGCAACACGGAACAGGTAAAAAAACGGCCCTGTCGTTTCCAGGGCCCATCAAGGGAGGGGAGGCCTCCGCAGGCCCGCCCCGGGCGCCCGCGGCGGCGGCGCTCCCGGCCGAGCTCCGGGAGGCCGCGCCGCCCACCCGGGGGTCCCAGGGCGGCCCAGGGGCAGGTCCAGGGAGGCGGCGGGGTGGCCCCGAAGCGCTGCCCCCTCCGCGTGTGGGCCGGCGTTGCACCACCGCTGCCGCCGGCAGGACGGGGGAGAAGGGAGCATGGGGAGGTCCCCCTCCTCCTCCTCCTCCTCCTCCTCCTCCTCCTCCTCCTCCTCCTCCTCCTCCTCCTCCTCCTCCTCCCCCTCCTCCTCCTCCCCCCCTCCTCCTCCTCCCTCTCCTCCTCGTGTTTTGTCTTTTCTCCTCCTCCTCCTCCTCCCCTCCTCCTCCTCCCCCTCCTCCCCCTCCGCTTCCTCCTCATCATCCTCCTCCTCGTGCTTTTCCTTCCTCTCCTCCTCATCCTCCTCCTTCCTCTCCGATTCCCTCTTCATCCTCCTCCTCGTGATTCTTCTCCTCCTCCCCTGCTCCTCCTTCTCTGCCCTCCTCCTTATCCTCTTCCTCCCCCTCGTTCTCCTCGTGCTTCGTCCCCTCCTCCTCCTCATCCTCCTCCTCCTCCTCTTCCTCCTCGTCCTCTTTACTCCTCCTCCTCCTCTTCCTCCTCCTCCTCCTCGTGTTCCTCCTCCTCCTCCTCCTTCTCCTCCTCGTGATTATTCTCCTCCTCCCCTCCTCCTCCTTCTCTTCCCTCCTCTTTCTCCTCGTGCTTCCTCTTCTCGTCCTCCTCCCTCTCCTCCTTCTCTACCTCATCCTGGACAAGGATCGCTGCGATCACTGCGGTCAGGCGTTAGATACGCCATTTCACAGGCTCTGGGAGTGTCCTTGCCATGACGAGCTCAGAGCCGAGCTGATCGATCAAGCTATCCTCGACACCGCTTCCGCGGCCGATCCGTCGGCCCCTCTGACGGAGCGCCTGCTTTGCAGGGGAGTTTCCCTCCTCCCTGGCGACATGTTCCCTCGGCCCCTAGTGCGGTCCCAAGATTTCGGGGCGAAGGTTGTTTGGCACGTTCCCCCCCTGATGATGGCAGTTCCAGCGGTTCTTTGTAGATGGGTGCTGTTTCAAACATCATGTCCTGGAGCTTTCGAGGGCTGGGTATGGTCTTTGTTTGGTTGACGAGGACGGGGCTGATCAGTGTATAATTTTCGCGCCTATGTTCGCTCCCTTCCCGCAGACGCCACAGTGTGGTGAATTCACCGCTCTGGCGAGAGCTGGGGTAGAAGTTACTGGACCGCCCTCGGTGTATAGTGGTTGCATAAATGTTGTCGGCCTTGCCCAGGCCCCCAGTTTTCATTTAAGCGCCCCCATGCTGTTTCCATGATCTTGTTTCAGCAAGATTCTCATAATATCTCGGAGGTTTGTAAAGTCAAGGCCCACTTCGGCCCAAACGCGGCTGGATTAGAATCCCGGGAGAGATGGCGTAGGCTAGGAAACGATTTCCGCTGACAGAGCAGCGAAGGCAAGAGCTAATCTTCACCCTGTAGCTTCGGAGCTAGAGCAAGAGGCGTTAAAGTTTAGCATCCGAGTGTCCAAGGTGGTTTGTAAGTTGGCGGGCAACTTGTTGCAGCACTGGCCGAAACTCGATCTGTCTGAGTGTGAGCGTGCACCAGTGGCGGCTGAGCGCCTGAGCAGAGCCTCGGCTTCCGATATGATTCTAGCCAGCCAGCATTATGTTGTCCTGCATGACCTGAAGAAATATATTTGCAGTACGTGTTACACGATAGTGCCTATGGCCACTATCAAGACGGCGTGCACCACGGAGTGCAGGCCCCCGCAAGTTGCGAAGCGGTTCTGCATTTCAGCGTTGATGAGATTCGGGCGGCGGGGTCGGGAGTTCGGATTGGGGGAAGGAGCTTCATCCGTCGCACGCGCTGCCGTTTTGGCCCATGCACTCGCTTCTCTCCTGTGCTCTTTGCGGCCGCACTGCAGTGGTGGACCCGCGGCACTTGCTGTCTCCCTGCCACCCCCCTCCGAGGAAAGGCAAGGAGAACCTCGCACGCCTAACGCGCTTCCAGTTTCCAGGGTACGGCGGGCCCGCAGCAGCGGCGCGCGACGCGTCACCGTCGAGGGGCCGTCGCGAGTACGCCTTGTCCCTGGCATCGCTCGGACGTGTGCATTTTTTCTTCGGCGAGGGCCATCGAGGAGCATCCTTGATCATTTGGCCCCAAAAGAATAATACAAAAAACACGCACGAAGCCGAAAACAACACAGGAACTGGACGTCCGAGCGATGGCCAGTGTCCCACAGGATCCCAGACGCTGTGTGGCCAGGAGCCGCCCAGCCCCCCCCCCCCGAGCGCCGCGTCGCGTGCGGCCCGTCTAGTTGCGGGAGCTCCGAGCGCGGAGGACCGACCGCAGGGCGCCCGCGGGTCTTTCTGGCAGGGCCTGGGCGGCCAGGCCTCACGTCCCCTGCCCTCGGAGGTGTCCGACGAGTCCAGAAGGGGGAGCTGGAGCGGGACAGGGAGACTTCCGACTCGGACTGATGCCGGGATAGTAGTGTTTCTTTTCTATGCGGTGATACAACGCTTCGGGTGTTGTGTGTATCTTACTTTGCGGTCTCTGGACCTGCGCGGCGGGTTGGATCTGGGGTCCCCGTGGCCGTCCTTTTCACTGCTGCGCGTGTGTCCACTCCCCCTGTCTGCACGGCCGTGGGGCGCTGGAGGTTATTCTCCCCCTGCGGTGACAGTTGTACAGGGGGAGGGGGGGGCGCGCTCTCGCTATGTCTGCGGGAAGGGTCTCGCGCGGCTGGTTCGATCTGGGGTCCTCAGTGGCCGTCTTTTTCACTGCTGCGCGCTGCTCACCTCTCCCTGTTAGCGCGGCCATGGGGCTGGAGGCACTTCTCCCCCTGCGGTGACCGCTGGTCAGGGGGCAGCTCTGTTTCAATTCGTTTGCGGTAGTGGGGTCATTGCGGCCGTCCTTTTCGCTGCTGCGTGCTGCCCCCCCCCCTGTTTGCACGGCCGTGGGGCGCTGGAGGTGATTTTTCCCCCGGGGCGATAGTTGCACAGGGGGGCCGCCCGTTCTCCCGAGAGCATCGGGGCGTGGGCGAGGTCTGTCCAGTCCTCCCCGCCCATGTTCCCCCGCCGCCTCTCCCCCAACAGTGGCTTCTGTCTTGCATAGCTGATGGTGGCCCTGTTATGGTGGCTGAGCCGAGGGTCGAATCGTGATGAAGGGGGGG
>CAUYUJ010021093.1:497555-500055 GCA_963575745.1 Prorocentrum cordatum | reverse complement strand
GAGTGGCGGTAGCGGTGTCTCTTTGTCCCCGGGCGTCCTCGCGTGGTGAAACGATCATGGCGGGAGATGTCTCATACATTTCGGCGTCTGGTTGCCATCGCCGGGCCCCTGGACCGTTCAAAACGACTCGGGATTAAAGCCGGTCCCTAGACAGGGGGCCCACGTTGTGAACATTCAAGACATCGGATCCAGGTTCTTATGTAATCGAAGACAAACTTACATAAGCATGCACTTTCGGAGCTTCGCGCGGATTTCTTGGACTTGTGCTGGGTCCCCCTCCCTGGCGCGCAGAGCCCGCCAGGGGCGGTGCCGGAGGAGACGCTAGGGGGTCCCAGCATAGGCACAAGAAATCCGCGCGGAGCTCCGAAGGCTTATGCTCATAAAGTTATGTTCGTTCTCTGCGGAAGGAGGATCACAAGTTACGCGCTGCGTGCAGCTGGTATCGGCTCCGCTGCCAGGCACGTTTCCTTGATACACGGTCGTTCTTGACGCCTCGAGGCGCCCGAGCAATATTTCGTTGCGTATAGCTGATTGGCTACCCCGCCCCTTGTCCACTCCGATCCTTATCCCCCTGCCTCGGGGAACAAAAAACAGCAGGAGTAGATTCTTGACGCTCCACGCGGATTTCTCGGATCTGCGCTAAGGCCCCCCTGGCGGCGCCCCTGGAACGATACGCGCGCCAGGGGTGGGAGTTCCAGTGCTGATCCCAAGAAATCCGCGCGGACCGCCGAAGGTTGTTGCTTATGTTATGTAGTTGTTTGCTCCCCCGCTCCCCCCACACATCCCTCAGCCTCAACCTTCAACATCCTCACCCTCGTCCTCGCCAGCGGACCCTCATCCTCCTCGCCTTCAATATAGGCCAAGTATTATCCGATGATCGTTTCTGATGTTTCTGAGGTCGTTTCCCTTGGCTGCCCTGGCAGTAGGCCGGGGTCACCCGCCGGCACTCACACCGTGAGGTCTGGCATTCTTCGCGCATCCTGCAATGCTCGCTTAGGAGATCATGGATCCTTCTTCATTATGCGATCGTCCTTCCTTCGTTGGCGGCGCGCTCGAGGGGTCGGGGTGAGGGGGCGACCTTTCATGTCGAGGCACGCGGATTCTGAGAAGGGGCCTGATCGTCCCCGTCGCAGAGGTTTCAAAGCTTTCTTCGAGGACAGAGCGCATTCCAAGTGGCAAGGTGCCTGAACAGAAGACTGCCCCTTCGCTCCACCCCCGTCTGCGCGCTGCCACTCCTCCTCCCCGTCATTCTCGTGTGCATCATTCAAGGGGCCCAGGGACACAAATAAATACACACAAATAAAAGGATTCGCCATATGTTTCAATATTTTCTAGGTTTTTGTCTTCCCCCCCACTTCCCATATTTTCCCATATTTTCCTGGGAGTGGACGATTAATTGTGTCTGTGTGCTTTTTCCCCTCCTGAATCATCCTCTCTTTCAGCATCGTCCCCACTGTGCAGGCCTGGACGCGGCCTCGAGTCTACTGCCACGCCATGCGCCATGGGCGGGAAGCTTCTCATGGACGATCACGTTCTGCAGCGGTGCCCACGTGCTGCGGTGGCGCCCTCGTCGCTCACGTCCTCGGTTCCGCCCTTGGCCACTGCCCTCGGCGCCACAGTCGCCGCTGCTGGCGCCGGGAGCGCAGTTGTCGGGCCATCTCGTCACTTCGAGTCCTCGATGCCGCCGTCGGGCGAGCCAGCCGTGATGACGTCTGCTTCTTCGTGGGTGGGCGCGGCACGTCGCTGTCTGTATTCGCCTCGTCCTTCTCCCATTCCTGGTATTTGGTGCGTCCTCCCCTCAGCCGCTCTCCGCCCTCAGTTCTGCTTCTCTCGCCTCCGTCTCCCGCTCCACGCCCCCACCATCTGGACGTTCACCGCAGGCTCGTGCTGTCTCTGTGCGGCGGCGCCGGAGGGTGCGGGCGTGCCAGGTGGCAAGCCCCGGGGCAGCCTCCCGAGGCCGCCTCGCACTGCAGGGCTCGCGCGGTGACAGAACACTCAGAGCCTTTGGCAGCGGCCGCGGCAGGGCCGCCCGCGATCCGAGCCGATGCGATGCGCTTCGCTGGCTGGCACCGCCTCTCCGAGGCGATTCGATGCCGCTGGCTTCGCTGGCAGCGGCCGGGGTCCACAGGAGCCGGGCGCGGCGAGCCGATTTTTCGATTTCCGGTTCGGGACGACTCGCGGTCGATGCGATCTGTTGCCGTTCCGATCCCACTTCACGATTCGAGTCAGCTCAGTCCTTCGGGCCGGGCGAAAGGGAGGGATTGGGAAGGGGGGGGTTACGAAATTTGCTGCATGCAGCTGCTTTCGGCTTCACCGAGGGGCCCATTCCTCGATACATAGCTCCATCCAGCTCCGGGAGGCGCCGGGAAAATCAGCTACGTGAGCTGATTCTCAAACCCCCCCTTTGCTATTCCCCCCTTTCGCCCGACCCGAGAGTCAGCTCAGTCCTGCCATGGCGGGAACCTGGCCGCGGTCCAGAGGACAGCACAGCCCACCCGCA
>CAUYUJ010021093.1:412555-490055 GCA_963575745.1 Prorocentrum cordatum | reverse complement strand
CCTCACCGAGGGGCCCATTCCTCGATACATAGCTCCATCCGGCGCCGGGAGGCGCCGGGAAAATCAGCTACGTGAGCTGATTCTCACCCCCTCCCCTTTGCTATCCCCCCCTTTCGCCCGACCCGATCGGAACTCGCCCCGCGAGAGAACGGGGGAGAAGCGGTGCCGGAAAGTCTTGTTGTCTCCCGTCGAGCGTGGCGGAGGCGGACTGCACTCCCCCGACGCCTCGGGCAGCTCGAGGCGGCTGGTCTGTCGCGCCGCGTTGTGGCCTCAGGAGGCCAGTTCTCAGGAGGGGAAGAAACACACAGACACAATGAATCGTGGATTCCCAAGAAAATATGGGAAAATATGGGAAGTGGGGGGGAAGACAAAAACCATAGAAAATTTGGGAAAATATGGGGGATCCTGTTATTTGTGTGTATTTATTTGTGTGTCCCCCCCTTCAAGTTCTCGTGGCAGTCGAAGGGTGAGTTCTTCGGGAGGAGCTATCGGCCCTGCAGGAGCCAGAGCACGGGATGCCAGATGTTCACGGTCGCGAGCGGTATCCCTCGCGACCGATACCGGAGTTTGACAGCAACCGACCACGTCGGTCGCGACCAGGAAAACATCTGGCGTTCAATGATCAGGGAAGCGGCCCTGGGGTCCGGGGGGCCTACGCATCGAGCAAGTGAGTCGAAGGTTTGGATTTCTAGGGTGAGGGGTTCTGGCGTGACGTGGCGGGGGGGGCCCTCTGAGGAGGCAGGGGGAGGCTCCTCCCTCTTTGCGCGCCGCCAACCCTTGGAGGGGTCGGCTGTCCAGCCGCAGCGCCAGCGCGCACTTCATGGCCGCGACTGCGGCGGGGGGGAGGCCCCGCCGCGGAGCGGAAGAGATGCTCCCTCTTCCCCTTTGCGCGGCTGGGGTCCTCGCGGGGATGGCGCCCCTTTTCCCCCCCGCTGGTCCACCCCCCTTCCCCTGCTTTGCGTCGGTCACCTGTGCTGCAAGAGCGAGGTTCTTCAGCCCCCTGATGGAGCAGCCTGGTTTCGTTCGGCGGATTGGACGATGCCGCCATCAGCGACAGGGGCCAGGGAGGGCTGGAGGACGGATCCAGGTGGCGGAAAAAAGCGCTGAGGAGGGCGGTGCGAGGGGGGACAATGGAGGGTAGAGGGACATTCAAGGATCCCAGGGCATTACGTTACGTGCTAGAGGTACAGAGGCGGGTATTACTATTGGTACTATGGTATCGTTCATGTTGACAGCTGGTTGCGTTCGTTGCCATCATGATGCTATGCCCGTGCTCGCGGTATTGCGTATGTTTATGCAGTCCGATTCTTGTACTTACAGTGTGCTAGTGCGTTTGCTCATGTCGACGCTTACAGCGAATCTTCCAGGTATGCGTGTCCGTATGCTCGTGCATGAACTTTCCGCATGTGACGGCAAGGAGGGCACACCCAACATAGCGAGAAGGAGGAGGAAGAGGAGGAGGAGGATGACCAGGAGGAGGTGGAGAGTTGTCAGGGGTGGTTTCGGCTTGATTCCACAGGTTGTTCCCAGATGCGAGCTAAATGGTCTTGTCTTGATGGCCAGACCAGCCGAGCAGGGACGACGAGGAGGAGAGAAAGGGCAACGTTGACGATTTGGAAGAGGAGGGCCTTCGGGCGAGGCCGTCCCGCCGATAGGTGTGCCTCAAGTGGGCCGAGGCTGGCAGAAGGAGAGGACGGCGACCACGCCGACAACGACGACGATGATGCTGATGATGATGACGGCGATGATGATGATGATGATGATGCTGATGATGATGATGATGATGATGATGATGATGCTCATCGTTCTGATCATGAGCATGATCATGATTATGCTGCTGCTGATGGTGATGATGTTGGTGGTGATGATGATAATGAAGATGCTGATGGTGATGATGATGATCGTGACGATAATGGTAATGATGGTGGTGATGCTGATGCTGATCATGATGATGAGGACAATGATGATGATGCTGAGGATGCTGGTGGTGATGATGATGATGCTGATGCTGATGCTGATCATGATGATGACGACTGTGCTGATGTTTTGGCGACGAGGATGATGATGGCACTGAGGCTGATGCTGATGCTGATGTTGATGTTGCTGCTGCTGATGATGATGACGAGGAAGATGGTGATGGTGATACTGATGATGATGATCATTATCATCATCATCATGCTGATCATGAACAGTACTGATCATGGTCATCATGCTGATCATGTTGATCATCATCATGCTGATCATGCTGATGTATGCTGCTACTGATTGTGATGATGATGATGGTGATGGTGGTGATGATGACGAGGATGCTGTTGATGATGATGATGATGATCATGATGATGATGATGGCGATGATGATGGTGATGATGCTGATCATGCTGATAATGATACTGATGGTGGTGATGATGATGCTGATCATGATGATGAGGATACTGATGATGATGCTGAGGATGCTGGTGGTGATGATGATGACGATGATGATGCTGCTGATGATGATGCTGATGCTGCTGCTGATGATGATGATGCTGATTATGATGCTGATGCTGCTGATGATGCTGATGATGGTGATACTGCTGATACTGATGATGCTGATGCTGATGCTGATGCTGATGGCGATGATGATGTTGATGACTGTGTTGTTGATGGTTGATGGTGTTTGTGGCGTTGTTGGCGGTGATGACGATGGTGCTGGTGACGGTGATGGTGATTGTCATGGTGACGGTGACGGTGATGATGATGGTGACCGCGATGGTGATGTGATGGTTGGGGTGATGAGTTTTAAGGATGAGGAGGAGGCGACGACGACGATTAATGATAAGAAGGACGAGGAGAAACACACGAGGAGGAGGAGGAGGAGGAGGAGGAGGAGGAAGAGTGGAGGAGGAGGAGGAGGAGGAGGAGCACCGGAGACGGAGCAGGAGGAGTTGTAGAAGAAGGAGGAAGAGGAGGAGGAGGAGGATGTGGAGGAGGAGGAGGAGGAGGAGGAGCAGGAGCAGGAGCAGCAGCAGCAGCAGCAGCAGCAGCAGCAGCAGCAGTCTAACAGCTTTCCCGCCCGCCAGGTGTCCCCAAGAGGGCCGAGGCCATCCAGGCAGCGCAGCTGGCGTTCGAGAAGGCGACGAAGGCAGCGCAGAAGTCCCGCGAGGAGGCGAGCGCGGTGTTCGTGCTGCGCCGTCGCCCTCGTCGTCAGCTGGGGCGGGAAGGCGGAGAGGAGCAGCAGGAGGAGGGATGGGGAGGGGAGGAGGGGGGGGGGGGACGGGGTGAGGAGGAGGGGGGGCAGGGCGTGGGGAGGATGAAGAGAGAGGTGGAGGGTGGAGGGGGGGGGAAGATGAGAAGGAGGATGGGGAGAAGGTGGGAGAAGGGAGGGAGGGAGGGATGCAGGGATGGAGCGAGGAATGGAGGGAGGGCGAGGGAGGAAGGGAGGGTGGGAGGAGGGAGGGAGGAATGGAGGAGCGGGGAAGGGAGCGAGGATGGATGTGGGGAGGGAAAGTATAGGCATTGAGGGAAGATATCTCCTCTTCCTCATCGCTCCCTTGTTCTCCCTCTTCGCCTCCTCCTCCTCCCCCTCCTCCCACAGCCGCCCTTTTGATCCTACTATTCGCCACTCTCCTCCGGCTCCTCTTCGTCCTCCTCCTCCTCCGCCGTTGTCCTTCGCCCCCATTTCTGCATCTCCTCATTCTCATCCTGCTGCTGCTACTGCTCCTCGGACAACGACCTCAACTAGAACGAGGAAGGGTGACCAGAAGGAAGAGCACCATATTGAGGAGAACGGGGAGGAGGAGGAGGTGGACCGAGGAGAGGAGGAGGAGGAGGAGGAGGAAGAGGAGGAGGAGGCGGAGGAGGAGGAGGAGGAGAAGGAGGAGGAGGAGGAGCAGTTGGAAATGGCGGCTCGCCGCCGAGCGGTGGGCCGCGCCTTGGTTAGGGGGGTTGCGCCAGCTCCCGACTACAGTGCTCCGGCCGCGCGAGAGACCCGCGCGCGCCGCTGGAGGAGGAGGAGGAGGAGGAGCAGGAGGAGGAGCAGGAGGAGGACGGTCGAGGATCGTGGTTCAGCGTTGTGCTTTCTTATTACCTAACAGCTCTTGCTGATAGGTTTCTAGTGGTTTCAAAAGAGAGCATCATGACTCCTCAGGGGGGCCTGGGCGGGACCCGGACAGGCTGCCGCCGAGGCTGCCGCCGAAGCCGAAATCGCTTAGGACATCCTCGCAAAATCGCTCTTGGTGCTCCCAGAACTCCATTCCCGGGCCACATTTTGAATGCCCGGAGCCAACTGTAGGCCACTTCGTGCTCTTCGACTTCCCAGAACTCCATTCCCGGGCCACATTTTGGATGCCCGGAGCCAACTGTAGGCCACTTCGTGCTCTTCGATTTCCCAGAACTTTATTCCCGGGCCACATTTTGGATGCCCGGAGCCAACTGTAGGCCACTTCGTGCTCTTCAAGTTCCCAGAACTCCATTCCTGGGCATGATTTTGAATGCCCGGAGCCAACTGTAGGCCACTTCGTGTTCTTCTAGTTCCCAGAACTCCATTCCTGGGCCACATTTTGAATGCTGAGGCAGGCTGATGCTGCGGCCGAGGCAGGCTGAGGCTGAGGCAGGCTGAGGCTGAGGCCGAGGCTGAAGGCAGACTGAGGCTGAGGCTGAAGCAGACTGAGGCTGAGGCTGAGGTAGGCTGAGGCTGAGGCTGAAGCAGGCTGATGCTGAGGCAGGCTGAGGCTGAGGCTGAGGCTGATGCAGGCTGAGGCTGAGGCAGGCTGAGGCTGAGGCCGAGGCTGAAGGCAGACTGAGGCTGAGGCTGAAGCAGGCTGAGGCTGAGGCTGAGGCAGGCTGAGGCTGAGGCAGGCTGAGGCTGAGGCTGAGGCAGGCTGAGGCTGAGGCTGTGACTGCGACTGCCGTTGCCGCTGCGACTGTCATCGCGAATGCGACTACGACTGCGAGAACAGCAGAATTCTACAATTGGATTTTCATCTGAATCTTAAGGGGAATGATTTCAGATATGCTTTTACACATCGCTGTTAGGTTGCTTTGCCGGGATAATTTTAAACGTTACGCGTAACCCTACCAGCCCATCCTGACACGATGCCCAGGCTGGCTGCCCTGATCAGGCATGTGGGGGGGGCATGCAGCGGAATAAAGGCTGGGGAGCCGTCGTGCCCCAAGAGTGGGAGGACGGAGCAGGAACCAGAGGACGAGGAGGAGGAGGAGAAGGAGGAGGAGGAGCAGGAATAGGGGGAAGGGGAGGAGGGAGGAGGAATGAGGGAGAAGGGAGGCGGGGGATTAGGCGGATGAGGGAGACGAAGAGGAGTAGGGCGAACGGAAAGGCCAGAGGCCTTTTGGATGCCTCTCGGAGTGAAGCGTCTTGAGTGCCCCAAATCCAGAAGAGCTTATTCGGGCCTCTAGGGGTCTCTTGGCAGCCTTTTTGGGGCGTCTTGGGGGCATCTTGGTGTATTCTTGGGGCCTTCTGGGCATCTTAGGAGCCTCTCGTGGCCTCCTGGGTGCCTCTTGGGACCCTCTTGGGGCAGTTTGGGGAGCCTCGTGGGCCATTGTGGAATCATATTCGAGGAGATCGATCAAAGAAGGGAGTTGTAAGTTTGAGCCCCCCTCCTGGAGGCCAACATGGGCCCAAAACCAATGTAAACCCAGCGAGTGTGTGCCACGTCGCCTTCTCGCCGAGGCCATTTTGGGCATTCCAACTGGTCGCGAACGTCCCCGCCCAGGTCCAAGGGGAGGGGGTGGGGGGAGGGGTCAAGACTCCCTCCCGGCCCGCAAGCCGTCCCGCTCACTCCCACCCGCCTTCCCAACACATACGTAGCACCCACGCCTGGCCAAAGCCGCAGCATATTCAGCAGCCGTATTTGGATGGGCAGTTACTGGGGGCCAATCCGCCGCCGCCGCCGCCGCCGCCGCTGTCCGCCGCCGCCGCCGCCGCCGCCACCGCGCCGCCCGCCGCCGCCGCCGCCGCCCCCGCTGCCGAATCGCCGCCGCCGCAGTCGCTGCCGCCGCAGCCGCTGCCGCCACCGCTGCCGCCGCCGCCGCCGCCGCCGCCGCCCCCGCCGCCGCTGCCACCACCGCCGCCACCGCCGCAGCCGCCGCAGCCGCTGCCCCCGCCGCAGCCGCCGCAGCCGCCGCCGCCGCGAAGTGTACTCTGTATTGTTTTCTGACAGGGATGGTGGGGGGAGGCCGCATCGGGTTCGCTGCGCATGCTCCGAATTTGGAGGCAGAGTGTGTGTTTGTAGTGTTTTTGTTGCATGGGATGGTGGGGGGGGGGCCCGCATGGTCTCGGGTTGGCTCCCAGTCGCTCGGGGGCGGGGGTGCATATTAATAGGGAGCAGTGACCCAGACACCTACAAGGAGCAAGCCGTGTAGCTCACTCCCACCCGCCCTCCCCACACATAGGTAGCAGCGGACCAAAGACCACATATTTGAACCTCCGAACAGGCTCCGTCAACCACCTATGCATCCCGACTGGACAATCGTAGTCCCGCCATTGGAGACACCCCTTCCGACCGCAAGCTCTCTCACACACCCCCGCCCGCCCTCCCGACACATGAGTCGCACACGGGCCTCAGCATGTTCATCTGTCGTCTATGGATGAGCAACTACTGGGAACCAATACGGACCCCATGTGCGCGATGGGGCGAGATACGCCACGCGTGCCAGACGCTCCAGGTTCGCCAGGCACACCTGGGGCCGAAGTGTGCCATGCACGCCTCGCGCGCCAGATGCGCCACGTGCTCCACGTGCGCCATGCGCGCCGCATGGTCCAGCAGCGGCAGGAACGCCACGTTTGGGGCACGCGCAGAGTGTGCCAGGTCCGCGCGCGTGATTGCGCACATCGGGAAACATGTCGGCTCCCACCATCCTTGTCGAAAACAGTGCACAACCGCGGCGTGGAGGCCGTCATGGTGTCTGGTTGGCCTGCACACAGCAGGCAATATGTCAGCACCCCCGCGGTCCTTGTCAAACACCATTTGACATTGATCGCGGGGTGGCCGCGCATTTTTGACGCACGAAGTGCATTTTGTACCTTTTTGACAGGGATACTGGGCTTGCGCAGAACAGGCAATACGAGGGCACCCCCCCCGCCCTGGTCAAATTTTCTTGGCGAAGGACCCAACCATATGCAGTTGTGGGTACCGCAAGTGTAAATATTTTCTTCGGTGAAGCTCCCCATGGGGAACGCGTGCGGGCGGTAGCACTGGGGCCGCCGGTGGAGCTTCCCATGAGCTCCCTATGAGGCCACGAAGCGCTGTACTGGGTGGGTGAAAATACCAAATTGGGCTTCCAGGACGCACGCGGACGGTCCCAGTGGGGGCTTCGGTGGGGCTCCTAATGGGGCCACGAAGCGCTATACTGGGTGGGTGACGTGCCAAATTGGGTGTACGGGACGCACGCAGACAGTCCCACTGGGGGTTCCGGTGGAGTTTCCTATGGGTCCACGAAGCGCTGTACTGAGTGGGTGAAACTGCCAAAGTGGGCGTGTGGGACGCACGCGGCCGGTCCCACTGAGGGTTTCGGTGGAGCTCCCACTTGGGGCCACGAAGCGCTGTATTGGGTGGGTGAAAATGTCAAATTGCGTGTGCGGGACGCATGCTGGCGGTCCCGCTGGGGGCTTCGGTGGACCTCCGTATGGGTCCACGAAACGCTGTATTGGGTGGGCGAACATGCAGAATTTGGCGTGCGGGGCGCACGCTGGCGGTCCCATTTGCAACGAAACGGTGTAGTGGGTGTGGCGGGCGCATGTGGCCACCTTCGCTGGGGCCTTGCGTGGGGCTCCCTATGGGGCCACGAAGCGCTGTACTGGGTGTGGCGGACGCGTGTGGTACCTCCACAAAGGGCCTTACGTGGAGCTCCTTATTGGGCCACGAAGCGCTGTATTAGGTGTGGCGGACGCATGTGGTACCCCCATTGGGGGCCTCCGATGGAGTTCTTTATGGGGCCACGAAGCGCTGTAGTGAGTGTGGCGGACGCGTGTGGTACCCCCACTGGGGCCCTAGGTGGAGTTCCCTAAAGGGCCACGAAACGCTGTACTGGGTGTGGCGGACGCATGTGGTACCCCCATAGGGGGCCTTCGGTGGAGTTCCCGATGGGGCCACGAAGCGCTGTATTGCGTGTGGCGGACGAATGTGGTACCTCCACTGGGGCTTCCTCATGGGGCCACGAAGCGTTGTACTGGGTGTGGCAGACGCATGTGGTACCCCCATTGGGGGGGGCACGGGAGGAGGAGATGCGGGGACCGTTTCTTCAACACGAGGACCCAGCACTACATGATGGTCGGGACAAACAATGCAACGTGCTCGCGGGGCCCACGAGCATGACCCAAGATTTTGCCCAAAAGTGTGCTTCGTGTTGTTGCCAACCATCCTGTGGTGTTGGGTCCTCGTTTTGAAGAAACGGTCCCCGCGTCTCCTCTTCCCGTGCCCCCACCCCGGTGGGGGTACCACATGCGCCTGCCACGCCCAGTGCAGCGCTTCGTGGCCCCATAGGGGACTCCATCGGAGGCCCCCAGTGTGGGTACCACATGCGTCCGCCACACCCACTACAGCGCTTCGTGGACCCATAGGGAACCCCACCCAACGCCCCAGTGGGGGTGGCCTCGTGCGTCCGCCACACCCAGTACAGCTCCACCGAAGGCCCCAGTGGGGGTGGCCACGTGCGTCCGCCACACCCAGTACAGCGCTTCGTGGCCCCATAGGGAACTCCATCGGAGGCTCCATTAGGGGTGGCCACATGCGCCCGCCACACCCACTACAGCGTTTCGTGGCCAATGGGACCGTCCGCATGCGTCCCGCACGCCCAATTTGGCATTTTCACCCACCCAGTACAGCGTTTCGTGGACCCATAGGGAGCTCCACCGAAGCCCCCAGTGGGACCGCCCGCATGCATCCCGCACACGCAGTTCGACATGTTCACCAACCCAGTACAGCGCTTCGTAGCCCCAATAGGGAGCTCCACCGAAGCCCCCAGTGGGACCGCCCACATGCGTCCCACACACCCAATTCGGTATTTTCGCCCGCCCAATACAGCGTTTCGTGACCCGATAGGGAGCTCCACCGAAGCCTCCAGTGGGACCGTCCGCATGCGTCCCGCACACTCAATTTGGCATTTCACCCACCCAGTATAGCGCTTCGTGGCCCCATTAGGGGAGCTCCACCTAAAGCCCCCAGTGGGACCGTCTGCATGCGTCCCGGAAGCCCAATTAGGCATTCACCCCCCAAGTACAGCGTTTCGTGGCCCCATAGGGAGCTCCACCGAAGCCCCCAGTGGGACCGTCCGCGTGCGTCCCGGAAGCCCAATTTGGCATTTTCACCTTCCGAGTTCAGCGCTTCGTGGCCCCATAGGGAGCTCCACCGAAGCTCCCGGTGGGACCGTCCGCATGCGTCCCACACATCCAATTTGGCATTTTCACCCACCCAGTACAGCGTTTCGTGGCCCCATAAGGAGCTCCATCGACGGCCCCAGTGCTCCGCCATCATGCGTTCCCCACCACCCAGTGCAGCGCTTCGTGGCCCCATAGGGAGCTTCACCGAAGAAGATATTCACAATTGCGGTACCCACAACTGCATATGGTTGGGTCCTTCGCCAGGGTCATTTTTTGACACGAAGGGGGGGGCATTGGTCCTGGTTGGCTGCCGGTCGCCTTGGGGAGGGGGTGCGTATGTGTAAGGAACAGTGATGCATCCTTTCCCGAAGGGAAAGAAGGGGGCTGGAAGAGCAAACTCCTTAAACCACTCACGCCCAGAGGGCTGGTGGGTTTTTTCTGCGGATCCGGAGATGTGGGAATGTTGCGAGGAGGGCCGCCGATGTCGCAAGTGGCCTTCCTCCGGGTCATCATCACTTGGGAGTCATTCCACCTGTCTCTTGCCCTTCCCCCCACCCGATCCACCCCCTCTTTCGCAGCCTTTCCCTGCTGGTGCTCCTCCTCTCCTGACTCCTCCCCTGCTCTGCATTCCCTTCGTCGCCCTCCCTCTCGGAGCCTTCAGCCAACCAGCGAAGAGCAGGCGCTCGGTGCTGTCCTCACTTCGGAAGGGGCGTCTGACTTTGCCTCTCCGCCGCCTTCCGCCGTGGGCGCACCGCGAGCTCCCCAGAGGCCTCCGGCCACTGGATGCCCCCAGAGGCTTCTGGAGGCCCCAACTGCTCGGAGAGGGGTGCGGTGGGAGGGCGGACAAGAGCAGGAGTGTGCGCGTGTGCGCTGTGGAGCAGGACGGCGAGCAGCGAGGAGGAGCCGGACGGTGAGCGGGTGCCGCCCCGCTGGGCGTTTCGCTGCCTCTGCCGAGGCTCCCGTCTACAGTCGGGGCGCTGAAGAAGGAACCCTTCTCGTTGGGGAGGGGCTCCGTGTTCCTTAAGTGTTTCACAGCTTGCCTCAGGTTTTCCTTATGTTTTCGATCGGAAATCGAAGGTGAACTTATGGAAAGAAGGGGCCTCGTTCCTTATTTAGGGTTCCTTAAGGTCAACGCCCCGATTGTACGACTGGGGGATACTGGGCAGTGGTCGTTCCACTTCCGCCCCGGGGACCTCGGGCACCTCGGGGGCGCGCCCTCGCCCCTGCGGGCCGCTCCGTGCCTCCCCTGCTGCCTGGCTTCCGCCTGGCCCTGATCGGCTGCACCACTTCAGGCCAGCCACAGCTGGGAGAGCTGTGGTCCTTACCCCCCTGGGGGACCCATTGGTTTCGACACCCCTCTCGAGAGATCGTCGATGCGATGGGTTCCCCCAGGGGGGTAAGGACCACAGCTCCCCCAGTTATGGCTGGTCGGCACTTGCGGGGGTGCGGGGTGGTTTGTCACCACCCACCAAGCCACCCCAACCCAACCCGAGGGCTCAGATTTACCCTCGACTTCCAGTGGGGGGAGTCGGGAAACATAGAAAAAACACATGTGGGACCCTTACCCCGCCCAGCCCGAAATTCGGGTCTTCGGGTTGGGTTGGGGTGGTCTGGTAGGTAGTCAGTTTGCGCCACCCCTCTCCCTGTGCTCTGTGGGGTGCGGTGGGTTTCGGTGCCGTCCCGCCCTCCGCCGCTGCAGCGTGGCTGGCGCGGGGCCTCTCTGAGGCATGCCCGTCGCGCTTGTCCCAGGCTGCGCTGGGCACGGCCGTCGCGCCTGCCTTGCGATGCAGCGTTGCCGCTCAGGCCGCGCCTGCTCTGTCCCTTCCCTCTTGCCTCCCGGTCTCGCTGTCTCCCAGTCCCCTGTCCGCCACCGCTGCCCGCCTTCGCCTGCCGTCTCCCGGTTGAGGCTCGACTGTACCGCCCTGGCGCTGAGCGCGGCGGTGCCGATGCAAAGAGTTTGCGTGTGTATGGTTCCTTCCAGGGCCCTCGTCTGCCGTCTGCCTGCCACCTCGGCCTCCCCGCCCCGCCGTTGCTTGTCGCCACTGCCCCCCGTCCTTGATGCACGCACTGCGCACTGCTCTGGTTCGGTCTTCGTCCCCCAGCTCTCCCCGTCTCCCCGTCACCCCCTCCCCGCTGCTCCCCTCGCATCTGCCCCCCGCGAGTGATGCTGTCGATCCCCTACCCTATGGGTGGATCTGACATCCCCTGAGCTGGCTGCGCGCGTTTCCTCGCCCACTCTGCCGCGCCGCTGCGCGCGTAGCCGCGACGCCACGATGTGTGTGTGTGTGAGAGTGTGTGTGTGTGTGGTGTGTGTGTGTGTGTGTGTGGCAACGCCCCCTCCCCGCCATCCACGCCCAGATGGTGAAGGCTAACAGCGGCTGCGAGGCCTTACTTGGTCTTTGAGTGATGGGGCCGGTGTAGTCGCGCACTTCACTATTTTCCGACCTTCTACGCCCTGACGCCGCGCGCAGGGCCGCGACGCTAAAAACGTGGGTGCGTATATACACATACATAGATATGTATATATATACACACATATTTATACATCTGTATATATATATATATACAGAGATGTGTTTCTGTGAGTGCGTGTGAGTGTGTGTGTGTGTGTGTGTGTTTGTGTGTGTGTGTGTGTGTGTTCGTGCGCATCGTTCCGCTGCCTCATGCCTGGGTATGCTTGTCTCTGGCGTGCGTTTTCGCTCCGCGGCGGCCCCCTGGCTTCTGCCCGCCCCCTCTGCGCCTTCCGCCTCACCCCGGTTGGCCTCGCCCGCTACGCTAACTCCAGGCCTCGGAAGAAGTTAGCGAACACTCATGCCACATTCATATGTCAATGCCCCCCCCAATGCTCAATGTTGGCGGTGGGTTGGATGAGCTGCACTTCGACCACGGTCTTCCCCGCGCGTCCCAACTTTGAATTCTTGGGGGCGGGGGAATGCCCATTAAATGCTTCCCTTTACCGCCTTATGTCTTGGGTTATGGCGCCATGCGCGATTAGACTGTGCGAATCTGCGGGCAAGGATTTCTGCGAGACCAGCAGGCGTCGAAGCCACCTGAGAGGGGCCGTGGACGTCGCAACCGCCCTGCAGACAGCCGAGGCCGCCGCCGTGGCCCAGGCGGCACTGGCGGCTGAGAACAGGACGGGGCTGGCCGCGCTTGCCCCCGAGCATCAGCGCGAGCACGCGCACTTCACGCACTCGCGGAACTGGTCCCCCCGCGGAACAGCAGCCTTGAGACTTGATGCGGGAGAGCTTTTGGAAACACCTAGAGCGGTCCACCTAGAGGCTTACCCCGAGGCATGCCCACAGGCCTCGAAAGATGTTAGCAAATTGTTATGCCACATTCGTGTGTCAATGCCCCCTCCCGAGTGATCAATGTTGGCGGTGGGTTGGATGAGTTGCGCTTCGACCGCAGTCTTCCCCCGTGCATGCCAATGTCGAGTTTTGGGTGGCGGGGGACCACGATTTTTTTCCCTCTGCCGTCGCTCTCGCTCTGACCACCCTGCTCTTGCCGGGCGACATGGGTTTGCCGTTGCCATTCTGACAGGGTATCCGTACCATCCACCAGGCGCCCATCGGCGTTGATCCCGTTTCGCACTCGCGGCCCGCCGCTCCCCTCGGGCGGCGCCGCTTTCCTGGCGTCCGCGCTTCCCCGTCCTTCGGCCTTTGTGGATACCCGTTTCGGGCCTTTGGCCGCCGCTCCCGGTCTGCCGATCGGGCTTCGCCCCGTTTGGCTTCCCTCCGTTGCGCTCCTCTACGCCTGCCCCTTCCCGACCCGCTGGCCTCTCCAGCGCGCCGTGGGTTTTCCCGCTCCGGCTTCCCGCCTCCGCCGGCTCTTTGCCGAGGCTCCGCCCCGTCCGCCTATGTTTGGTGTGCTTCGCCGCGCCCGCGCGCGCCGCCCCTTTGGCGCCCCCCTGTTTGGCTCGGCGTCGCCCTGCTGTTGCTCCCCGCCTCCGCTGCCCGCCCCGCCCCGCCCGGCGCCCCGCCCTGCGGCCGCCGCCCTGCGGCCGCCGCCTCCCCGCCGCTCGCCGGCCGCGCGCCCAACGGCGTGGCAAGTCGCCCACCCGCTTCGCCCGAAAAGAGTGTGCGTGCGTAGTTGCGTGCGTAAGTGTAAGCGTGTGTGTGTGTGTATGCATGTGTGTGTGTGTGTGTGTGTGCGTGCGTGCGTGCGTGCGTGCGTGCGTGCGTGTGTGTGTGTGTGTGTGCAAATATCGGTGTGTTTGTATATGTGCGGTTGCAAGTGTAAGTGTGAAGTGCAAGTGCAAGTGCAAGTGCAAGTGTGAGCGTCAGCGTCGGTATAGTGTACGTGTAGGGTAAAGGTAGGTAGAAGTGTAAACGTAGGTGTAAGTGTATGTGTAACTGCACGTGTACGTTTAAGTGCACGTGTAAGTGCGACTGCACATGTAAGTGTAAGAGTTAGGCATAGGTGGACTTGTAAGTATCGGTGTAAGTGTGCATGCATTGTTAAGTGCAAGTGTAAGTGTAAGTGTAAGTGTAAGTGCGCGCGTATTTGTGTATGTGTGCTTCCGCGTTTCCGCCTGACTTGACTTACGCCGCGCCGCCGCGCGCGTGTCCGCGACGCTCAAATTCGTTGTGTCTGTGTGTGGAGCTCGGGGCGACGCTAGGCACAGGGGGGCGAGGGGGAGGAGGGGCAGGAGGAGCTGGTCCATGGGACCTGCGACCCGCTGGAGGACGAGTGGCCAAGAGCAGCGGCGGTTCCCCAGGAGCAGCGGCGGTTCCCAAGGTTTGGGGGGGCTTCGGAAGGCCTCCACGGAGGCCTGCGGGGACACCTTGGTGGCACTTCTAGCGGCTGGGTGCTCTCCTGGCGGGCGCATCGAGGACGGCCGCGCCCGTTCGCGCCCGCCAACGCCGTGCTGTAGTTCTTTGTTTTCGCGCCGCTTCCCTCCTCCGCGGCCGCCCTCATCCTCGCTTGCCGTGCGTGCCGGTAGTCCTGGCGGGGTTCTGCCAGTCTCGGGCCCGGTGCCTCGGTGGAGCCGGCACAGTACTGCGGCACGGTCCACGGCCACGGCAAGAACCCGTCTAGGTGGCATGGTGGTGGCGAAGGAGGGGGATTTGGAGGAGGGGCACGCCCCCTCTCCCGCGGATGCGTGGAGGGGGGAGGAGACAAATCAGATTGTCCGAGCCTGGCGCTACTGGATGAGGGTAGCAAAGGAGGAGGATGAGGAAGAGGAAGACGAGGAGGAGGATGAGGAGAAGGAGGAGGAGGAGCAGGAGGAGGAGGAGAAGGAGGAAGAGGAGGAGGCGGCGGCGAGTGGGGAGAATGGACACATTGTTGAAGAAAGAGGGGGCGATGATGAGGAGTGCGACGACGAGGGATGGAGATGTATGCTGAGACCGTCTCCCTAAGGAGAGTCGTCGACGCACAGCGCCAAGATGCAGAGGCAATTAGCTCGCAAACGTAAGGGGGCGAGTCCCTGGGCAGAGGGATCAGCCGCCGCAATCAAGCTGCAGCTGTGCTCGTGATCTCCCCATTCTCGCAGACTACTCAGGGGGTAGGCGGCGGCGGTGGGCGGTTGAGCGTGTCCCGACAGGCGTCCAAGGCCACTGCCTCGCTCAAGAAGGCGGGGAGCTCAGCCCGCCTGAACGCGTCGTGCTTTCATGTACTCACAGCCGTATGTAATTGGGCAGCGAAGGCGTTCAGGAGAACCTACAGACGTCTACAAAGTGTGCAAGAGGAGGCGATCGTGGGCTCTGGCGTTTGCCTCGCGTCGCCTTTCGAGGAGTTCGAGGCTTATGCTCTGCGGCCTCGTGGGTCCCTTTTAGGGCGAGGATGCGGCCGCCAGAGGGGAAGTCGCCGCGCTGGCTGCTTCGAGCGAACACCAATCCAGCCTACGTGCACACTGCAACAGTTCTGGCTCACGCACTGTGCCGCGTTTCCATTTGCGAGCGTCGACCCAGATGTCCGACGCAGCGTTTTTCGATGCGGGGCCCCTGGACCTCTCAACCCCCTCCCGGGGGCCGATTTTCATCCCGGACTTTCCTATTGGCACGCTACATTCCCTCCTCTTATTCCTCGCACCCCTCTGGTCCCCCTGCCTGCGGTTCAACCACCGCTCTGGCGGCCAGAGAGACAACCAGATCGGCTGCTGGAGGACCTTTTTTTCCGGCTCTTGCTCTGGAACATCGAACATCGACTATCCATTCTTCAAACAGGCTTGCCCATAAGAGTCCCAGCTCGATCCCTAGAGAACCGGTCCAATGCCCCCCCCTATTTTGCCCCTACACTCGTCCTCTGCTGCGAATGGTTTCCTTTGTTGCGCATGCCTTCCTCTGCTATCCGCATGGCCTTCAATGGTGGTCATACGCGCGTCCTGTGTTGCTCATGGCTTCCCCTGCTATTCCAATGACTTCCTGTGGCTATTCCAACGGCGTCCCAACGATCGTCTAACGCAGAAGTAGAGTATCGTAGAGTAGAGCATAGTGTAATGCATCATAGCCGATAAGGATAGTAAAGCAGAATTGTGTAGAGTACAGCAGAGTATATTAGAGCAGAGCCGAGCAGAGTAGAGCAGGAGTAGGGGGAGGAGGAGGAGGAGCAGGAGCAGGAACAGGGTTGGGTCAAGCTGGCCAGGCCCAGCGAGTCAGAGGGCCCCGCCTGCTACCACCCTCCCTCCCGCACGCTGAAGTTCGGAGTGGAACGCGACCCCACCTCGTCAACAGAAGCGCGCTCGCGCGCGGCCCCATGTCCGATGGCTCGGCGAAGACACAGCCACGCGTGCCGCTCATAGGGCGGGAGCTGCAACACCTCCGACGGGTGCAGCGGAGACGGCGTACGCGCGCCGCGCGGACACAGCGCTGCCGCTTTCTCTCAAAAGTTGTGCGCGGCGCCTGTGCGAGGTCGGCACTTCGCCCGCTCTCGCGCGGCCCCGCGGCCGCTGTCGCTCTGATGGGCTTCGGCGACTGCCGCTTCCGGGCGAAGTGCGCACGAAGCTTGGGCGAGGGTGGTCGCCCACTCGCGCGGACCCACCACCATTGCGAGTGAGAAGCGCCGCGTGGAGGCTTCTCGCCCACCGGGTCTCCCGTCATCTTCCTCTTTGGCAGGCCCAGCCCAGTTTTCAAGCCAGTCCAAGCTTGTGTCATATGCGCCACAGTGTAGTTTAGCACAACGCGTGCGGTGCGAGGTGCACTCGCTGCTAATGGCTGCGCCAGTGCGCAGGACAAACAAGCCTCGCTGCACCTCCCGAGAAACAACAAAAACATTATTCTGGCGAAGGTCCCGACCATCTGCAGTTGTGGGTACCGTAATTGTGAATACCTGCTTCGGTGAAGCTCCCTATGGGGCCACGAAGCGCTGCACTGGGCGGGGGGGGGGGGGGAACGCTGTACTGTGTGGGTGGTGTGCCGAATTGGGTTTCCGGGACGCATGCGGACGGTCCCACTGAGGGCTTCGGTGGAGCTCCCTATGGGGCCACGAAGCGCTCTACTATGTGAGTGAAAATGCCAAATTGGGTTGCCGGGACGCATGCGGACGGTCCCACTGGGGGCTTCGGTGGAGCCCCCTATGGGACCACGAAGCGCTGCACTGCGCGGGTGAAAATGCCAAATTACATTTCCCGGACGCATGCAGACAGTGGCACTGGGGCCTTGGGTGGGGCCCCGTTTATGGGGCCACGAAACGCTGCACTGGGTGGGTGAAAATGCCAAATTGGGCTTCCGGGACGCATGCGGACGGGGGCGCTGGGGCCCTCGGTGGAGCTCCCTATGGGGCCACGAAACGCTGTACTGGGGTGGGTGAAACGCAGGGAGGAGGGGGAGGAGGGCCACGAAACGCTGTACTAGGTGTGCGGGACGCATGCGGACGGTAGCGCTGGGACCTTCGGTGGGGCTCCCTACGAGGCCACGAAACGCTGTACTGGGTGTGCGGGACGCATGCGGACGGTAGCGCTGGGACCTTCGGTGGGGCTCCTTATGGGGCCACGAAACGCTGTACTGGGTTAGTGAAACGCAGGGAGGAGGGGGAGGAGGGCCACGAAACGTTGTATTGGGCGTGCGGGACGCATGCGGACGGTGGGACCTTCGGTGGGGCTCCCTATGGCCACGAACCGCTGTACTGGGTGTGCGGGACGCATGCGGACGGTAGCACTGGGACCTTCGGTGAAGCTCCCTATGGGGCCACGAAGCGCTGTACTGGTTGTGCGGGACGCATGCGGACGGTAGCGCTGGGACCTTCGATGGGGCTACGGGGCCACGAAACGCTGTACTGGGTGTGCGGGACGCATGCGGACGGTAGCACTGGGATCTTCGGTGGGGCTCCCTATGGGGCCACGAAGCGCTGTACTGGGTGGGTGCTGGGTGTGCGGGACGCATGCGGACGGTAGCACTGGGACCTTCGGTGGGGCTCCCTATGGGGCCACGAAGCGCTGTACTGGGTGTGCGGGACGCATGCGGACGGTAGCACTGGGACCTTCGGTGGGGCTCCCTATGGGGCCACGAAACGCTGTACTGGGTACGCAGGGAGGAGGGGGAGGAGGGCCACGAAACGCTGTATTGGGCGTGCGGGACGCATGCGGACGGTAGCACTGGGACCTTCGGTGGAGCTCCCTATGGGGCCACGAAACGCTGTACTGGGTGTGCGGGACGCATGCGGACGGTACGCTGGGACCTTCGGTGGGGCTCCCTATGGGGCCACGAAGCGCTGTACTGGGGGCGGGACGCATGCGGACGGTAGCACTGGGACCTTCGGTGGGGCTCCCTATGGGGCCACGAAGCGCTGCAGTGGGTGGGTGAAACGCAGGGAGGAGGAAGAGGAGGGCCACGAAACGCTGTAATGGGTGTGCGGGACGCATGCGGACGGTAGCACTGGGACCTTCGGTGGAGCTCACTATGGGGCCACGAAGCGCTGCAGTGGGTGGGTGAAGCGCAGGCGGGAGGAAGAAGAGGGCCACGAAATGCTGTACTGGGCGTGCGGGACGCATGCGGACGGTAGCGCTGGGACCTTCGGTGGAGCTCCCTATGGGGCAACAAAACGCTGTACTGGGTGTGCGGGACGCATGCGGACGGTAGCGCTGGGACCTTCGGTGGGGCTTTCTACGGGGCCACGAAACGCTGTATTGGGTGTGCGGGACGCATGCGGACGGTAGCACTGGGATCTTCGGTGGGGCTCCCATGGGGCCACGAAACGCTTTACTGGGTGGGTGAAACGCAGGGAAAAGGGGGAGGAGGGCCACGAAACGCTGTACTGTGTGTGCGGGGCGCATGCGGACGGTAGCGCTGGGACCTTCGGTGGGGCTCCCTATGGGGCCACGAAGCGCTGCAGTGGGTGGGTGCAACGCAGGGAGGAGGAAGAGGATGGCCACGAAACGCTGTACTGGGTGTGCGGGACGCATGCGGACGGTAGCGCTGGGACCTTCGGTGGAGCTCCCTATGGGGCCACGAAGCGCTGTACTGGGTGTGCGGGACGCATGCTGACGGTAGTGAGGAGGGGGAAGAGGAGGAGAAGGAGGAGCGCGGGGACCTTCTCTTCAAAACGAGGACCCAACACAACAGGATGGTTGGGAAGAACAAGCGCCGCGTGGAGGCGGGAGCGCCACTTTCAGGCGATATCTGCGCGGCGCCGAGGCGAGAACTGCATTTTTGCCCGCTCGCGCGTCGACGAAGATAGGGGTAGCCCAAGGGATAGCTCAAAGAAACATCAGCGCGGCGCCGATGCGAGAGCGACACTCTGGCCGCTCGCGCGGGGCATCTGCCCCGTCCTCGTCCCGCCACGCATTCTGCAGCCTGGACGATGCCTTGTCCATGCTGGGGCGGGAAGCGACACCTTGCTCTTCGACGGGCGGGACGGGGGCCCCTGCCCCCCCCTGGACCCGGCGGTCCGTGCCTGCAGCCAGCTCCGCCAGCAGGCCTTCCGCGCTCGAGCCCCCGGCTGGTGCCGAGGGCGAGGTTGGCGCGCGCAGGCCCCAGTCGGAGACAGCCGGCGCAGACACGGATATCAGCAGCCACAGAGCGGTTCGGCTTTGGCAGCCACGGATGGCTCGGCTACAGCCGGGCAGCAAACAGTGCTCCAGCAATGCTTTTGAGAGAGTTGTGCGAAGACGAGGCTCGTCGCAGTCGCCCTCCGTTCACCTCATCACTGATGGGTTATGTGTTCGGTTGACCTCTGCACAGAAAGGTCCTCCCCTCTTACCCGGCGACGTACCTTTTACACAGTAACGCAGAGATTGTCATCGCCTCCGAGATCGCTGCTTCTTGAGGCTCGTCTTCTGCTCGTGTCTCTTGGCGGCCTAGGGACCCTCTACCTTCGCTTGGAGGTCGATAATTGAGGATGCTGGCGGCAGGGTACCTATAGGGGGTTAAGAAGATATCACCCAGGAGCCCATCACGAGGCCACTCCAGGGTGGAATTATCTACGAAAAAGCCAGGCAGGGCAACCAGCAGCCGAGGAGGAGACTACTACTACTACTACTGGCCGCTGCACTGGTCCTGGCCCCCGTCTGTATGCCAGGAGGGGAGTTCCATCCCGAGTCGAAGGCGGTGGCCAAGTCGCCAACCGCAGTTACGGATATCAGTTGCCACGGTGAAAAGTCATGTAAGTGGCACGCTCAGGTGCCAGCGGGAATGAAGCTGTGCAAGCCGGCGTTGGGCGCGCCCCCAGGAGAGGAGGACAACGACGAACCGAACGCCCTCGCAATACGGGTCACCCCCATTCGCAGCCGCAACAGCGCCGCAGCCCCAAGACCGCCTGCCCATAACCAGGACCGCCAGCTATGCCCAGGTCCCCGCAAAGGCCGCCGCCGGACCAGCAATCGCGGCTGGCAGCCTAGCAACACGGCAGGCAGTCCACGGGAGCCACGTGCTGTAGGCACGAAGCGTCCAGGTGCCCCGTGCGCAAGGGAGCCCGGCGCGCCGCACAGCCCCTCCCAGAGTCTCTGCGGCAGGCCGCCGGCGACAGGGCCAAACCTTCGTCCGTGCACGCCTCTCTTCCGCAGTGGAGGCAAGGGCTGTCTCCAGATGGCGCTGAGCGGCTCTGTAGACGCAGCGCTGCGCACGGCCCTGGCCTTTGGAGGGGCGTAGAGGGGTGGGCCACTGGCGTGCCTGCCCGCGGCCGCTCAGCTTGCGCAGAGGAGCCGCACGTCCCAGCTGCCCAGGACGTCCAAGCTTGGAGGTCGATGATGGCAGCGTCGCACACGTGGTTCCTGAGCACCGCGAGCCTGCGGGGCCCACAGCCGTCGGCGAGCCTGGCCTCGAGGGTCTCGCGGAGCCAGGCCTGTCCAGCTCCCTGCTCGTCCGCCGTGGGTGGGGCTGTCGAGCCCGCCCCAGCGCCCGCAGCTTGCCACCCAGGCCTCCTCGTGTCGCGGCCGTCGGCGTCTGGCCTGTCCCCCAGGTCTGTCGTGTCGCCGCCGCCTTGGGTCACGTGCCGCTCGGTGTGGTTGGCCGCCTTGGAGAGGCCCGCGTCCTCCTCCACGCCCGCGTCCGCCTCGCCGTGGCCGTGCGTCCACCAGCGAGGCCTTGAGGCCAGGGGCTGCGACTCCACAGGATCGGCCAGCCGCACCGTCTGCGCCAGGTCGAAGCGCTACCTGCGGGCGGGCCGCACTCGCGGGCAGACGAGGCGGCAGCCCGCGCTGCGGGCACGCGTCCAAGCCCGAGAGGCGGCTCGGTGCCCGCCACCACGGGCTGCCGCGCAAGCGCTCGCTGCCCCCGACGGCACTCGGCGGCTGCCCCGAGCGACCTCCGTCTCGGCCAAGGCCTCGGCGAACCGCACGTCCACGAGACGGCCCTCAAAGGGTTCGCCGCCGTGGCCATCGGTCGAGGCTGTCGCACTCGATGTCCCAGCTGTCCTCCAGGCCCGTCGGCAAGCCGCGGCCTACGGTCCCGCGCGTCTTGGTGCCGTCGGCGTCCTCGAGGTCCTTTCCGCCTCCTCATCTACCGCCGCGCACGGCACCTCGAGCTGCGGGGAGGGCTGCACCTCGCTCAGCTTCATGTCGTCGGAGGTCCTTTCGACCTTCTCCGTGCACCGGGACGCCGCCATGAGCCTCGCGAGCGGGTCCGAGGGCCAGCTGCCGAGGTCGGCGGCTTGACAAGCTGGCACCAAACGTGGGGCCCGCAGCGCCCGCTGCATTGGGCGCGCTGCGGCCTGCCGCAAGGCCTCGACGCCCTGAAAGAGGTCGACGTGCGCCCCCACATTGCGCTTGGCGCGCGCCCCGTCTCAGTGCTGCGTGCCTTTCAGCTGCTGGCGCATGGCGGGCTCCATGGCCTGCCAGCGGATCGCTCGGCGCCCTCCTAGGAGCCGACGCTTGCCAGCAGCTCCCACGCCGTGCGCAGCGCCGCCGTCACGGCGGCAGCGACAGCCTGCCGCGAGGCGCCGCCCGCAGCCTCGCCTGGCGCAGCGCCCTGGACGGGCATCGCCATGCCCAGCCCCGCGCCGCCAATTGACCGTAGGTCCATTGCCTCGAAGCCCGCCGCCACCGCGGGGGCCGCCCCACAGGGAGAAGGGGAGACATAGCCGCTTTCTAGCGCACCCGCAGCAAAAGAGAGAGAGAGAGAGAGAGGGAGAGACACGGCGCGCTCCTCGCCCGCTTTGACGCCCAAGGCAGGCTTGAGCCAAAAAGGCTACGGATGGCAGAGTAGAGTAGAACAGAGCAGAGTAGAGTCGAGGAGAGTGAGGAAGATGGCAGAGTAGAGCCGAGTCGAGCAGATCAGACTAGAGCCGAACATGGTAGGTAGTAGTGTAGAGCAGAGTAGAGTAGAGGATATGATAGCATAGGATATGTCCCTAACGAGGTGTAGAGTAGAGTGCAACACTACTTTAGTAGAGCAGATGTATACCAGAAATCATGAATAGAGTAGAGTGGATAGGGTAGAGTAGAGTAGAGTAGAGTAGAGTAGAGTAGAGTAGAGTAGAGCAGGCAGGAGTACAGCAGAGTAGGAGCAACTCGAGTAGAGTAGAGTGGAGCATAGTAGAGCAGAGAAGAGTAGGTACGTTAGGTTAGTGTAGAGTGGGGTAAGGTGTATAAAGGTCGAGCAGAGCCGAATAGAGTGGAGTAGGGTAGACGGTAGAGAAGAGTCGGGTATAACAGGGTCTAGTAGGGTACAGTAGACTCGAGCAGAGCAGGCATGAATGGAGTAGGGCCGAGTATATTCGAGCAGGACATCACAGACCATATCAAAGCAGAGCAGAGCAGAGCACGAGTAGGAGTAGGAGCATGCGTATGCGTGGAATAGGAGCCAGGGGTAGACTAGAGCAGGAACAGAGTAGAGTAGGTCAGTGTAGGGTCGGGTATGGCAGGATCGGTGAAATTTCGTAGGGCAACCTAAAGCACAGTCAAGTAGTTCAGGTTTAATGATACACTAGAGTCTGGCAGGCTGGATTCGCGTAGAGTAGAGTAGACAGTAGCAGGGTACGGTAGAGTATATCAGCGTAGAGTAGCGCAGAGTAGAGTCGAGTAGAGTAGAGTAGATCATAGCCGAGTAGAATAGAGTGGGCGTTTAGTATATTATCCGTATAGGCGAGTCGAATATAATTGATCATATTGTTAAACAAGGCAGATTATGGCAAGGTCTGGTAAAGTTTGCTGGAGCAGAGCAGAGTCGAGTAGAGTCCAGTCGAGTAGGCCAGATGCTCGAATAGAGTCGGGTAGAAGCGACTCGAGTCGAGACGAGTCGGGTTGAGTGGAGTATAGTGGAGTAGAATCCACGCCAGTTCAGTTCAGTATACTCTAGTCCAGTCTACGTCAGTCCACTCCAGTCGACTTCAGTTCGGTCTTCTGATCTGTTTGGAGTCTGTGCTGGTTGATATCTATGCCAGATGCGGCCGGCGGCTCAGGGCAGTCGGAGCGGCAAGTCAGGAGGGAGTTAGGGATTGGAAGCATTAGGAGAGGAGTGAGCAGCAGCAGAGGAGGATGCTTATGATGATGAGGATGTGGTGGGCGAGGAGAGCGATGAGGATGGAGGAGGGGAAAATACAAGGGGATGAGAAAAAGTAAAAGGAGGGTGGTGGAGGATGAGAAGGAGGAGGAGGAGGAGGGGGAGGAGGAGGAGGAGCAATTGCAGAATGAGGAGGGAGGGAGGGAGGGAGGGAGGGAGGGAGGGAGGGAGGGAGGAGGAGGAGGAGGAGGATGAGGAAGAGAAGAAGCGAGGAGGGAGATCATCGAGGAGGAGGAGGATAATCAGTGGCAGGGGCAGCACCTGGAGGCGCTGTAGCGTCCAGGCTGGCTCAGTGGACGTGTCTCCATGGCGGCTGCTTCTGCTCCTGCTCGTCTTGCCACTCTCCTCCTTCCCAGCCCATCTGGTCCCATTCTCTCCTCCCCCTTTCTTGCTGTTCCTCGTCTGCCTCCTGCCCAGGACTCGGGCCCCGACACTCGAACGGGCTTGCTGGCCGTCGCCCGCCAGTCGAGAGAGTCGGCGCAGCATACAGTGGGGGCGCGCATCAAGAAACCACATGCTTTTCGCCAGGGTATCCTGGGTTTCTTCGCTCCTCGCGCTGCGCGGCGACTTCCCGCAGCCGTTGAAGGAGCTACTGCGTTCAGGGTGCTCCAGGTTTCCCTTCAGGTGCACCTCGCGCACGGGTTCTCAGGCTTGGGTTTCTTGCGAGGGTTTCTTGCGGCCGCGCCCGCACTGTACCAATAGGGAGGCCTTTCGTTTTTAGCACGTCGCAGGTAGCACACGAAGAACAGGGGATCCTATTTGTAAGAACGGGGTAATGATACTAATCGGAGCAAGTGGCGCGCGCCTCGTCTTGACTGCACCCTCTCGGCATGCTCCGCGCCCAGCGTACAACTGCAACAATGGTGCGCCGGCGTAGGAGGACGGGGATCAGGATACTAAATCGAATGGGTAAGAATGCACTGGCGGCGGGATGCGCGAGCGCCGGAGATGCAGGGGATGCGCATGCGGCCAGGGAAGTAGCTGCCAATGACGATGGTCATTCTAGTTGTTTCAGCCGTGCCACGCTGAGTTGGTCCGCGAACGCGGCTATTTTTTACGGTCGTCTCGCACATCGCGCGTTGATAGAGGGCCAGACTTGAGGTTACACCGACTCCGCGCGCACACCGCACGTGAGCCCACCTGGGCACCTTGGCTCCTGCGGAACGCCGAGGTCGAGAAGATGGTGACCAAGGCCGTGGCCAAGCGCGTGGCGGAGCTGGAGAAAACCGTGAAGTCGAAGCTTCAGCAGGAGATTGAGGCCGCGAAGAGCCAGGCGGAGAGCGATCTCGGGATCTCACAGGATGACTTGGAGATCGCGCTGCGCCAGGAGCTCGCTGAGAAGATCAAGGACTCGGCGGCTGCGCTCCAGCCCATGGCGATCTCGAGCGTTTAGATGCCGGCGGTGGTGCGACCTTGCCCCCCGCCGTTCCACCCCTCATCAATAGGGAGTCCTGTGGGCGGGCTTGACCTCCCACTTCCCCTCCTCCCCACTTCTCGTCGTCCTCCTTCCTCTTCCTCCTCCTCCTCCTCCTCCTCCTCCTCTTGTTCTAGAGTTGTTGTCCAGGTTGTAGGGGTGGTTGCTGGACGGCTTCTAATACTTTTGGGCGGCTCCTCCTCCTCCTCCTCCTCCTCCTCCTCATCATCATCCTCCTTCTGGCTTTCGGGCCGATGTTGACAAAGCGAATGAACCATCCGACGATTCTACTGCAGGCGAAACATACTCTTGGGTGGCTTGGGGGTGCCCAGGGCCCCCTGCGGAGCCCCCCTCTATGAAGCGACCCCAAAACTTGGCAACACCTTGTCCCGGGCGCCAGGCGAAGCCTGCCCGCGGAGAGGGAAGCGGCCCCCCTCATCAGGTGGAGAGCCGGTGGGGGCCGTGGCTTGGGGGGGCTGCGGCCGCTCCTCGGATCGGGCCGAACGAAAGGGGGGGATAGGGAAGGGGGGGGGTACGAAATCTGCTGATTGCAGCTGGTTTCGGCCCCGCCGCCGGGCCCATTCCTGATTTTGCCGGACGTCGGGTCTGCTGATGCTTTTGGCGGGATCGTCCTGGATTTTGACGGTCCAGCTTCCGTGGGATGTCTGCGGCGGGAGCCAGCGTCAAATTCCAGGTTGGGTCTCGTCGGTTTCCAGACGGCCCCGTCAGGCCAACCCGAGTCCCCCGAATGCGAGTCTTACATCTCCCCGACGGGGGGCCAGGGGGGGATCCGCCACAGGGACGAGCTGTGTGGGGGGTCGCCTCCAGGAAGTGCGCGCCTTGTCGTCGTCGTCACCGCCGCCGCGCCGCCGCCGCCGCCGCCGCCGCCGCCGCCGTCGTCCTCCTCCTCCTCCTCCTCCTCCTCCTCCTCCTCCTCCTCCTCCTCCTCCTCCTCCTCCTCCTCCTCCTCCTCCCCCTCCTCGTCCTCTGGCGCCAGAGCCGTTTCAGGTTTTTTTCCCAACCGTCCTGTGGTGCTGGGTCCTTGCTTTGAAGAGACAGCGCCGCGCGCTTCTCACCACCTCCTCCTCCTCCACGCCACACGACCTGCGGACCCCCGAAGGCCCACAGCGGCAGCGCCTGCGGGGCGGCTCCGCACCCGCGCGAGGCACGCCCCCCTCGCGCGCTCCGTGGCCCCCGCCGGGGAGCGCCGCCTGGGGACCCGAACGGCAGCGCCCGCAGGGCGGCACCGCACCCACGTCGGCACGCCCCGTCACACGTTTCGTGGCCCCGTGGGGAGCTCCACTGGAGGCCCCGGTGGCAGGGTCCGCATGCGGCCCGCCCAGTTCGGCGCACCCCTCACACGCTTGTTTCGTGGCCCCAGTGGGAGCTCCACCAAAGGCCCCACTCTACTTGCGACTCACCGCCCATTTCGGCAGAGCCGTCACACGCTTCGTGGCCCCATAGGGAGCGCAGCCACGGGCGGTTGTCTTAATTGTCTTACCCACAATTGCAGATGGCCGTGTCCTTCGTCAGAATAGTTTTTAGGAGACGCAAGGAGAGAGAAAGAGCGAGAGAGGGGGAGAGGGAGCGAGAGAGAGAGAGAGAGAACGAGACAGTAACGTACGTGTTGTATGGCTGTAATGAAGAGTCTTTGTTACATAACTTCCGAATTATTCCTGAGGGGCCCTGGTCCATAGTTCTTATTGGCTAAGAAAGAACAGGTCCTCATTGTAATTTCTTCGCAGGGAATCCTTCAGAAGAGCTCCTTAGGAAAAGGTCATTACGTACGAGTCTTTCTGACATGAGCCTTACCGAAGACATCCTTTATATAGGATGTTTCCTCAGAAGTCCAATCATCCTTACACTCGCGTTCTTGTCAAGACATCCTTGCTAATGAATCCTCTTTCTAGACGCTTCGCGTAACCCCACCAGTTCGAAGTGAGAGTCACTGAGGCGGGTTGCCTTGCCTGAGTGCTTTTTTTAGTGCTTCTTTTACGCGTTGCCCCGCTGGAGTGTTACCTCAGGCCGCGTCTCTAGGTCCCCCGCCCAGGGGCACCTGCGTTGCTGTCCTACAGCGACAGCCACTCTTTTCGGTGCCCAGGGGACGGCCGTAGGTGCACCCCCCCAGCGCACCTTCCTTTGCTGTCCACTGGACAACCGCCCTCTGCCAGTAGCAGGGATCAGTCGCCTGAAATAGTCGCCTCCCTGCTCGCCGCTCAGCCGGCTTTTTGACAGGTGCAACTTCAGCTGTGTTGCGTAATGCTGCGCAACATGGCCGTCCAAGCGGCGCTTCCGACGCTGGCGCACTCCAGCCCGGGCTGCACCGGCACCGTTCGGCTACCCCCCCCCTTCTTTCTACGTGACTAATGCGGCGGTTAGCTGCACCCCCTACACGTGTATACGCTCTCGGCGTGCAGCTGCCATCCAGTTACGTATCTCTTGCGGCGGTTAGCTGCACTTCCCTTCTCCACGCCAAGTCGCACTCTGCGGGCTGCAGGAGCCCTCCCACAGCCGGTCGACACTGTGACTTCGGAAGGACGGCGGTGTCCACTGAGGTGAGGGTGACTGTGACGGGTGCCTTGCCAGAGTGTTGCCTCGCCCGCGTTTCTCGGCGCACCTTCCCTTTTCCACCGGTACCGACTCGTCCGTCGGCCGCCGCCAGCCCCAACAGCTCTGAAGTGGCGTTCGTTGGTTGCGCCCTGAGTGGTCCAGCCTTCAGCGCCGACGGCCCGTTTTTCCACCGCCAGCAGCCGGTTCCCCGGGCTGGTGCCAGTTGTTTGTCTGGGGTGATGCTCGGGGCTTGGCGCCGCAAGGGCGATTCTCCGTAGCACCCGTATCACTGTGCGCTCGTTCTTTTGGACCGGGCGGCGTTTAGGTGCGTCACTTCGAATGTGGAGCATTTTGCTCAGTGCACGTGCACCGCACCTTGTGTGCAATTAGCTTGTACCGCCGTCCCGGACACGCTTGCTGCCGCCAGACCGTAGTCGCGCGGCCGCCCACCGACAAAATTACTCGACGCGGGGCTCCCCATATGTGCATCTCATTATCTTGGTACGTCTTTCTCTTGATACCTGTCAATGAGCGCCTGTGTGCGAGGGCGAACCGCTCGCTCGAGACATTCCCACAGTCTGCAAGCATGAGTGCGACCAATAGCAAATCTGAGAGCGACTGATTCTGAGTGTGAGTTAATCTGGGTGCGATTGAGCCTGGGTTTGAGTGGGTATGCGTGTGAGTAAATATGAGCGCGAGTGCGTTTGTGTGCGAGTGGGTCTGAGTATGGACGAATCTGACTGTGAGCCAGTCTGTGATTGAGCGGATCGTAGCATGATGAGTCTGAGCATGAGTGAGCCTGGGCTTGAGTAGGTCTGAGTGTGAGAAAAAATGTGTGTTAATGAATCTGAGTGCGAGTGAGCCGAGTGTGACTGGGTATGGATGCGAGGCAGACTGAGTGTGAGTCGGTCTGCGTTTGAGCGGACCGAAGGACGATGAGTCTGAGCAGGAGCGAGTCTGAGTATGAGTGGTTCTGAGCGTGAGTCTGAGTATGAGTAAGATTAAGTATGGATATGAGCGAGTCTAAGTGCGAGAAAGCCTGCGTGTGACCGAGTCTGAGTATGAGTGAGTATGAGTGCAGAAGAGTGAAGGAGAGCGGAGAGCGAAGGAGAATGAGGCGGAAGCGTTTGAGTAAAACCTAAAAGCCTTGGAACATCGAAACTCGCTCGTCTGGCCCTGGCTACTCGAGTTGCCCACGTCCTCCTCTGCTTCCTCCTCCTCCTCCTCCTCCTCCTCTTCCTCTTCCTCCTCGCTTCCTCCTTCTCATCTCTTCCTCCTCGTCCTCCTCCTCCTTCTCCTCTTCTCCTCCTCTTCTCCTCCTCCTCCTCCTCCTCCTCCTCCTCCTCCTCCTTGGGATTGCTGAAGCCAGCGATTCGCCTGAGACATCCTCCCAAAACTGTTCCGAAAACGACAGATGCCCAGCAGCACAACGGCCAAACCGCCTGAGACATCCCCGCGAACTGGGCGCGAACGTCCTCCAAATTTGTTCCGACAGCGAAACATGTTGGAAGAGAAAATGGCCAAACCGCCTGAGCAATACCCACAACATCCCGCGAAAGGGGCCGAGTGCAATACCCCCCCGCCGCTCCCCTTAGAGTGCTGAAACCAGCGAATTGCCGGAGACATCCTCCAAATCTGCTCCGGAAGCGAAACATGTTGGAAGAGAACATGACCAAACCGCCTGAGACATCCCCACAAAATCCCACGAAAGGGGCCGAGTGAAATACCTCCCCGCCGCTCCCCTTAGAGTGCTGAAACCAACGAATCGCCTGAGACATCTTCCAAATCTGCTCCGAAAACGAAACATGTTGGAAGAGAAAATGGCCATACCGCCTGAGACGTCCCCACAAAATTCCGCGCAAGGGGCCGAGTGCAATACCCCCCCGCCGCTCCCCTTAGGAGTGCTGAACCAGCGAATCGCCTGAGACATCCTCCAAATCTGCTCCGAAAGCGAAACATGTTGGAAGAGAAAATGGCCAAACCGCCTGAGACCTCCCTACAAAATCCTGCGAAAGGGGCCGAGTGCAATACCCCCCCACCGCTCCCCTTAGAGTGCTGAAACCAGCGAATCGCCGGAGACATCCTCCAAATCTGCTCCTGAGTGATGAGTGAGTCTGAGTGATGAGTGAGTCTGAGTGATGAGTGATGAGTCTGAGTCTTGACTGAGTCCGAGTGATGAGTGAGTCTGAGTGATGAGTGAGTCTGAGTGGTGAGTGGGTCTGAGTGATGAGTGAGTCTGAGTGATGAGTGAGTGGGTCTGAGTGAGAGGAGTGGTGTGTCGGTGTGTTCTCTCTCCTCCGGCGCGGTCCGCCAATTATTCACTGCGTGGAGCTCCCCATATGTGCATATAGTCGCATGAACCTGTCCGCCGTGAATGTCTAGGCGCAAGAGCTTTCGAATATACACGGGCTTCAGTTGTGACGGTCTGGACATAAATCTAACTGCGAATGAAGTGGAGCGTGAATGAGCCTCAGTAGTACGAGCGCGTCTTTGTGCATGAGCCTGGGGCCTCCTGGGGCCTCCTGAAACCTACTGGGGCTTCCTGGGGTCTCCAGGAGCCTCTTGGGGCCTCCTGGGACCTCCTAGGGAGGTTTCGTGCCCCAGGAGAGGCGCAATATATAGCAACAGACGTACATAAAACATTGCGGATTAGAGCCACAGGAGAAGGGCAATCTATAGGAACACGCGTAAAACACCAAGGACTCGTGCCCCAGGAGAGGCCCAATATATAGGAACATAAGTAAAACATGTAGGATTGTGTACACAGGAGAAGGACAATCTATAGAAACATACGTATAACATCAAAGAATCGTGCTCCAGGTGAGGCCCAATCGATAGGAGCATACGTAAAACACATGGGATTGGAGCCACTCCTGTTGCCTTCTGAGGCCTCCTGCTCCTGGGGCCTCTCGGGGCCTCCTGTTGCCTTCCGAGGCCTCCTGGCGCTTCCTGTTGCCTCCTGGGGCCTCCTGTGGTTTCCTGAGGCCTTCTGGAGCTTCCTGGGGCCTCCTGGAGCCTCTTGGGACATCCTGTGGCCTCTTGAGTCTTTCTGTGGCCTCCTGATGCCTCCTGGGACCTCATGTGGTCTCCTGGGGCCTCCTGGAGCCTGTTGGAGCCTCCTGTGGCATCCTGAGAAGAATCTGCGCCCACGAGCCTGGCCACCAAAACAAGCAAACCGATCGAGACATCCTCAACATCTGGCCCACCTGGGGGGTGAAAATGAGCGCCTCGCTCGAGACATCCTCCAAATCTGCTCCGAACAGCGAAGGATGTTGGGACAGAAAACAAGCAAACCGCCGCTCGAGACATCCCCACAAAATCCAGCGAAAGGGGCCGAGTGCAATACCCCCCCGCCGCTCCCCTTAGGAACGTGAAAATGAGCGCCTCGCTCGAGACATCCTCCAAATCTGCTCCGAAAGCGAAGGATGTTGGGACAGAAAACAGGCAAACCGCTCGAGACATCCCCACAAAATCCAGCGAAAGGGGCCGAGTGCAATACCCCCCCGCCGCTCCCCTTAGGAACGTGAAAATGAGCGCCTCGCTCGAGACATCCTCCAAATCTGCTCCGAAAGCGAAGGATGTTGGGACAGAAAACAGGCAAACCGCTCGAGACATCCCCACAAAATCCGCGAAAGGGGCCGAGTGCAATACCCCCCCGCCGCTCCCCTTAGGAACGTGAAAATGAGCGCCTCGCTCGAGACATCCTCCAAATCTGCTCCGAAAGCGAAGGATGTTGGGACAGAAAACAGGCAAACCGCTCGAGACATCCCCACAAAATCCCGCGAAAGGGGCCGTGCAATACCCCCCGCCGCTCCCCTTAGGAACGTGAAAATGAGCGCCTCGCTCGAGACATCCTCCAAATCTGCTCCGAAAGCGAAGGATGTTGGGACAGAAAACAGGCAAACCGCTCGAGACATCCCCACAAAATTCCGCGCACGGGACCCCGTGAGATACCCCCCCGCCGCTCCCCTTAGAGTGCTGAGACGAGCGAATCGCCTGAGACATCCTCAACATCAGTGTGTGTGTGGGTCATCCGATGAGTGGACCTGAGTGAGTGTAGTGAATGTATGAGTACAAGTACGAGTGAGTCTGAGTGATGAGTGAGTCTAAGTGATGAGTGAGTCTGAGTGAACAGTGAGTCTGAGTGATGAGTGATGAGTCTGAGTCATGACTGAGTCCGAGTGATGAGTGAGTCTGAGTGATGAGTGAGTCAGAGGAGGTGAGAGTGTTCCTGTGTTCCTCCGGCGCGGTCTGCCAATAAGAAGAACCTCATCTCTTTGGATATGGGGAATAACAAGAACCCCATACTTAGGATATGGGGAAAAAGTAACCCCACCAGTCGCTTCGGAGTGGCTCAGCCTTCCGTCAGACGCGGCGCTTCCCCTGGACCCATTCCAGCCTTTCAGTCAGGTTTTCGACGTCACCTCGGCAGCTTAGCCCTATCAGCTTGCATACGCCGCTGGTACGGCCCTGGACCTGGCGCCCCGCTGGCGACTCGTTCATCGTTCACCTCGCCTGCGCGTACTCCAGGCGTGTGAGGCGCGTAGGCATCTGCGCGTACGTCCTCGCGCTCTCTGAGTGGTTCAACCCGCCTGGCATACAACGAATTTCCTGGCATTTTGCTGGGCTGCACGTTGCCCGAGCTTCCTTGGGTGCCCTCAGCCTGTCAGCTTCTCCGCGCGGCACAGCAGGTGCTTGGTGAGCTGGCCCGGCCGGCCTGCGGCGCTCCCAGTAGCTAATTAGGCCCGTTTCCGCGCCCCGGAACGCTTCTGACTCCGCCTGCGCCTTTGCTTGCGGACGCGACCGAAAAAGTAACCCCACCAGCCCTAGCGTGCTCGGCGTTCGACTTGTTTCGCGCGCCCGCGTACCAAAAAGTAACCCCACCAGTCCATCTAGAAACGATGCGTCGGCGGGTTGCCCTGATCAGGGATGTGTGGGAACATGCAGCGGAAGAGCGGGCTGGGGAAGCCGTCGTATCCCAAGATGAGGAAGATAGAGGAGGAATCGTCGCCGCCGCCGGAGGAGGAGGAGGAGGAGGAGGAGGACATCGATACCTCAGGCCTCGGAGGTCGAGGGTCTGGCGCCCGCCCAGCCCCCTCAGGGGAGGGGCACGACCTGGCCGAACGGCCTCACGAACTCGAGCTCCGCCTCGAGCTCCTTGCAGCCATGGCGACGAGCTACTTGAAGTCCAGCATCCTGAAGTTCGTGCCGCTCTCCCCCTCGGCCTGCGACTTGGAACGCCTCCAGGTGCTGCTCGGGCCAGACCGCCCGCGTTCTCCCCGAAGAACTGCTTGGCGTCCAGCTCCCTCTCCTTCATGTAGCTGCTCCGCTCCTGCACGTACTGCGAGTATACCGCCAGGCAGTACTGTATCACGTGGTCGCGCAGCGAGTACACCTCCAGGCAGCACTCTGTCACGTCCTTATTGTCCACGTACAGCTCGAGAATTTTCTGGGGGTCGCAGGTACCCAGCATCCACCGCTCTGCTGGTTCTGACCCTAGGCGAACCACTCCCTTCGTTGAGAGAAGGGCTGAGGCAGCTGGGCCTTCGCTTCACGCCAACTGGACCCCTTTCCGCCATCAAGCTGTCGAGGATCGTGGCCACCAGCGTGCTCATGAAGGTTCGCCTGCTCTCCTCGTGGTGCGCACACTCCTCGTCGGTGCTGGTCTTGTCCGGCAGCCGCTCCCTGCTGCACCCGCGGTGGGGGGAGCGGAGGCTGAATCTCCTACGTCCCCCCGCGCCCTCCTGCCCCCTCGGCTGGACGTGCACGTTGAAGCCCCCTGCCAGAGAGAGCGGATCCCGTTGCAGAGGAAGGCGTGCCTTTTGGGGACGGGGCATCATGAATGGCAGCTTCCGCCAGCCCACCCTCCTCTGCTGGCGTCACTCCTTGGCAGTGTGGCTCCCTGGCGGCGAGTAGTTCTCTGAGATGATGTCCTGGTGGTCCTGCTCAACCGTGGCCATCGCATCGACTCCGTTGGTCATCATCTCTACGTCGTGAGAGATGCTCTCTGCGATGATGTCGGGTGATCCGTGTCCACAGTGGCCTTGGCATCAACCTCGGTTGCTCTCACCACCGCGTCAGTGTGGTCGTGGTGATTCATCTGGTCACCTGGCTCGCTTGTTTCACTCATCTGCACGGCTTGAGATCCATCACGCGGTGCCCTGGCCTGGTGAGTGAAGCCGCCACGACGCATCGCATTGCCCAGCATGGTGTTCTTATCCTCCTTTGATTCACAAAAGCGCATATCATTATCACGAACACGTTGATGCAGCGCTGCCATCCTCTGCTCGTAGATGCTGGAGCTCTCGATCTTGGTTTTGCTGTTCTTGATGATGTCGACCTTGATGTACATCGTGCTGGCGAGTGCGCCCGTGCAATGCTTGCAATTGGGGGTGGTCGCGTCGATGTATCGCCCGAGCTTCTTGTGGGTTTCGATGCCTTTCGTCAGGTTGCTCAGAACTCCCAAGCCCTTTGTGGTGGCGGCCGTGCAGTGTAGGCGAAGCTTTAATCGTCGGCGTTGCTTTGCCGAGGCTCCGCACCTCGCGCAGATGAAGACTGATTTGGCGATCTCAGTGGTGTCCAGTGTGCCTCGCTGGTTGACGGCGGCCAGCCTGTGATCTTGCCGGATCTGCATGTGCTCCTTCAGGAAGCTTGGGGCGCCTTGACACCCAGTAGGTGGAAGTTGCGCTCCAATGGTGTGCAGTTGCAAATAAGTCTCACAATGCACACCGAATTCACCTTCTTTCCATCGGTGCCATGCCTCCTTCCTGGTATTGCCCGCTCGACGGTGTGCAACAGGCCGCCTAGTCCATCTTGTCTGGTCGTCGTTGTCGAAGATGGGAAGCGCGTTGGCGACGAGCTGCGCAACATTGCCGATCCTGGCGACAGCCTCCTCCATCTCCTCCACGACCTGCTCATCAGGTGGCATGTGCATGGTTGTAGCCATCCTGGCCCGCACAACTGCCACTAGGCTGGCGTCTGTCAGTCTGCGCTGGCTGGCTGATAACGCTGCGTACTCCGCCCCTGACCTGTGAGCCTTGACGTAGCGGCGCTGCTGGGCGAACCTGAAGCCATCCAGCGACTGCGAGACGTGCGCGACACACGCGTGGGGAGACTTGCTCTTTATCTGGTGACCCTTGGCCTTGTTGCCGAGCTTGTTGACGCCGGCGAAGTCCGCGCAGACCTGGCGGGGGCGGTCGGCGATCTGCCACGCGAAGGCCGCGCCCAGGTGCTCGCCAGTGGCCGATGATTGCGGCGAGGGGGCAGGGGCGGGCGCATACGTGGGGCGCGAGGGCGTGCTGGAGCGCGGGCCCAGGGCCCCGGCGCTCCATCCAGCTCGCTGGCACTCTCGGACTGGTGGCTCGATGCAAGACCCACCTGTGGCAACTTCCATGCACGCATCCTCAGTTGCGAGGACATCTTGGGCCATCTGCTCAGGCGTAACATCCTTCACTTCTCCTTGCGCATCGAGAATCTCACGTCTGACTCCGAGGTCCAGGGGGGGGTGGGAGCGGAGGTTGGATTGGCGAATGTCCACTGCGTGAATCTCGGTTCGTCTCCTCGCTGACGGATCTGATCGAGAAGAGCGACTGGAACCTCAGTTTTTGCTCGGGCTTGCTGCATTTCAGGGCGCTCGCAGTCAACGAGACGGCGGAGAGGTGCATCTTCAGCTCCGCGTTGGCATCTCCCATCGGACGTTGGGTTTAGACTCCACCGCGCGCCACGTTCATCAAGCAAAACTTCTGGTGGGCCGTGTAGCGCTTGCTCTTGGGAGAGATCGTGGGCGCTGGGAAGTCGAGGGTCATCCTCGTTGCGCCCCCGAGCCCCATCTTGCTCGCAAGCGCTTTCTCGCGCTGGCATTGGAGCCCCTGTTGCAGCATCATGAGCAAAAATACCTGGCGTAAAGCTGGTTCACTTTCACTTCATCTCCTCGGCGGTTGACCCCTAGTAGCCCCGTCTTTGGCGTCCAGCCTGCGTGTTGGATGGGGGGCGCTGCACGCTGCAGCGGCCCTCTGGCATTGCCCCAGTTGCTGCGTGGGCCTGGCACTTCAACTGCCCGCCGCCACCATGTAGGTAGTAGAGCGAGTGGAGCGGGAGCCTGCTGCGGTGGCGATACAGCCACCCAGACCAGTCGTGACCACTGGGCCGTAGGCGCCATCGCTGTCGCGACGGTCGGGCCCCCAAGCAGTGCCAGCCCCGCAGTGGCTGGGGCCCCTCCATGGCACGGCTTGCGGTGCTTCCCACAGTCGTGGCGTAACCAGTGAAGTTCCGCATCTGAAAGTCCATTGACCTCCGCGCCGCAAGTAGCTGCTGGTCGGCCCCCCGTGCTGTATATCCGACCACTCCTGTGAGTCTGTCGCCCTGGGAGTCGTCGTCGATAGCGCCCGTGTTTCTTCAGACGTCGTCGGTAAACTCGTATTCTGTCTTGGTGTTTCCGTCTCGTGTTCCTGGCCAGTCATCGGCGTCCGCCCGTGCAATCCCCGCCCAGATAGGTGGCCCTTTGTTGGCCCGCGCTGTGCTCTATGTCCAGCTGCGCGACCACTTCCTTGCTGATTCTGACTAAGCTGGCGACGACCACAATGCTTCTCATTGAGTCGCGCCCCCAGGCGCTTGGCGGTGGCGAAGAAGTCTTTCCCAGCTCGCACTGCCAGTGAGATCGCGATGCCCTTCGCGTCGCCGTTGACGCCGAGCGAGGCGTCGTCGATGTAGGACGGAAACTTAACCAGGGGGTGGAGAGGAAAGCATTGATCGTACTGCTCGAGGGCGCGCGCCTCAATGACCACATCAGCATAGCCATCCCCAGCAGGAAGCCCATCATGTGCGTGCCGAGGTTGCGTTCCATGGTGTTGGCGAAGACGTATGATCCGTGGCCCTTTACATTGGTTGTAGATCACCTTTGTCATCGCCATAGGGATGCCCAGTCGTGCCAGCTTGTCCCGTGCTTCATCCAGTGATATGGTATCATAGTACTTGTTGTAGTCCGCGATGATGGTGGCTGTGTGACGCCCAATGGGTACGTTCTGCTCCGCGTCCGCAGCCAGGATCCAGGCCGCACCAATTGTTGCTATATCTGCGTCATTGCTGGCTTCCGCAGGCGCTGCCAGACTCGGCAAGCCACTGAGTATAATGTAATCGACCGGTGCCCACCTGCCGCCTTGGGTAGCATCGGCATCACCACCCACGTGAGTTGTATCGGGAAAAACCAAATATTTTCACGCGCGCCAGCATGATGTCGCACAATCCTTCCAGCGCGTCGTCGCGCAGTCTCTGCAGGTGGGCGGAGTGGAAGCCGTCGAGGCTGCTGGAGGTCTTCGCGCTGAAGGAGTTGGAAGCCCTTTTGATGTGCTCTGGTGTCGGCCGATCCAGGGTGGATCGGTCAGGGATTTACGCTTTTGGAGCTGCCGTCGTAGCCCTCCGAAGTACTGCCTGCTTGTCCTCCATGTCCTTGGCGATGTAGTGCGGGTGCCCCGTGATGCCGTGCTGGCCGTCATTGATTGCCGTAGGTGCGTGCGCGTCTCATACTCGGGCAAGGCGGTGGAACTTGCCTGCGCCGCCAGCGTCTGCCAGAGTCCTTGTTGGCGAGCTGCATCGCACAGTTGATGTCCTCATCGAAGTCCTCCAACGGGTGGGTGATGTCATCGCGCGTGTATGCCCTTAGCACCAACCGCCTTGCCTGCTGCGCCGAGGAGTCCAACCGCGCACTGAGGCATTGTCCCACGTTCTCGACAGCAAGGCAACCCTGCACCTCATCATCGTAGGTGAGCCGTCCAGCGGCATCGCCAGCACCATCTGTCGCTGTAACCAACACATAGCCTGCACCTCCTCATCGGACACGCTCTCATGCGTACGGTCTACCTACTTCGGTTGTAGCGAGCGGGCGTAGGACCTGGCCTTGATGTCGGTGATGGTGAGGTGTCCAATGCGCGTCGCAGCTCGAACAGCTCATTTACCCCACGCCTTAGACAGGAAGCGTCACGCCGCCGTCGCTGCCTCCTCCTTGGCCATGCGCAGGGACTCCACCGCAAAGCCGCGCTCCAGCGACCAGGTATCCTCCTCCAAGAACGGGCCGTGGACGTGAGCTTCGCCCCTCCAACATACGTGAGATACCGCGCCTTGCTGCCCTCCGCCACGAGTTGCAGTTGCACTGGTCGGCGTGGTTTCGCAATCCACCCAAGGTCCGCGCTTTGTTTGACCAACGTCCGCATGGCGCCCGTGGAGGGCCCGAAGTAGCCCAGCGTGGTGAGTCTCGGTGCCGTCCTGCAAGTAGGGTGTCGCGGTACTGCCAACTCCAGCTGCGCCTGCACGAGGAAGCTGGACTCTCGCACGACCTGTGGGTCCATGTTCCAGTGGCCGCCGACGATGCCGGGGTACTGCTGCCCTGCCATGGCGAGGCCCACCGTCATGAGGATCTTCGCGTTGCGCATGCTCATGCCCTCCACCGTGTGAAACTGGATGTTGATGACGTTGATGGGCGGCCAATTCGGCAGTTCCAAGACCATGCGCTGCGCTCGGCCTGCGACCAGCTCCGTGCAGTAGGCGATCCTGGCATTAACCTTTCCCACGCGGCACAGTGGAGCATCGCCTGAGTAAGTCGGTCCTCGCAGCCCGACTCCTTCCAGCGCAAAAATTGCAAGCTCTGCTGATGGTCGGTGTCCCTGTGCCGCGTGGCCAGGCACGATGAAGCATTGCCATCCATGGGCTGTGGACCGCGAGTTTAGGCTCTCGTAGTCACCAATAGCGTGCCCAATCTCATGTGCCAGTATGACCACTGCAGTGGACCGTCGAGGCCGCCGTTGCAGGGTCTTCTTGCTATGGTTCACGCTGAACGGCTCGAAGGCGCGCGTCATCTCGAGCAGCTCTGGGATCTCCTGGCACGGGGAGCACGGGTCATGCAGACGGAGCCCGCTGGCACGAGGTCGGGCGTTACCCACCACGCCCGCCACCTGTGCGCACAGACCCTTCTGCGGTCTTGCGGTGCTTCGTGCTCTGCGCGCTAGTGACGGCCTCCTCGAGTTGCTCCTTGGTCCATGGTGAAGGTTGCTGGCCGCCCTTGTGGAGCTGTTTCCAGAGCTGCTCGACATCCCCCTTGATCAAGGCCACGAACTGGACGTCTTTTGCTCCGCGCTTTTCAGCGCGACCTTGGGATGGATCCTCCTCCATGGGGGGCAGTGCCATCTGCTCCCTGTGGCTCTCCAGGTGGTGCATCGTCGTCATTGCCATGGTCCGGAACAGGAATCGCAGCAGCCGCAGATGCCAGCTTCCCGTCGACCTTGTACAACGCCTCCTTGATCTGCCCGAAGTGGGGGCTGGCCTTGAATGCTGCCAGCGCCTCCTTCGCCCCAGGAACTTGGAATGGCTCATCGTCGAAATCGAACTCGACGATTTCCTCCGCCGCGACGCTGGCCAGCTTCGCCCTCGCCGTCGGCCGTTGGCCGCGCGCCTCCAGCAGCGCGCGCTCCTGCATGTCCGCCTCCAGCATGAAGACCTCCACTTCAGCGCCGCTTGCCGCGATGGCCTCCTGCTTCTCCTGGATCTTCTCGGCGACACTCGCAAGCTGCTCCTGCAAGCCACTGTGGTCGCTCTGCAGTGGCTTTGTGCGCCGCCCCTGGCGGGCGAGGTGCCCGTGCTTGCTGCTGGAGGTCCTCGAGTGCTTGCGGAAGGAGATTCAGTGGCCCACCGTCCTCCTCAACCCTGCTGCACCCCTTGAGGCCCTTCTCGCGCTAGCTGACCTTCTCCTGCAAGGCGGTCCTCTGGTGGAGGCTGGCCTGGTCTCCGCCCGGCCCCCCCTTGGGCCCGCCATTCGGCTCGGGCGCAGCTGCGCCCGTGCAAGGTGCCGATGTCTTCTTCGCGAGCCCAGCCGCCTGCTGCGTGAGCGCCCGCATCTGCTCCCCGAGGCCGACGTACTCCTTGGACCACGGGGCGAGCTTGCGTACCGGCTGTCCTGAGGTATCAGCACCCGCCCTTGCAGGATGTCGTTGCCCTTCTTTGGCGCGAAGGTCCTGATCCGCCAGCCTGGCAGCATCAACCGCGCGCCGCGGAGCCGACTTCCCGCAGGAGCACGTGATGCGCGACGCCCAGTTGTTGGCCTTGCCGCAGGAGCAGCCCCAGAACAGCGTCTTGGGGCCCCGCAAGACACGCAGTTCGGGGGGGGGGGGCAGGCGCCATCCTGCTTCCTCCAGCCACCTCGCCGCTCGCCACAGGCGCTCCTGCAGCGCGGGCGAAGGCCTGCCACACCAGGTGCGGAGGAGGGCGCGATCCTTCGCGCGGCGCGAACGCGCCCAGTGGTGCGCCGCCGCCTCCCGCGATGGCGCCGTGGGCGCTGGTCCCAGCGCGCGATGGGGGGGGGGGGAACGCTCCTTCGCCTGCCTGGCAGGCACCCAGGGGTGGGGGGGGTCCTCCTCCTCGCGAGCCGAAACTGGGGGATGATGATGAGGAGGAGGAGGAGAAGAAGGAGGAGGAGGAGGAGGAGGAGGAGGAGGAGGAGGAGAAGGAGGGGAAGGGGGAAGGGAGGGGGGAAAAGGGAGGAGGCAGGAGAAGGAAGGGGAGGGGGAGGGAGCGGGGGAGAAGGGAGGAGGCAGGAGGAGGAACAGGCAGAAGAGCAGGAGGATGAGAAGGAGGAAGAGGAGGAGGAGGAGGAGGAGGAGGAGGAGGAAGAGGAGGAGGAGGAGGAGGAGGAGGAGGGCGAGCAGAATAGCCAGAGGCCTCGTGGATGCCTCTCTGGGCTTCTCTGGGCTTCTTGGGGGTCTCTCTTGGGAGCCCCGTGGGGACCTCTGGGGGCCGTTTCGGGGCCTCCTGTGCACCTCTTGGCACCCTCGTAGGGCACCCATGGGTGCCTCGGCGGCCATCCTGGGGCCATCTTGGAGGGGATCGATCAAATACGCGGGTCTACTCAATTAGCGCCGCACCCCCCCCTGGAGGCCAATGTGGGCCCAACACCTCAGTACAAACAATGAGTTTTGGCTCAAGGCCTATTGGACGTCCAGCCGCCGCATTCCAACCTTCGCCCACAACCCGAACGCGTGAGAGCGGGCAGGCCGTCGCTGTCCAGGAGGGGTGCCGATTCAAATGCCGGCGGTCGGTGCGATGGTGCAGACGAAGGGGAAGGGGGACTCAATCGCCCTCGTCAGCACGCCAGTGCGGATGAGGTCGAAGGGGCGGGGGGACGCTGTTGCCCTCCTCAGCACGGATCCGTTAGAGTCGGCTGCCAAGGCGGGAGCGCAGAACGAGTGGCCGTTGTGGCGGCTGAGCTTCGTCGCGCTTCCGTGCATGTCGATCACGGTCGTGTGGTCGGTCATCATGCCGTGCAGCGCCCCCTACCTGGTGGAGCTCGGGATGAGCCCCGCATCGGCCACCCTCAATAACGTGGCGGGCCCGATCTGCGGTTTCTTCACCTGCCCGCTGGTGGGCGCGCTGTCCGACTCGTCGACCTCGGCCTACGGGCGAAGGAGGCCCATCATCGTGGCCGCGCTCGGCGCCTTGTGGGTGTTTGGGCTCCTCTTCGCCTCCAGCGCGGCGTTGCTGCCCGCCGGCGCGGCCGCCGGCTTTGCGGCCTGCATGCTGTGGCTGATCGACATCGCGCTCAACGCGCTGCAGACGCCCATGAGGGTGCTGGTGGCGGACCTCGCGTCGAGCGGTCAGCAGGTGCAGGTGCAGGTGCTGGTCGCCTGCTTCCAGGCGGTCGGCTTCCTGGTCGGCTTCTCTATCATGAAGGTCTACGGCGGCGACGGCGGCCTCTCGGAGCACATGCTCGAGGTCAGTAAGAGCGTGTTCTACCGCTGCTGGCGGAAAACCGGGGGGGGGTCACTGGGGGTTCCCAACCCGTCCCCCCCCCCCTCGAAAACCGAGGGGGGGTCACTACCGGTTCGACCCCCCCCCCTCCTCCAGTCCATCATGAAAAGGAGGGGGCGTCACTACCAGTTCGAACCCCCCACCCCCCCCTCGCCGCTGGCAAACGATTCCCGTTCATCGGGGCAGTTGGACAGTGGGGGGCGTACTGGGACAATGGTCGGGACGGTGGTGGTGGGGACAGTGGTGTGGGGACAGTGGGACAGTGGTGCGGACAGTGGGACAGTACTGGGGACGGGACAGTGGTGAGGGGACAGCGGGACAGTGGTGGAGACAGTGGGGACAGTGGGACAGTGGTGGGGACGGTAATGGTGGGGACAGTGGTGAAGGTGGTGGTGAGGACGGTGGTGGGACAGTAGTACAGTGGGGAGAGTGGTGGAGACAGTGGGGACAGTGGGAGAGTGGTGGGGCAGTGCTGTGGGGACAGTGGGACAGTGGTGCGGACAGTGGGACAGTGGTGGGGACGGTGGTGGGGGGGACAGTGGTGCTGAGGACAGTGGTGCTGGGGACAGCAGTGGGGGATGTGGTGCGGACGGTGTTGGGGACCCGGGAGTCGTTTGCCGGCGGTGAGTGGGGGGGGTTGAACCGGTAGTGACCCCCCCCGTTCTTTGGAAGGTGGGGGGTTCGAACTGGTAGTGACCCCCCCCCTGGTTTTTTGGAGGGGGGTGGGGGGGGTTCGAACCGTGACCCCCCCTGTTTTCTGGAGGGACGGGGGGGGGTTAGAACCGGTAGTGATCCTCCTGGTTTTCTGGAGTTGGGGGGGGTGCTCGAGCCGGTAGTGACCCCCCCCGTTTTTTTGGGGGGTCCCCCCCTTTTTGGAGGGAGTGGGTGGGGGGGTTCGAACCTGTAGTGACCACCCCCGGTTTTCTGGAGGGAGGGGCCCTGTTCGAACCGGTAGTGACACCCCTGGTTTTCTGGAGGGGGGGGTGTTCGAACCAGTAGTGACTCCTCTCGGCTTTTTGGAGGGGGGGGGGTTCGAACCAGTAGTGACCCCCCTCCGGTTTTCCGGAAGGGGGGAGGGGTTCAGGGGGGGGGGGGGTTGCCGAGGGTAAGGGGGGGGGTCCAGCAGTGTGGGGGGGATTTTCGAAGGGAAGGGGGGGGGACCCCCCGGCTCCAGCGGAAGAGGGGGGGGGAATTTTCCACAGTAAAGCGGCGGTGGATCACGCTCTCTCCGAGATCATGGTCGTGGTGTGCTGCATTCTCACGGCGGCGGTCGCCGTCATGCTCTGTGTGGCCACGGAGACGCGGCCGGCGGGGGACGGCGCCGCCAGGCAGTCCAGCCCCGTGTCGGACGTGCTTCAGGCAGTGCGGGGGAGCTCCACGCTGCTGCGGCACCTGGCCGGCGTGCACTGCCTGGTGTTCGTCGGAGCGACGGTGTGGCTCTCGTACTCCGTGCAGTGGTTCGGCCTCTGCGTGTTCGCGGGCGATCCCGCCGCACCCCCGGGCTCCGCGGCCCATCGCTCGTACGCCTCGGGCCAGGAGGCGTTCGCGTACGGGGGGCAGTGCGGGTCGCTGCTGAAGCTGCTCATGTCCCTGCTCCTCGTCGTCGCCCTCCACCGGACCACGCTGCCCCCCAAGGGCGCCTACGCCGCCTGCATCTTCGTCGGGGCGGGCACCAGCTACGCGGCCGCATTCTTCGTGAAGCACAACGCCACCTTCGCGACGGCCTGCATGGCGCTGTCGGTGCTGCCCTGCGTCGGCGCGCAGGGCATTCCTTGGGGCCTCATCGCCGCCAGCAACAAGGCCGCCGAGGAGCAGGGGCTCCCCGTCAGCACCGCGCTGCAGATGGCCCTGCTGAACTGCGGCCTCGTGGTCGGCCAGCAGCTCACCCACCTGACGCTCGCGGCGCTGGAGAGCTTCGTGGCGCCCACGCTGGCGCTCCCCGCCATGCTGGCCACCGGCGCGGTGGCGCTGACCACGGCGGGCGCCGGCGCGCTCCTGCTCCCGAGCGGCGCCGAGGAGTGCGGGCGCGCTGGGCGCGCGCGCGCCGAGGAGTGCGCCGACCTGGAGCGCCACGGCGCCGACCTCTGACGCGCAGAGGGGCGCGCGCAAGAGCGCAAGGCGCAGAGCGCGAGAGCGCAAGAGCGCGAGAGGTTGGGGCGGGCACGGTGCCCCTCGCGCATGGCGGCGGGCCACGCTCGGGGGCAGCGCAAGACGTTCCCCCTCTTGACTCGATCCCCCGACCCCGCCCCCGGCCGTGCGAATGGGCTTGGCCGCCCTCTGCCGCGCGCGCTCTCTCTCCGGCTCTCCCACAGGAGAAGGGAGGTCGGTGGATGGGCGGGAGGTAGAGGAGGGCAGGAGTTTCTCCGCTCTTTGTCGCTCCGTTCGTCTGGTGGTGGGGCAGGGGGCGTGCTCGCACCCTGCAGGAGTTCCCGTGTGGCCTCTTTGGCTTCTGCCCTGGTTCTGCTTCTGATCGGGGGCCGGCCTGTTCTCCCCGCCGTGCGAGCTGGGAGACGCCCCGCTGAGGCCCAGGGGGCAATTGCAAGGTTTTGACTCTTTGGAGGACGCCGCAGCTCGTTGCCCCACGTCTCAGTCTTGACGGAGCTCGCGTGGGCGCGCGTCGACCTGTGCGCGCCCCCTCTCAACAGATAGGAGCATCAGGGGTGTGGCGTCAAGTCGGGTCTCGGCGTCAGTTTTTTTGTAGATAGGACGACCAGTCACGGACGGTCCATATTTTCCATTGCATGCTTGGCACCCGGTTTGTGTGGTGAGGCCTCCATCGCCGTGTGCTTCTGGCTTCTCGGGCCTCTCCCCGAGTGCTCTTTGCCGTGTCTCGGCGCAGCTGGAGCGACTGCTCCTCTCCTCCTTCTACAGCTGCTCCTCTTACTCTTCGTCCTCCTCCTCCTCCTCCTCCTCCTCCGCGTCATGGCGCAGCTGGAGCGAGCTGCTGCTCAGGTGATGAGGGCGCCTCTGACCGGCAGCCCAGCTCGGTATGAATTCCCTCCAGGTTTCCTCCTTTTTGTAGACAATGTGCGCAGGCCTGCTGTGCGCAATTGGGGTGGGCAGGGAGTGCTGGCCTGCGCGGGCGCGCGGCGCTGTGAGGAGGGGCCTGCGCGGGGAGGGGGGAGCGGTAACAACTTTTTAGTGGCGTGATGGTTAATACACGGCGGAGCTTCCCCGCTGGTGGGTTGCGCGCGCGCGAAGTGAATACGCGTTGGCGACGCAGCAGCTGCCTCGTGCAGAATACGGGCTGAAGTCAAACAAGGAATGAGATTTTCCCACCAGCGATCGCGATAGATTTCTCGCCGCAGCCTAGCCCGCAAGTGTCAGAGGTCCTGCCCTCGTGCGGGGTGGACCGCTGGCAAGGATGCCTACTGCCGCTCTCGTTGTTTAGTCTAGTTAGACCCTCTCACCCCTATGCCTCGTATGATAACAGGGGGAAAGTGGGGACGTTGCATCGTAGATGGTACGCGTCTGCGAACCACTTGCGCCGTTGCTACGCGCCTTTTTTACAGCCGCTCTGGCTCTGTGGACTGAGTCTGCTGCCGCGACGCGTTTCTCCACCGGGTCTCGATTGCGCTAGGCATCTAGCTCGCCGCCATCCAGGAGAGCCACCCCGACCGCGGAGGCCCCGTGGTCGCCTTGGCTCTTGAAGTCCATCCCGCCTCTCGGCTCAGATCGGCGCTCGCTGTAGGATCTTTCGTGGGCGAGGGGCGTCAGTGCCCCTTCGCAGGCACGCGCGGGCCGTGACAAAAATACGAGCAATGAGTTTTGCCTTCGAGCCAATGCCATCTTGGACGCTCCAACGCCTCGCGGACCCCCCCGTCCATGTCCACGGGTAGGGGGTAGGGGGAGGGGTCAAGATACCCTCCCCGCCCGCAAACCGTTTCGCTCATTCCCTACCGCCCTCCCAACACATAAGTAGCACCCAGCCTTAGCATGTTCAGTGGTCGCATGGATGGGCAGTTAGTGGGAACCAGCACAGACGCCATGTGCGCGATGGGCCGAGGTGCGCCACGCGTGCCAGGCGCTCTAGGTGCGCCAGGCACTCCTGGGGCCCAAGCGTGCCAGGCACGCCTCGCGCCCCAGATGCACCACGTGCTCCACGTGCGCCACGTGTGCCGCATGGTCCAGCCGCGCCAGGTGCATCACGTCTGGGACACGCGCAGAGTGTGCCAGGTGCACCCGTGCACGTGACAGCACACATCGGGAAACATGTCGGTCCCCACCCTCCTTGTTGAAAACCAGTGCGCAATCGCGGCGGGGAGGCCATAGTGGTGTCTGGTGGACCTGCACACAGCAGGCAACAAGCAACTCCGCTGGCCTTGTCAAACAACTATGGACAGTGATCGGGGGGTGGCCGCGCATGATCCAGAATCGGCCGCGAGCGCAAAGCAGGCAATATGAGGGCACCCCCGCTGACCTGGTGAACAAAAACAGTGCATGTACTCTTTTACAGGGAGGGGGGGGGCTGACATTGGTCCTGGTTGGCTGCCGGTCGCTTTGGGGAGAGTGTTGTACCTTAGAGCTATAAGTGGTAACCCCCGCAAAAAATTACGAACAAAGGGTTGGAAGAGGAAGCGCTCGAAACTACTTACGCCCTAAAGGGCTGGTGGGACTCAGTAGTTTTTACGGACAAATCATTGCCAAGGGCACCCGTCTAAATGAACCATTTCCAACACATTCGTTTGAACTAATCTTAACGAAGGAAACATTACTCAGAACATCTTTAGCGACGGGCGCTTGCCATGCAATCCTTACTCAGTAACTCTTACTGCAGAGTTCTTCATACAGAGCTTTCCTAAGGACATCTCTGTGAGGAATCCTTAGTACGGAATCCTTCCTGACTGTTCCTGAACGAAAGAGTTCTCTCTGTAGAATCCGCAACGCAGAATCCTTTACAAACGCACTTCTTAACAAAGAGTCATTACTGACAAATCCTTCAGGCAGGATCGTTACCGAGGAAATCCCGACGGAGCCCGTACTAATGCATCCTTTTTGATACGGAATGTTTGTTATTTGAGCGCCGCCAGGTTGAATGACAGAGCTCCCACAGAGTGCCGCACGAGCGGGCTCGGACGAACAACCATTGTGAATACACGAGTTTTCCATGTCCAAGGGCCAGCAGTAATTGCACTACACATGCATCGCGTTCGGTGTCCCATGCCTTTGTGAGCCTGTCAGCCTGAGAGCGCATACTTCCACCAAAGCCTGAAAAAGTGTGTCAAGTTTTTCAGAAAGACCTGACACACATGGTTGTTACAGTGGTTGCTGGCCCTCAGAGCCACCTCTTTTCAATGAGTGTTGGCCATTCGGCTTGACACGAGGAGCCACGAGCAAGAGGTATCGGAATCCTTACGAAGGAATCCTAACCGAAGGCCTACTTTTTACAGAGCCTTCTTAAGGATTTTTCGATTCGGAATGCTGAGTGAGGAATCCTCTCTGAATAATCCTTAACAAAAGAGTCCTCACTGTAGAATCCGTAATGAGTAATCTTTTACAGGAAAAGGTCGTACAATAATGAGTCATTACTAAGGAGTCGTTCAGAAGAAGGGTTCTTACTGAAGAAATACATAAATCGCCGTGCCGAAAGTCCTGTGAACGTTTACGAGTGCGCCCGAATGAGCATCTTGCTCACCGACAGACATGAGTTCACCGCGACGGCAGTCTTGAAGGGAACGAGGGCCCAGGAGGCATTGAACCCCCCCTACCCCCTCAGAAGCCTAGCTAGACACTCGTTTTGCGCGGCCTGGCTGGGATCCGGCTCCAGTGATGCAATCTAGTCATGTTGTAGACTCTACCCATAAAAAAGTTTGGTTCCCTTTGCTTCCGCGCGAGATGCAAATTCCGCAGCTTGATCTCGTATTGGCGTTGTGTCATCTCGAGAGCGCATCAGGACCATGCCAGGGCCATGGTGTCGTGCTCTGGCATTGCTTGGGCCACTGTGTGCCCTTTTGGGGGCCATCGTATGGTCCTTGAGACATCCTTTGATCGCCTGTTGCATATTCGTCGGGCCGCCTTTGGGTTGCCCAGCGGCCTGCGGGAAGCCACGTCGACATCATGTGCGGATCACTGGGCCCTTTTCAGGTCGCCTTAAGGGCGCGATGGGCTCGCGTCGCGTTGACGTCACGGCCACCCCGCCGCGGGCGTTCAAGCTTGAACGCCGCCAGTGGCATCGGCAATGCGGAACGATTTGGCGATCGGAATGCCGCCGATCGTGCGAGGTTGAACGATTCGCGGGGTGTCGAAAATCAACGCGAGGGGCGTCCCGACACGAATTTGCCGCAATGTCGGGTTGATTTATGTTTTGGGGCCATCTTGGAAACGCACTGGAGTCGCGGGGCCGCCTTGGCATCGGTTTGGGTCCTATTGAGGTCTTGTGCGTTTCCACGGGAACTTTTGTTGCGGCAAACTAGTACAAGGTCCTCCCTGAGGTATATTTATTTGGTAATGTCCTTTACACGGAATATATACTGAGGAATCTTTGCTAAAAAATGATTGGTGAAGATTTCGTGCTAACGAATTCTGTATAAGGGGTCGTTATTACTTGAGCGCCACCAGGCTGAATGATAGAGTCACCAAAGAGTTCCGCACGAGCGGGCTCGGACTGTCAGCAATCGTACAAATATGTTGTTTCAGGTCCGAAGGCCAGCAACCACTGTAAGCAACACGTTTGCTCAGGTGTGCCACTTATGTGTGAATCGATATACCTGAATTCGCATTTATCCACAGCAACATTAAACACTGGATACACGTTTGTTACGGTGGGTGTCGGCCCTCTGACTTGCAACACCGTGTCGTGTACAGAGTTTGCTGGACCTCCTCTTCATCCCTTCCAGCGGATGGGGCACGCGGAGAGCACAAAGCCACACCGCCAGAAGGGCGACCAGACGCATCATCACAAAGGCAATCACTGTCGCCCACAGGCGCCCAAAGGCGCTTCTCCTTCTCCTCCTCCTCCTCTTCATCCGTTCCGTTCCTCCTCCTCCTTCTATTCTGTGCCACTCGCAGCTGGAGGCTGGAACGTCATGAACCATTTAACAAACCATTCAAACAACAAGTGGCACGTGTGCCATGGCTCTTGCACAAAACGGAAGGGGGAGGCGGCGGAGGTGGAGGAGGAGGGGGGAAGAAGGGGCAAGACATCGCCCCTCGGGGCCCAGCAACGGGGCCCAAATTCCAGGTAGGGAGGGAGGGGGGGGGGTGGTGTGCGTCGCGACGCGGAATGAAGTGTTCGGAGCGGAGGGGGCACGGGGCGGAGGTCCCATTGGGGCGTTGGGGGCGCGGAGAGGAGGGGGGGGAGGTGGCGCGCGTTGCGACGCGGAATAAAGCGCTGGGAGCGGAGGGAGCACGGGGCGAAGGTCCAATTGGGGCGCTGGGGGCGCGGAGAGGAGGCGGGGAGGTGACGTGCGTCGCGACGCGGAATAACATGGTCGGGGCGGAGGGGGCATTGGGCGGGGCTTGGGGCAGAGGGCCACGGGGCGGGGGTCCAACTGGGGCGCTGGGGAGGGGGTGGGAGGTGGCGCTCGTCGCGACGCGGAATAAAATTGTCGGGGCGGAAGGGGGCACTGGGTGGAGCCCCCACGGGCGCTGGGGACGCGGTGAGGGAGGTGGGGGAGGTGGTGTGCGTCGCGACGCGGAATAAAGCGTTCGTGGTGGAGAGCCAGGAGAGGAGGGGCGGGAGAGGAGGGGGGGAGGTGACGAAAGTCGCGACGCCATTGGGCGGGGCTCGGGGCAGAGAGCCACGGCGCGGGGGTCCCATTCTGGCGCTGGGGACGCGGGGGGGGGAAGGGGGCGTGCGACGCGGAATACAGCGTTCGTGGCGGAGGGGGCAGTGCGCTGCCAGGCACGATTTAGCATTGCCATCCATGAGCTGCGAACCGCGAGTTTAGGCTCTCGCAGTCACCAATCGCGTGCCCAATCTCTTGTGCCAGTATGACCACTGCAGTGGACCGTCGAGGCCGCCGTTGCAGGGTCTTCTTGCCCTTGTTCGCGCTGAACGGCTCGAAGGTGCGCGTCATCTCGAGCAGCTCTGGGATCTCCTGGCACGGGGAGCACGGGTCATGCAGACGGAGCCTGCTGGCACGAGGTCGGGCGTCACCCACCACGCCCGCCACCTGTGCGCACAGACCCTTCTGCGGTCTTGCGGTGCTTCGTGCTCTGCGCGCTAGTGACGGCCTCCTCGAGTTGCTCCTTGGTCCATGGTGAAGGTTGCTGGCCGCCCTTGTGGAGCTGTTTCCAGAGCTGCTCGACATCCCCCTTGATCAAGGCCACGAACTGGACGTCTTTTGCTCCGCGCTTTCAGCGCGACCTTGGGATGGATCCTCCTCCATGGGGGGCAGTGCCATCTGCTCCCTGTGGCTCTCCAGGTGGTGCATCGTCGTCATTGCCATGGTCGGGAACAGGAATCGCAGCAGCCGCAGATGCCAGCTTCCCGTCGACCTTGTACAACGCCTCCTTGATTTGCCCGAAGTGGGGGCTGGCCTTGAACGCTGCCAGCGCCTCCTTCGCCCCAGGAACTTGGAATGGCTCATCGTCGAAATCGAACTCGACGATTTCCTCCGCCGCGACGCTGGCCAGCTTCGCCTTCGCCGTCGGCCGTTCGCCGCGCGCCTCCAGCAGCGCGCGCTCCAGCATGTCCGCCTCCAGCATGGAGACCTCCACTTCAGCGCCGCTTGCCGCGATGGCCTCCTGCTTCTCCTGGATCTTCTCGGCGACACTCGCAAGCTGCTCCTGCAAGCCACTGTGGTCGCTCTGCAGTGGCTTTGTGCGCCGCCCCTGGCGGGCGAGGTGCCCGTGCTTGCTGCTGGAGGTCTCGAGTGCTTGCAGAAGGAGATTCAGTGGCCCACCGTCCTCCTCAACCCTGCTGCACCCCTTGAGGCCCTTCTCGCGCTAGCTGACCTTCTCCTGCAAGGCGGTCCTCTGGTGGAGGCTGGCCTGGTCTCCGCCCGGCCCCCCCTTGGGCCCGCCATTCGGCTCGGGCGCAGCTGCGCCCGTGCAAGGTGCCGATGCCTTCTTCGCGAGCCCAGCCGCCTGCTGCGTGAGCGCCCGCATCTGCTCCCCGAGGCCGACGTACTCCTTGGACCACGGGGCGAGCTTGCGTACCGGCTGTCCTGAGGTATCAGCACCCGCCCTTGCAGGATGTCGTTGCCCTTCTTTGGCGCGAAGGTCCTGATCCGCCAGCCTGGCAGCATCAACCGCGCGCCGCGGAGCCGACTTCCCGCAGGAGCACGTGATGCGCGACGCCCAGTTGTTGGCCTTGCCGCAGGAGCAGCCCCAGAACAGCGTCTTGGGGCCCCGCAAGACACGCAGTTCGGGGGGGGGGGGCAGGCGCCATCCTGCTTCCTCCAGCCACCTCGCCGCTCGCCACAGGCGCTCCTGCAGCGCGGGCGAAGGCCTGCCACACCAGGTGCGGAGGAGGGCGCGATCCTTCGCGCGGCGCGAACGCGCCCAGTGGTGCGCCGCCGCCTCCCGCGATGGCGCCGTGGGCGCTGGTCCCAGCGCGCGATGGGGGGCGGGGGGGAACGCTCCTTCGCCTGCCTGGCAGGCACCCAGGGGTGGGGGGGGTCCTCCTCCTCGCGAGCCGAAACTGGGGGCTGATGATGATGATGATGATGATGATGATGATGATGATGATGATGATGATGATGATGATGATGATGATGATGATGATGATGATGCTGATGCTGATGCTGATGCTGATGCTGATGATGATGATGATGATGATGATGATGCTGATGATGATGATGATGATGATGATGATGATGATGATGATGATGAGGAGGAGGAGGAGGAGGAGGAGAGGAGGAGGAGGATGAGGAGGAGGGGAAGGGGGAAGGGAGGGGGGGAAAAGGCAGGAGGCAGAAGGAGGAAGGGGAGGGGGGAGGGAGCGGGGGAAAAGGGAGGAGGCAGGAGGAACAGGCGGAAGAGCAGGAGGATGAGGAGGAGAACGAGGAGGAGGAGGAGGAGGAGGAGGAGGAGGAGGAGGGCGAGCAGAATAGCCAGAGGCCTCGTGGATGCCTCTCGAAGTCTCTTCGGATGCATCCTAACAGTTTCTTGGAGTCCTCTTGGCGCGTCTTGGTGGCCTCTTGGCGGTCTTGGGGGGCTCCCAGAGCGTCGTGCCTCGGGAGAGCTTCTCTGGGCTTCTTGGGGGTCTCTCTTGGGAGCCCCGTGGGGACCTCTGGGGGACGTTTCGGGGCCTCCTGTGCACCTCTTGGCACCCTCGTGGGGCACCCATGGGTGCCTCGGAGGCCATCCTGGAGCCATCTTGGAGGGGATCGATCAAATACGCGGGTCTACTCAATTAGCGCCGCACCCCCCCCCCTGGAGGCCAATGTGGGCCCAACACCTCAGTACAAACAATGAGTTTTGGCTCAAGGCCTATTGGACGTCCAGCCGCCGCATTCCAACCTTCGCCCACAACCCGAACGCGTGAGAGCGGGCAGGCCGTCGCTGTCCAGGAGGGGTGCCGATTCAAATGTCGGCGGTCGGTGCGATGGTGCAGACGAAGGGGAAGGGGGACTCAACCGCCCTCGTCAGCAAGGTAGTGCGGATGAGGTCGAAGGGGCGGGGGGACGCTGTTGCCCTCCTCAGCACGGATCCGTTAGAGTCGGCTGCCAAGGCGGGAGCGCAGAACGAGTGGCCGTTGTGGCGGCTGAGCTTCGTCGCGCTTCCGTGCATGTCGATCACGGTCGTGTGGTCGGTCATCATGCCGTGCAGCGCCCCCTACCTGGTGGAGCTCGGGATGAGCCCCGCATCGGCCACCCTCAATAACGTGGCGGGCCCGATCTGCGGTTTCTTCACCTGCCCGCTGGTGGGCGCGCTGTCCGACTCGTCGACCTCGGCCTACGGGCGAAGGAGGCCCATCATCGTGGCCGCGCTCGGCGCCTTGTGGGTGTCCGGGCTCCTCTTCGCCTCCAGCGCGGCGTTGCTGCCCGCCGGCGCGGCCGCCGGCTTTGCGGCCTGCATGCTGTGGCTGATCGACATCGCGCTCAACGCGCTGCAGACGCCCATGAGGGTGCTGGTGGCGGACCTCGCGTCGAGCGGTCAGCAGGTGCAGGTGCAGGTGCTGGTCGCCTGCTTCCAGGCGGTCGGCTTCCTGGTCGGCTTCTCTATCATGAAGGTCTACGGCGGCGACGGCGGCCTCTCGGAGCACATGCTCGAGGTCAGTAAGAGCGTGTTCTACCGCTGCTGGCGGAAAACCGGGGGGGGGTCACTGGGGGTTCCCAACCCGTCCCCCCCCCCCTCGAAAACCGAGGGGGGGTCACTACCGGTTCGACCCCCCCCCCTCCTCCAGTCCATCATGAAAAGGAGGGGGCGTCACTACCAGTTCGAACCCCCCACCCCCCCCTCGCCGCTGGCAAACGATTCCCGTTCATCGGGGCAGTTGGACAGTGGGGGGCGTACTGGGACAATGGTCGGGACGGTGGTGGTGGGGACAGTGGTGTGGGGACAGTGGGACAGTGGTGCGGACAGTGGGACAGTACTGGGGACGGGACAGTGGTGAGGGGACAGCGGGACAGTGGTGGAGACAGTGGGGACAGTGGGACAGTGGTGGGGACGGTAATGGTGGGGACAGTGGTGAAGGTGGTGGTGAGGACGGTGGTGGGACAGTAGTACAGTGGGGAGAGTGGTGGAGACAGTTGGGACAGTGGGAGAGTGGTGGGGACAGTGGTGTGGGGACAGTGGGACAGTGGTGCGGACAGTGGGACAGTGGTGGGGACGGTGGTAGGGGGGACAGTGGTGAGGAGACAGCGGAACAGTGGTGGGGACAGTGGGGACAGTGCGACAGTGGTGTGGAGGATAGTTTTGGGGACAGTGGTGAAGGCGGTGGTGAGGACGGTGGTCGGACAGTGGGGAGAGTGTCGGGGACGTTGGGGACAGTGGGACAGTGGTGGGGACTGTGGGGACAGTGGGACAGCACGTTGGACAGTGGCGGGGACAGTGGGGACAGTGGGAGATTGGTGGGAACAGTGGGGACAGTGGGACAGTGGTGGGGACAGTGGGGACCATGGGGAGAGGTGGGACAATGGTGGGGAGAGTTGGGACAGTGAGACACTTGTGGGGGCACTGGTGGGGACAGCGGGGACAATGGTGTGAGCAGTGGGGACAGTGGGACGGTGGTGGGGACTGTGGGACAGTGGTTGGGACGGTGGTGGTGGGGACAGTGGTGTGGGGACAGTGGGACAGTGGTGGGGACAGTGGTGGTGGGGACAGTGGTGAGGGCGGTGGCGAGGACGGTGGTGGGACAATGGGGCAGAGGTACGGTGGGGACAGTGGTGAGGACAGTGGGGACTGTGGGGGGAACAGTGGGACAGCTCAGTGGGACAGCGGCGGGGACAGTGGGACAGTGGGGACAGTGGGACAATGTGACAGTGGTGGGGACCGTGGGGAAAGTGGGGAGAGTGGGACCGTGGTGGGACCAGTGAAGGAGACAGTGGGGACAGTGCGACAGTGGTGGGGGCACTGCTGGGGACAGTGGGGACGGTGGTGGGGTGGGAACAGTGGGGACAGTGGTGCTGGGGACAGTCGCGCTGGGGACAGCAGTGGTGGATGTGGTGCGGACGGTGTTGGGGACCCGGGAGTCATTTGCCGGCGGTGAGTGGGGGTTGGGGTCGAACCGGTAGTGACCCCCCCCGTTCTTTGGAAGGGGGGGGGGGTTCGAACTGGTAGTGACCCCCCCCGGTTTTTTGGAGGGGGGTGAGGGTTTCGAACCGTGACCCCCCCTGTTTTCTGGAGGGAGGGGGGGGGTTAGAACCGGTAGTGACCCCCCTGGTTTTCTGGAGTTGGGGGGGGTGCTCGAGCCGATAGTGACCCCCCCTCCGTTTTTTGGGGGGGGGGCTTCGAACCGGTAGTGACCCCCCCTCCTTTTCGGAGGGGGGTGGGTGGGGGGGTTCGAACCGATAGTGACCACCCCCGGTTTTCTGGAGGGAGGGGCCCTGTTCGAACCGGTAGTGACACCCCTGGTTTTCTGGAGGGGGGTGTGTTCGAACCAGTAGTGACTCCTCTCGGCTTTTTGGAGGGGGGGGGGGTCGAACCGGTAGTGACCTCCCACGGTTTTCCGGAGGGGGGGAGGGGTTCAGGGGGGGGGGGTTGCCGAGGGTAAGGGGGGGGGTCCAGCAGTGTGGGGGGGATTTTCGAAGGGAAGGGGGGGGGGAACCCCGGTTCCAGCGGAAGAGGGGGGAATTTTCCACAGTAAAGCGGCGGTGGATCACGCTCTCTCCGAGATCATGGTCGTGGTGTGCTGCATTCTCACGGCGGCGGTCGCCGTCATGCTCTGTGTGGCCACGGAGACGCGGCCGGCGGGGGACGGCGCCGCCAGGCAGTCCAGCCCCGTGTCGGACGTGCTTCAGGCAGTGCGGGGGAGCTCCACGCTGCTGCGGCACCTGGCCGGCGTGCACTGCCTGGTGTTCGTCGGAGCGACGGTGTGGCTCTCGTACTCCGTGCAGTGGTTCGGCCTCTGCGTGTTCGCGGGCGATCCCGCCGCACCCCCGGGCTCCGCGGCCCATCGCTCGTACGCCTCGGGCCAGGAGGCGTTCGCGTACGGGGGGCAGTGCGGGTCGCTGCTGAAGCTGCTCATGTCCCTGCTCCTCGTCGTCGCCCTCCACCGGACCACGCTGCCCCCCAAGGGCGCCTACGCCGCCTGCATCTTCGTCGGGGCGGGCACCAGCTACGCGGCCGCATTCTTCGTGAAGCACAACGCCACCTTCGCGACGGCCTGCATGGCGCTGTCGGTGCTGCCCTGCGTCGGCGCGCAGGGCATTCCTTGGGGCCTCATCGCCGCCAGCAACAAGGCCGCCGAGGAGCAGGGGCTCCCCGTCAGCACCGCGCTGCAGATGGCCCTGCTGAACTGCGGCCTCGTGGTCGGCCAGCAGCTCACCCACCTGACGCTCGCGGCGCTGGAGAGCTTCGTGGCGCCCACGCTGGCGCTCCCCGCCATGCTGGCCACCGGCGCGGTGGCGCTGACCACGGCGGGCGCCGGCGCGCTCCTGCTCCCGAGCGGCGCCGAGGAGTGCGGGCGCGCTGGGCGCGCGCGCGCCGAGGAGTGCGCCGACGTGGAGCGCCACGGCGCCGACCTCTGACGCGCAGAGGGGCGCGCGCAAGAGCGCAAGGCGCAGAGCGCGAGAGCGCAAGAGCGCGAGAGGTTGGGGCGGGCACGGTGCCCCTCGCGCATGGCGGCGGGCCACGCTCGGGGGCAGCGCAAGACGTTCCCCCTCTTGACTCGATCCCCCGACCCCGCCCCCGGCCGTGCGAATGGGCTTGGCCGCCCTCTGCCGCGCGCGCTCTCTCTCCGGCTCTCCCACAGGAGAAGGGAGGTCGGTGGATGGGCGGGAGGTAGAGGAGGGCAGGAGTTTCTCCGCTCTTTGTCGCTCCGTTCGTCTGGTGGTGGGGCAGGGGGCGTGCTCGCACCCGGCAGGAGTTCCCGTGTGGCCTCTTTGGCTTCTGCCCTGGTTCTGCTTCTGATCGGGGGCCGGCCTGTTCTCCCCGCCGCTGCGAGCTGGGAGACGCCCCGCTTGAGGCCCAGGGGGCAATTGCAAGGGTTTTGGACTCTTTGGAGGACGCCGCAGCTCGCTGCCCCGCGTCTCAGTCTTGACGGAGCTCGCGTGGGCGCGCGTCGACCTGTGCGCGCCCCCTCTCAACAGATAGGAGCATCAGGGGGTGGGGCGTCAAGTCGGGTCTCGGCGTCAGTTTTTTTGTAGATAGGACGACCAGTCACGGACGGTCCATATTTTCCATTGCATGCTTGGCACCCGGTTTGTGTGGTGAGGCCTCCATCGCCGTGTGCTTCTGGCTTCTCGGGCCTCTCCCCGAGTGCTCTTTGCCGTGTCTCGGCGCAGCTGGAGCGACTGCTCCTCTCCTCCTTCTACAGCTGCTCCTCTTACTCTTCGTCCTCCTCCTCCTCCTCCTCCTCCTCCGCGTCATGGCGCAGCTGGAGCGAGCTGCTGCTCAGGTGATGAGGGCGCCTCTGACCGGCAGCCCAGCTCGGTATGAATTCCCTCCAGGTTTCCTCCTTTTTGTAGACAATGTGCGCAGGCCTGCTGTGCGCAATTGGGGTGGGCAGGGAGTGCTGGCCTGCGCGGGCGCGCGGCGCTGTGAGGAGGGGCCTGCGCGAGGAGGGGGGAGCGGTAACTTTTTAGTGGCGTGATGGTACGGCGGATCTTCCCCGCTGGTGGGTGGCGCGCGCGCGAAGTGAATACGCGTTGGCGACGCAGCAGCTGCCTCGTGCAGAATACGGGCAGAAGACAAACAAGGAATGAGATTTTCCCACCAGCGATCACGATAGATTTCTCGCCGCAGCCTAGCCCGCAAGTGTCAGAGGTCCTGCTCTCGTGCGGGGTTGACCGCTGGCCAGGATGCCTACTGCCGCTCTCGTTGTTTAGTCTAGTTAGACCCTCTCACCCCTATGCCTCGTATGATAACAGGGGGAAAGTGGGGACGTTGCATCGTAGATGGTACGCGTCTGCGAACCACTTGCGCCGTTGCTACGCGCCTTTTTTACAGCCGCTCTGGCTCTGTGGACTGAGTCTGCTGCCGCGACGCGTTTCTCCACCGGGTCTCGATTGCGCTAGGCATCTAGCTCGCCGCCATCCAGGAGAGCCACCCCGACCGCGGAGGCCCCGTGGTCGCCTTGGCTCTTGAAGTCCATCCCGCCTCTCGGCTCAGATCGGCGCTCGCTGTAGGATCTTTCGTGGGCGAGGGGCGTCAGTGCCCCTTCGCAGGCACGCGCGGGCCGTGACAAAAATACGAGCAATGAGTTTTGCCTTCGAGCCAATGCCATCTTGGACGCTCCAACGCCTCGCGGACCCCCCCGTCCATGTCCACGGGTAGGGGGTAGGGGGAGGGGTCAAGATACCCTCCCCGCCCGCAAACCGTCTCGCTCATTCCCTACCGCCCTCCCAACACATAAGTAGCACCCAGCCTTAGCATGTTCAGTGGTCGTGCATGGATGGGCAGTTAGTGGGAACCAGCACAGACGCCATGTGCGCGATGGGCCGAGGTGCGCCACGCGTGCCAGGCGCTCTAGGTGCGCCAGGCACTCCTGGGGCCCAAGCGTGCCAGGCACGCCTCGCGCCCCAGATGCACCACGTGCTCCACGTGCGCCACGTGTGCCGCATGGTCCAGCCGCGCCAGGTGCATCACGTCTGGGACACGCGCAGAGTGTGCCAGGTGCACCCGTGCACGTGACAGCACACATCGGGAAACATGTCGGTCCCCACCCTCCTTGTTGAAAACCAGTGCGCAATCGCGGCGGGGAGGCCATAGTGGTGTCTGGTGGACCTGCACACAGCAGGCAACAAGCAACTCCGCTGGCCTTGTCAAACACCTATGGACAGTGATCGGGGGGTGGCCGCGCATGATCCAGAATCGGCCGCGAAGTGCATGCTGTATTGTTTCTTGCCTTGCGCAAAGCAGGCAATATGAGGGCACCCCCGCTGACCTGGTGAACCAAAACAGTGCATGTACTTTTTTACAGGGAGGGGTGGGGGCTGACATTGGTCCTGGTTGGCTGCCGGTCGCTTGGGGGAGAGTGTTGTATCTTAGAGCTATCAGTGGTAACCCCCGCAAAAAATAAGAACAAAGGGTTGGAAGAGGAAGCGCTCGAAACTACTCACGCCCTAAAGGGCTGGTGGGACTCAGTAGTTTCTACGGACAAACCATTGCCAAGGGAACCCGTCTAAATGGACCATTTCCAACACATTCGTTTGAACTAATCTTAACCAAGGAAACATTACTCAGAAAATCTTTAGCGACGGGCGCTTGCCATGCAATCCTTACTCAATAACTCTTACTGCAGAGTCCTTCATACAGAGCTTTCCTAAGGACATCTCGATGAGGAATCCTTAGTACGGAATCCTTCCTGACTGTTCCTGAACGAAAGAGTTCTCTCTGTAGAATCCGCAACGCAGAATCCTTTACAAACGCACTTCTTAACATAGAGTCATTACTGACAAATCCTTCAGGCAGGATCATTACCGAGGAAATCCCGACGGAGCCCGTACTAATGCATCTTTTTTGATACGGAATGTTTGTGATTTGAGCGCCGCCAGGTTGAATGACAGAGCTCCCAAAGAGTGCCGCACGAGCGGGCTCGGACGAACAACCATTGTGAATACACGAGTTTTCCAGGTCCAAGGGCCAGCAGCCAGTGCACTACACATGCATCGCGTTCGGTGTCCCATGCCTTCGTGAACCCATCAGCCTGAGAGCGCATACTTCCACCAAAGCCTGAAAAAGTGTGTCAGGTTTTTCAGACAGACCTGACACACATGGTTGTTACAGTGGTTGCTGGCCCTCAAAGCCACCTCTTTTCGATTTGTGTTGGCCATTCGGCTTGACACGAGGAGCCACGAGCAAGAGGTATCGGAATCCTTACGAAGGAATCCTAACCGAAGGCCTACTTTTTACAAAGCCTTCTTAAGGATTTCTCGATTCGGAATACTGAGTGAGGAATCCTCTCTGAATAATCCTTAACAAAAGAGTCTTCACTGTAGAATATGTAACGAGTAATCTTTTACAGGAAAAGGTAAAACAATAATGAGCCATTACTAAGGAGTCGTTCAGAAGAAGTATTCTTACTGAAGAAATCCATAAATCGCCGTGCCGAAAGTCCTGTGAACGTTTACGAGTGCGCCCGAATGAGCATCTTGCTCACCGACATGAGTTCACCGCGACGGCAGTCTTGAAGGGGACGAGGGCCCAGGGGGCATTGAACCCCCCCTACCCCCTCAGAAGCCTAGCTAGACACTCGTCTTGCGCGGCCTGGCTGGGATCCGGCTCCAGTGATGCAATCTAGTCATGTTGTAGACTCTACCCATAAAAAAGTTTGGTTCCCTTTGCTTCCGTGCGAGATGCAAATTCCGCAGCTTGATCTCGTATTGGCGTTGTGTCATCTCGAGAGCGCATCAGGACCACGCCAGGGCCATGGTATCGTGCTCTGGCATTGCTTGGGCCACTTTGTGCCCGTTTGGGGGCCATCGTATGGTCCTTGAGACATCCTTTGATCGCCTGTTGCATATTCGTCGGGCCGCCTTTGGGTTGCCCAGCGGCCTGCGGGAAGCCACGTCGACATCACGTGCGGATCATTGGGCCCTTTTCAGGTCGCCTTAAGGGCGCGATGGGTTCGCGTCGCGTTGACGCCACGGCGACCCCGCCGCGGGCGTTCAAGGTTGAACGCCGCCAGTGGCATCGGCAATACGGAACGATCTGGCGATCGGAATGCCGCCGATCATGCGAGGTTGAACGATTCGCGCGGTGTCGGAAATCAACGCCGGGGTCGTCCCGACACGAATTTGCCTCAATGTCGGGTTGATTTGTGTTTTGGGGCCATCTTGGAAACGCACTGGAGTCGCGGGGCCGCCTTGGCATCGGTTTGGGTCCTATTGAGGTCTTGTGCGTTTCCACGGGAACTTTTGTTGCGGCCAACTAGTACAAAGTCCTCCCTGAGGAATAGTTATTTGGTAATGTCCTTAACACGGAATGTCTACTGAGGAATCCTCGCTAAAACATGATTGCTAAAGATTTCGTGTTAATGAATCTTTTATAAGGGGTCGTTATTATTTGAGCGCCACCAGGCTGAATGATAGAGTCACCAAAGAGTTCCGCACGAGCGGGCTCGGACTGTCAGCAATCGTGCAAACATGTTGTTTCAGGTTCGAAGGCCAGCAACCACTGTAAGCAACACGTTTGCTCAGGTTTGCCAGTTATGTGTACATATATATACATATACACTTGAAGTCGCATTTACCCACAGCAAAATTAAACACTGGATACACGTTTGTTACACTGGGTGTTGGCCCTCTGACTTGCAAAACCGTGTCTTGTACAGAGTTTGCTGGAACTCCTCTTCATCCCTTCCAGCGGATGGGGCACGCGGAGATCACAACGCCACACCGCCAGAAGGGCGACCAGACGCATCATCACAAAGGCAATCACTGTCGCCCACAGGCGCCCAAATGCGCTTCTCCTTCTCCTCCTCCTCCTCCTCCTCTTCATCCGTCTCGTTCCTCCTCCTCCTCCTTCTATTCTGTGCCACTCGCAGCTGGAGGCTGGAACGTCATGAAACATTTAACAAACCATTCAAACAACAAGTGGCACGTGTGCCATGGCTCTTGCACAAAACGGAAGGGGGAGGCGGAGGAGGTGGAGGAGGAGGGGGGAAGAGGGGGCACGACATCGCCCCTCGGGGCCCAGCAACGGGGCCCAAATCCCAGGTAGGGAGGGGGGGGGGCGTGCGTCGCGACGCGGAATGAAGTGTTCGGAGCGGAGGGGGCACGGGGCGGAGGTCCCATTGGGGCGTTGGGGGCGCGGAGAGGAGGGGGGGGAGGTGGCGCGCGTTGCGACGCGGAATGAAGCGCTGTGAGCGGAGGGAGCACGGGGCGGAGGTCCCCACTGGGGCGCTGGGGCGCGGAGAGGAGGCGGGGAGGTGACGTGCGTCGCGACGCGGAATAAAAATGGTCGGGGCGGAGGGGGCATTGGGCGGGGCTTGGGGCAGAGGGCCACGGGGCGGGGGTCCAACTGGGGCGCTGGGGACGGGGGGGAGGTGGCGCGCGTCGCGACGCGGAATAAAATTGTCGGGGCGGAAGGGGGCACTGGGCGGAGCCCCCACGGGCGCTAGGGACGCGGGGAGGGAGGTGGGGGAGGTGGTGTGCGTCGCGACGTGGAATAAAACGTTCGTGGCGGAGAGCCAGGAGAGGAGGGGCGGGAGAGGAGGGGGGGGAGGTGACGTGCGTCGCGACGCGGAATAAAATGGTCGGGGCGGAGGGGGCATTGGGCAGGGCTCGGGGCAGAGAGCCACGGCGCGGGGGTCCCATTCTGGCGTTGGGGACGCGGGGGGGGGGAAGGGGGCGTGCGACGCGGAATAAAGCGTTCGTGGCGGAGGGGGCAGTGGGCGGGGCTCCCGCTGGGGCGTTGGGGACGCGGGGGGGGGCTCGGGGCAGAGAGCCACGGCGCGGAGGTCCCACTCTGGCGCTGGGGACGCCGGGGGGGGGTGGGGGGGTGCGACGCGGAATAAAACGTTTGTGGCGGAGGGGGCAGTGGGCGGCGCTCCCGATGGGACGCTGGGGACGCGGGGGGCCTCGGGGCAGAGAACCACGGCGCGGGGGTCCCATTCTGGCGCTGGGGACGCGGGGGGGGGGAGGGGGCGTGCGACGCGGAATAAAGCGTTCGTGGCGGAGGGGGCAGTGGGCGGGGCTCCCGATGGGACGCTGGGGACGGGGGGGGTCTCGGGGCAGAGAGCCACGGCGCGGGGGTCCCTCTTTGACGCTGGGGGCGCTGGCGGGTGTGCGTGCGACGCGGAAAAAAAAATGATCGGAGCTCTAGACACCTTGTGCAAGAGAATGCATACATCAGATACAACCCACAGCACAATGATTTCGGACACGGCTTCCTGATCCGAGGCAAATCCCAGAAGATGTTCCGAGTGAATAGTTCTTTGTTGTTTTTGTTGTGGTGTGTTTCGTGTATTAAATTGTTTTCCTGTGACTCTTGCTTGAGGACTGCTGGAGCGCAGTTGATATCGCAAGTGGAAGCCTCCAGAGGCCTCCAGCGCAAAAGCACGCATAGCACCCAGGCCTTTCTAAGGTCTGCAGCCCCTCCCCATCCTCTTCTGGCAGGCGCAGGACGGGGAGAAGGAGGAGGTGGCTTCGGTTCGGGGACGTTCGTGGATGTTTGAGCGCCCCGAGGCTTCCAGCGAACTCTGGAGAAGACCTCCGGAGTCCGCCCCCGCCCTTCCCCCCCCTACCCAGGGGGGCTTCCGAAGACCTGCCGAGATCTCCGCTTCGTCCGCGCCCTGCGCCTGCCCCGCTCTCGGGGCCCCGGAGCCTCGGGCGCATCAGGTCTCGCAGCGCGAAGCGCAGCGCTGCCGGCAAGAGCAAACAGAGAGAAGAGGGCCGCGCAAGATGCAGGGCCGGGCCGCCGGGCCCACTTCTCCTGGCATCGCTCGGACGTGTGTATTTTCGTTCTCGGCGAGGACTCTGGAGGAGCATCCTGGACCATCGAGCAACAAAACACGCACGAAGCCCAACAATGCACGGGACATGGACGTCCGAGCGACGGCAAGTTCTTGGTGGAGGAACGCACCCCCTGTGGTTACCCTCCCCGTCCGCCTCCCCCTCGGCGTCCTCGCCCCAGGCTGGGCGCGGCTCGACAGAGCGGCTCGGGTGGTGCCCAGGTCGGACGGGGCCTGGACGAGGATCCATACGTTCCAGAGCGTTCCGGAACGCTCTCATCGGGGGCGACAAAGAGGGGGGTGAGGACCAGGGGTGTGTGGATATCATGGCGTGGGCCATGATATTTCCCCAGATTCCATGGCGCCTCTTCTTGTTTTTAATTCGTCCCTGGCCCCCCCACTGGGCCGCGCTCATGCCGCAAGTCATGATTTGCACAGACACACACACACACTCACACTCACACTCACACTCACACTCACACTCACACTCACACTCACACTCACACTCACACTCACACACACCACAACACAACACAACACAACACAACACAACACAACACAACACAGCACAGCACAGCACAGCACAGCACAGCATAACACAACACAACACAACACAACACAACACAACACAACACAACACAACACAACACAACACAACACAACACACACACTCACACTCACACTCACACTCACACTCACACTCACACTCACACACACACTCACACTCACTCACACTCACTCACACACACTCACACACACTCACACACACACTCACACACTCACACACACACACACACACACACACACCCTCTTGGACACCCCCCTCTTGGCCGCCCCCGATACCAGGAGGAGGGGTGCGGGGTCCGAGATCTGTCCAGGATGGTCAGCGGGGGGTAGGGGGAGGGGGGAAGGGGGGTAGGCTTCTTAGAAGCACCCCTGCTTCCGAGAAGGCGCGGGACTTGTTTCTTTGTAGATGTAAGGCCCGCGTCTTCTGGAAAGCAGCCTCCCTCTAAGAAGCCTTCCCCCTCCGCCTACCCCCCTCTGCGCGCCGCCAAGATGAGCTCTGCCAGAGCTCCGGCAAGAGAGGGGGGGAGGAGCGGGGACCCGATGTGGGACGACCGGGGCGGTGCGCGTGGCGGCCCGGGCCCGGAGGGCCGCTCCTCTCCGAAGGAGAGCCGCGCGATGGCGCGAGGAGCACCGTGGGCCGCGTGGCGCGGAGTGCGAAGCCTCCGCTTTGGGGCGAGCCAGAGGCCTCCGGAGACCCATGTCGTTGCCATCGCAGTTGAAACATCGCAGATCCTTGATCCTCGATCCCTCCTCCTCCTCCTCCTCCTCCTCTCTCCCCTCCTCCTCCTCCTCCTCCTCACTCCTCCTCCTCCTCCTCCTCCTCCTCCTCCTCCTCCTCCTCCCCTCCTCCTCCTCCTCCTCCTCCTCTTCCTCCTCCTCCTCCGCCTTCTGCGCTGCGCGATCTCGTGTGTGCCCCGCCTCCCCCGCCTACTCCTCGAGGTGCTCGTCGTCAACCTCTCTCTTCCTCCCTGCCTGGCTTGAGGGCGAGCAGGCAGCCCGGTGGAGGTCGGTCGAGGAGGGGAGGAACATGGGATTGGCATCGCTCGGACGTGTGCATTTTTGCTGCGGCGAGGACCATCGAGGAGCATCCTTGACCATTTGGCGAAAAACCACGCGCGAAACCGAAAAAAACAGGGAATGGACGTCCGAGCGATGGCGAGTGGGAGGGCCGAGGAGAGCCGCCGTTCACGGGTTCCCGTCGAGGCTCGTGGGCATCCCGTCGTTTCGCCAGGTCGGCCCCCTCGTCGTCCTCTTTTTCTGGAGACCTCCAGTCACCTCGTTCTCTACGTTCCTCCCACTCCCTCCTCTCCTCCTGCTCCACCGCCCGCTCCCTCCCCCCTCGTCCCTCCTCGTCCCCCAGGGTAGATCGTTCAAGCGAAAAGATGCTCGTTCAAGCGAAAAGCGGGTTCGTTCAAGCGAAAACGCAACCAGCGAAAACTACGTAGATAGACGCAGATAGACACAGGGGGTTGGTGAGGTAGTCTCTGTGCTGGTATCCGTCGTGGCTCAGCTAGGTGCCCTCGCAGCTCAGCCGATGGTCCACGGGGCCCTGCTGGGGGGCCTCGCAGCTCTGCCGGCGGGCGTCGTATCTCATGTGGTGGCCCAGGTAGCACAGCCAGTGGCCCTAGGAGCCCTGCTCGTGACCCTCGTAGCTCAGCTTGCGGTCCTCGCAGCTCGGCCTGTGGCTATCGCAGCTGTGACTGTGGTACTCGCAGCTCAGCGTGTGGTCCTCGAAGGTCCGCCGGTTGCCCTGGTAGCTCTGCCGGTGGCTGCAGTAGCTCTGCTCCTCGTCCTCGGAGCTCAGATTGTGGCACTCGTAGCTTTTCAGGCGGACCTCGTGACTCTGCCGATGGCTTTTGAAGCCCTGGTCGTGGCCCTCGGAACTCAGCTAATGGCTCCAGCAGCTCACCCGGTGCTCCTCGTAGCTCTGCTCGTGGCCGTCGTAGCTCAGCTGGCGGCCGTCGTGGCTCAGCTTGTCGTCCTCGCAGCCCTGCCCGTGGCTCTGGTAGCTCAACCCGCGGTCCTCGTAGCACAGCTTGTGGCTCTCGTAGATCTGGTGGTTGCTCTCGTAGCTCGGAGGGTGAACCTTGAAGTTCTCTGGATGGCTCTTGTAGCGGTGCCTGTGTTCCTTGTAGCTCAGCTTGTGGTTCTTGAAGGTCTTCTGGCGGCCCTGATAGTAGCTCTGCTGGTGGCTGTAGTAGCTTCGGGGTGGGACGGGTCGACTCCAACCGTGGCGACGACGGCGAGTCCAGCCGTGGCGACGACGGGGGGATCCTTGGCGACGTAGCCCGAAGGGCTTGGTGCGGGGTGCCGCCGCGAGGGGGGGGACCCATCTTGTTTTTCGTTCCTGGGCTTGTTCCCGGCTCTGCTTCGGGTTGGGGCGCCAGTGGGGGCAGGGGGCTCCTCCTCCCTCTGAGCGGCTTGCCATTCCTCTCGCGCCGGACCCGCTGCCCACGGAGCCGTGGCTCTGCGGCCCGCTCCTGTGCTGCCTTTTCCCCCGGCCTCCTGTGCCGCTTCCAGGTTCTCCTGCACCGCATCTTCCGCCTCCTCCTCCTCCGCCTCCTCCTCCTCCTCCTCCTCATCCTAGGCTTGTCGTCCTAGTAGCTCTGCTTGTTGCCCTCGTAAGCCTGCTTTCGGCCCTCGTAGCTCTGCGCGTGGTCCTGGCAGCTCAGCCTGTGGTCCTCCTGGCTCTGCGCGTGCCTCGCCGGGCTCAGCTGGTGGCCCTTGAAGCTGAGCGGGCGGCCCTCTAAGCTCTTCCTCTTGACGTCGTAGCTCTGTTGGTGGCCTTCGAGGGTAAGCTGGTGGCCCTCTTAGTTCGGTCCAGACCAGCCGTGGCGACGATAGGGGGGGTCCTTGGCGACGCAGCCCGTAGGGCCAGGTGCGGCGTGCCGCCGCGTGGGGGGGTGCCCGTCGTAACTTTCTTTTTTGGGGCGAGTGCCTGGGTTTCCCTGGATTTTGAGGCGCCCGTAGGGACGAGGAGGAGGAGGAGGAGGAGGAGGAGGAGGAGGAGGAGGAGGAGGAGGAGGAGGAGGAGGAGGAGGAGTGGAGAGGAGGAGGAGGAGGAGGAGGAGGTGGAGGAGGAGGGGCAGCGGAGGCGAGTGCCCTCGGACATCGAGACGTGGGCCTCGTAGATCCGCACGTGGCCCTCGGAGCTCAGCTGGCGGGTCTGGTGGTAGCTGCGCCTGTGGGCCTGCTGGCAGCTCCCGAAGATCTGCGTGCGGCCCTCGCAGCTCAGGCAGAGGCCCTCGCAGCCCAGCTGGTGGTACTTCTAGCTTAGCTGGTGGCTCTCGTTGCCCTGCTGGTGCCTTTCGCAAGCGGTCGTCGACCAGGTACTGGTGGTCGGACTGGTCGGTCTGGTAGTGCTGATGGTAGTCGCGGGTGCAGTACAGGTTGTCCTGGTCGTACTGTTGGTCGTACTTGTGGTCGTGCTCCGGGACCTCGACGACGATGTACTTGTACTACGCCTTGTTGTACTTGGTGTCGTTCTTGCTGTATGCTGTGGCCGGTGTCGTATTTGCTGTCGTTATCTTCGTCTTATTTCTGAAGAGCAGCGGTGGTAACCATCATATTGTCTTTGGGATTGTCTGTCGTGGTATCCCAAACGCCTGAGAACGGATTCCACTGATTCTCGGCATTGTTGCCAGTAAGTTCCCCAAAAGGGTATCCTCGTAACGTAACCCTTGATCCACACGTAGATATTGATGATCCGCCCGTAGGCCTCGATGATATACACGTGGATCTTGATGATCAATCCGAGGACCGTATGGCTATTGGCGCCCTCTGGCCGCGGCGCGGCCAGCGGTCTGAGGCGTTCCCCCCCCTGCACGCGGGGGATTCGAGTTTCCCGCAAACAGACTTTCCTCTTCTCCTGGTCCTCCTCGTCCTACCCCTGCGTTCTTCGTTCCCATCGTGTTTATCCTCCTCCTCCTCATCATCATCTTCCGCCTCCTCCTCCTCCTTCTCTTCACAAGCCGGAGCCGAGAGGAGTTGAAGGTGGCGTACGAGACCAGGATCAAGGAGGAGCACGAGCGGCTGAAGACCAAGAGTGCAAAAGATGCCAAGGAGCATGCGAAGAAGCTGAAAGAGGATGCCGAAGCCAAGGTGGAGGACGCCCGCAAGAAGGCCCGGGAGGCCATCGAGAAAGAGGACGAGCTCGAGGAGTGGAGGCGCGACAAGGACCCGCGGCCGTCGAGTGGCAGCCTGGCCGAACGCACAACGACCCAGAAAGGGCAGGAGGGCGTTCGCGAGTACAGTCGGGGCGCTGAAGAAGGAACCCTTCTCGCTGGGGAGGGGCTCGGTGTTCCTTGATTGTTTTGCAGTTTGCCTTTAGTTTCCCTCAGGTTTCCCATGGGAAAATCGAAGTATAACTTATGGGAAACAGGGGCCTCGTTCCTTATGTAGGGTTCCTTAGGTCAACGCCCCGACTGTAGAACGCGGGCGCTCGCAAGCCCATCCTCCCCTCTTTGAGACGTTGTTTCCCGGCGCAGTTCTTATTTCGCACCAAACTGCTTGCCCCATCACGCTCACGGGGATCAACACAACATTCAATGTCCAGCACACTTTATATCCCACGCGTTCGCTGAGCACGTTGTCTGTCATTGTCCTGTATACTGTTCTCTAATAAACCGAGTGCTGGAATCGCTGGATCTGGAATCGGTCGGGCGCCATGCCCGTGGTACGGTGTCCGGTATGATCTTTCGAACGACCTCCCGTATGCGCAGGGCAGTATGACATTTTCTTTATTAATCGCTTCGCTCATTCCGCCGGCCCATACAGTCTCATGTCTGCCGTTTGCCCGAGGGCTTGGTGTCAATGCGGCGCTTTGGGGGTTCCTGGGGCCGCTTGGGGGACTCCTGGGGCGCTCGGGGGGGCATTTGGGGGGCCTCCTGGGGCCGCTTGGGGGACTCTTGGGGGCCTCCTGAGGGCCTCGTGGGGGCCTCTTGGGGCCTCTTAGGGGCCTCTTGGGGCCTCGTAGGGGCTTCTTAGGGCCGAGGGCTCGAAATGTTGTTTCGTGTTCCCTCTCTGGGGCCCCTTTGGGGGCGTTCTTGGGGCCCTCTTGGACCGTCTTGGAGGCTTCTTGGGCCGTCTTCGAGCCCTCTTGGGCCATCTTGGGGCCCTCTTGGGGGCCTCTTGGGCCCTCTTGGGGCGATCTTGGGGGCCTCTTGGGCCGTCTTGGGGCGTCGGGAAGCCGAAAAGGTGGAAGCTCCAAAATCTTTCAAAAACCTAAAGAAAAAAAATGAATGTTGCCTCCGGGGGCCCTCTTGGGAGTGCTCTTGGAGGCCACTTGGGGCGTCTGGGGGCTATCTTGGGCGTCTTGGAGCGATCTTGTGGCATGTCGGACCCCTCGTGTACCATCTTGGGGGCCTCTTGGGGGCCTCTTGGCCTTTCTTGGGGCTCTCGGGGACGTCTCGGAGCCCTGTTGGTGCGCTCATGGAGCGCTCTGGGGAGTCTCCCGGGGATCGGTCGGGGATCGCCCGGGGTACTTTTCGTCCGGGGACCCCCAGGGGCCGCCCCGCGCGCGCGAACTAGAGAATTGTTAACCAGTTACCGGAGATCTTAGCACGCCTCTGGCCCGTTGGGCCGGCGAATTTTGCCGTTCAGGCCTTCTGCCACCAGGGTGTAGCAGGATGATTTGGGGCCTCTGAGAATCTCTGAACTCCTTCCACATCGGATGTTGAGAAGAGCTCGAGGAGTGGAAGCGCGACAAGGACCGCGGGCGCTCGCACCCCCCCGGGCTTTGGGCGTTTGTTTTCCCATGTATGTTTTCGAATCGAATCGGCTTGGACCATCAGGCAACGCACGTAGAATGTTTAATATCCAGCATCATCTAACCCACGTTATGGGATAACTTTGGGCCTCTGAACACCCTGTCCGTAGCTGCTCTGGCTCAGAGAGTCCAACCCTCCTGGCCACGGCACGTCGTCTGGACCCTGTCCAACTAGTGGACGAGGCAGGAGCTGGGACATGCCCAACTATCCTGAGGAGATCGAGTACTCCGACAAGTACGCCGACGCCGCGTACGAGTACAGGCACGTCCTCCTCACGAAGGCGGCCGCGCGGGAGATGATCCAGATGACTGGGGGCAGGCGGCTGATGAGCGAGGACGAGTGGCGCCACCTGGGCGTGCAGCAGAGCCTGGGCTGGGCGCACTACGAGATCCACCCGCCCGAGCCTCACGTGCTGCTGTTCCGCCGCAAGCTCGGCACGGACCCGCTCACGGGCAAGGCGGTCGAGGTTCCACAGGTCAGAAGCTGAGTTGCAGTCGTTGGCCTGCACGCGGGTGTCACGAGCGTGGGTGTTGGGCCCTGGCATCGCTCGGACGTGTGTAGTTTTCCTTCGGGGAGGGCCATCGAGGAGCATCCTTGATCATTTGGCGAAGAAGCCACGCACAACCCCGAACAAAAACACAGGGAATGGACGTCCGAGCGATGGCCAGTGGGCAGAGGTAGACGGGTGCTTGCATGCAAGAGCAGGCGCGGGGTGTCCGCCAGAGACCGCCCCGTATTCTGTAGTTAGGTTGAGTCTTGCGAGGAGGAATGAGCGGCACAACACGCTTCACCGCGCGGTGGCGAGTAATTACGGTACCGCGGGCCATTCCAAGCGCGAGGATGCCCGCCAGGCTCTTGCGCTGCGTTTCCATGTATCCCATCTTGGGGGTATACCAGGGTCCGTGTGAGTGTAGATAACATTGTTTATAAGCGCTCGCGAACCATTTACGGAAAAAGAAGTGGTGCAGCGACCTCTTTCTACATCTGTCGCAGGACCCCTCCCGTGCCCCATCCTGACCAGATTTGCGAGTCGCGCTCGGCTTATATGCTTCTCTCGGGCCCCCAGAGGTTTCGGATGGCCCCTGGGGGCGCTTGGGGGGAGGCCGGCAGCGATTAAAGACTTCCCCATGGCGGGCATCTCCCCGGCGCTGCGGGTCGGCGGACCCATGCCCTGCAGGCCCCTGCGACCTGATCCCCGGAGGCCCCCTGGCTTTCTGCCGATCGCCACGGGTGTGCGGCCCCCCGCGCGACCTGTGCCCGGGTCCTCCTGCGCAGGCTCTTTCTGGGGAGGCCCCGTCAGGTGGAGGTCCTCGGCGGCACAGGGGTGCCCCCCCGGAGGGCCTTCTGCGCCCCTCGGACTCCTCCCTGAGGTCTTGGTCTAGGCCTCGCAGGTGGGGTCCGAGCGGAAGGGGTCGGAGGATCGCGCCGTATCGTCGATGCATCGGCGATGCGGCTCGATGTGGAGCCCGATGTTCTCCACGCTGGCGTCGCCGATGCATCGCCGGTGTCGCCGATGCATCGGCGATGTATATATATATATATATATATATATATATCTATATGTATATCTATATATATGTATATATATATATATATATATATATATATCTGTCGGGGTACGGGGCGGGGGGCCTCTGGCCAGGTGCCTCGAGTCGGCATGGGGGGACCCCCCCCCGGGCCTCTCCAGAGCCGCTCCGGGGCATCTCCCGAGCGGCTCTGGACGGACCCTGGTGCTATGTCAGCACCAGGAATGGTTCCCACCTTCGACCTATGTCGCCGAAGCGCGTGGTAGAGGTTTCAGGAGCCCTCCAACATGGCTCCGGACGCTTCCAGGAACACTCCCCAGAGAGCCCCGGGAGGCCAAAATCGATGGTTTCCCGTGTGTTTCGAAAGGATTTTGTTTTTTTTTCGGTTGTACGACGCTCCACGACGGCCCGGGAGGTCTCCAGGTCCGCCCCCCAGCAGCCCCAGAGGCCCCCCAGACAAGCCCAAGGCGGCCCCGGAGAGCCCAAGGCTGGCCCAAGAAGCGCCCACGACAGCCCACGAAGGCTCCAAAAGAAGCCCACGAAGGGCCCAAGAGAGGGACCGCGTACCGAACACCCAGGGCTCCCGCCTCAACAGTGACCCCGGAGGCCCCAGGCAGCCCCCAAGAGTCCTCCAACATGGCTCTAAACGCCTCCAAGAGCACTCCCACGAGGGCCCCAGCAGGCCAAACATTCATTGTTTTACCATAATTTTGGAAGGGTTTTGGCCTTCTGATCTTTGCGGCTGTCCGACGCTCCTAGGCGGCCCAGGAGGCCTCCGAGAACGCCCCCTAAACAGCTCCAGAAGCGCCCAAGGCCGCCCCAAGGCGGTCCCGGAGAGCCCAAGGCTGGCCCCAGAAGCGCCCAGGGCAGCCCACGAGTGCGCCAAAACAGGCCCGAGAGGTGTCCAAGAGAAGGACCGCGTCCAGAAAACCCAGGGCTTCCGCCTCAAGAGAGCCCCAGGAGGCCCCAGGTAGTTCCCAAGAGGCTTCAAACATGGCTCAAGACGCCTCCAGGAGCACCCCCAAGAGGGTCCCAACAGGCCAACATCTTTCATTTTATGTAGGAGTTGGAGGATCTTGGCCTTCTTGTCTTTTCGGCTTTCCGACGCTCCACTAGGGCCCAGCGCGCCTCCAGGTCCGCTCCCAAACAGCCCTAGGCGGGCTCAGAGAGCCCCAGGGAGCCCGCAGTACCGGCCCTACGCAACCCAAGAGTTTCTCGGCAGGATAGTCCGGGAGGGGGGAAGAGCGGGGGAGCCTCTGGCGCCCCATGCTCCGGGAACGCTCCTCCGGAACATGGCGTGCGAACATCAGCGGAGTGCACGCCGCCGTCTTCGTGGTAAGAATCGTCGCGGGCATCGCACCTGAGCGGTGACCTCAACTAGAGCCTGAGCGCGCGCGAAGCGCGCGCGCGATGGTTCTAGTATACATATATTTATATATATACATACATACATATATGTATATGTATGTTGCGAAGGCTTTACGGCCGGTGCCGCCGACCCTGAAGACAGCGATCTGTCAGTGAGGGGAAGCAGCCAGGGGCTGGTGGTGGCGGTGTGGGCAAGACCACAGACCCAGGTCTCCAAGGGGAGCAAGGCAGGGGAGGAGGAGGAGGAGGAGGAGGAGGATAAGGATAAGGATAAGGAGGAGGAGTTGGAGAAGGGGCCCGTTTTGGTGTCTCTTGGGTCATCTGTTGGGCCTCTTGGGGGCCCTTTGGGGCCTCTTGGGGGCCTGCTCGGGGTCTCCTGGGGCCTCTTGGGGGCCTCTTGGGGCCTCCAGGGAGCTTCTTGGGGCGGAAGGCTCGGATTCTTGGTTCGGGCTCCCCGTCTTGGGCCCCTCTTGGGCCGGCTTGGTAGCCTCTGGGGCCGTCTTGGCGCCTTCTTGGGCCGTTTTGGGCGCCTCTTGGGAGCCTCTTGAGTCCGTGTTGGGGCCTTCGTGGGGGCTTCGTGGACGTCTTCAACGCCGTGACGGCCGAAAAGTCGTATAGGTCAAAAGTGTACGTTTCCCCATTGAAATTAATATTTTGGGCCTCTCGGGAACGTCCGTGGATCCGCGAGAGAGAGAGAGAGAGAGAGAGAGAGACATATATATATATATATATATATATATATATATATATATAGATGTGTATATATATATATATATATATATCGCCGATGTATCGGCGATACGGTGCGATCCTCCGACCCCATCTAGGAGGCCTCCACCTGGGGACCAGGACGGATCAGCCAGGCCCCTCCAGGGGTCGACACTATAACCGCATTTGCAGATGATCAGTGCACGGTGGTTGCATTCTTGCCTTTGGTGGTCTGTTTGGCTAGTTTTTGGGCGCCCTGTCCCTCGAATGCCCCTGGAGAATCCTGGGCCCCGTGCAGGCGCCGTGGATAGCCCAGGAAGCTGTTGCATCAGGAGTTGGCGGTCTCATGCGGTTCTGCGCAGTCTGCTCTGCGCCCAAGCAACACCAGGAGGCAAGCCTGGAGTCACACTGGAGGCTTATGGCGGCTTCTGGAGGCTTTTGGAGGCTTGCTGTAGCGTGCCACACAACTGCGGGGAGTCTCCACGGAAGGCCCCTTGGGACCTTGGAAGCCCCCGAGGACTTCTTCGAAGCCTTACATGCCACGTATCCTCCAGGGGACCGTGGGAGACCTGGGAGTCTGCCGCACTCCACGCTCGGAGGCCGTTCAAGTCTCGAGGCCGTCTAGGTCCTCACGCAAAGCTATGCGCACGAACCTGTGCACACTTCTGCCTGTCCGCTGCCGCCGCCGACGGGCCGTCACCGTCGTCGTCACCGGCGTCGGAGGATGAGGCGGCGCGCGGGACGCATGAGGCGGGAGGCGGGAGTCAGGAGGAGGAGTGGAAGAGGAGGAGAAGGAGGAGGAGGAGGAGATGATGATGATGATGATGATGATGATGATGATGCTGCTGCTGATGCTGATGATGTTGATGATGATGATGCTAATGCTGATGATGATGGTGATGATGCTGATGATGATGGTGATGATGATGATGAGGATGAGGATGATGATGATGGTGATGATGATGATGACGATGGTGGTGGTGGTGATGATGATGCTGATGCTGATGATGATGATGATCATGATGATGATGATGATGAATGATGATGATGATATGATGATGATGATGATGATGTGATGATGATGATGATGATGATGATGATGATGATGATGATGATGATGGTGGTGGTGGTGGTGTGGTGATGATGATGATGATGATGAGGAGGAGGATGATGAGGATGAGGAGGAGGAGGATGATGAGGATGATGAGGATGATGAGGAGGATGAGGAGGAGAGGAGGAGGAGGAGGAAGAAGGGGAGGAGGAGGAGGAGGAGGAGGAGGAGGAGGAGGAGGAGGAGGAGGAGGAGTGAGAATGAGGGGGAGGACGAGGAGGAGGTCGGCCAGCATGCTGATGAGGAGAAGCTGAGGAGACGTGGGGTTCCACGGAGGAGAGAGCCTGTACAAATCAGGCGAACAACATAATATCTGTCAGGAAATAATAGAGTATCTGCCGCTGACACTTGACTGATCCTGGTGCCCCCCCCCATCGGGGAGCTGTTGTTTGATAGAGGTGTCGCACGACCGTTCATTCCAAATGTGCAGTCGTACGATTACCGCCATCCAATTATTGCTTTCCCCTGTCACACCTGGCAACTGGCTAATCTAATGAGGTGTGTGTATGCGTGGGTCGAACAAGAATCCTTATCAACACGATACCACGCGGGCCACACTTGCGCGCTTCCCCCGCGCGCAAGCCGAACTCATTCGAATACCATGCGCTTCCAAGTGTTTCAAGGTACAGCTCTTCAAGCACGTGTGATAATCAGGCCCGAACAGTTGTGTCTCAACATGTTCTGCAAGTCTGCGCACATGCTGAACTCAGAACGAAGTACAACCATAGGTGTCATATTATCCCTGCCAGGTGCGACTATGAGCATCCTCGCACGCGCATGCCAAAGTTCATCCATATGTGATAGGACGATCTCCCGCCAACTCTGTCGAGTGCGACCATTGGGGCCTTCTGCGCGCGGCCTGTCTCGCACGCCAGAATCACCTGGACACCATATTTGCCCGAAGCATTTGGCTTCTCAACAAGCATGGCTGTTCAGTGAAGAGTCTTGCGGACCTTCCTGCCGCGCGCGCACTTCCTCATTTCAATATTCATCGGCATCGACACTGCCATAGCCACCACCGTCGACATGATCCTCGTTCTTGTCATCGTTGTTGCCGCCCTCGTCAATATCGCTCATACCATCACAGTTCTCATCAGTGCCAGCGTCGTCGCCGCTGTCGTCGTCGTCGTCGTCGTCGTCGTCGTCGTCATTCTCACTCGTCCGCCCGACTCATGGACCTGCATGAGAAGTCCCGGGGCGTCATCGCGTCAGCTGATGGGGTGCCGCGTAATAGGTTCTCTTTGATACCCCGGGGCGCCTCTGACAACGCCCCTTGGGCATCATATCTCTGACAACGCCCGGGACACCTCTTACAACGCCCCTGGGGCATCTCTGGCCAGGTTCCCAGGGCATGTCTGACAATGCCCCCAGGGCCTCTCTGACAATGCCCGGGCCATCGCCGACAATCCCCGGGGGCCCTTCCGGCAACGCTTTGCAGCTTTCCCGACAATGCCACCCCCGATCCTCTCTGATAACGCCCTCGGCAGCCTTTCCGACAACGCCACTGGGGCCGTCGACGGGGGACGGGAGCGCCGTCGGTGGCGGCGATGGCGGGGCGCTGGCGGGGCGCTGGCGAGGGCGTCGGCGAGGGCGTTGGTGAGGGCGTTGGCGGGCTGGCGTTGGCGGGCTCCCCGTCGACCCTCGCCAAGGCCCCACCAACGCCCTGCCATCGTTACCGCCAACCCCCGACAGCCTCCGCCATCGCCGCCGTCAACGCCCCGACAGCACCCCTGGCCGACCCAGCAGACACCGCCCCCGTCAACCTCCAGACATCCCCCAGAGAGTTCGACAGTCCCCGACCACGTGTCTGCCAACCCCGCAGGATGACCTGGGGTCGATGTCGGAGTGCCCTGGGGGGTGTTGTCAGATGTGCCCCAGGGCCGCGGGGGCGTTGTCAGAAGGCCGCGCGCGGGGGCATTGTCAGAGGGCTCTGGGGGCGTTATCAGAGATGCCCCGGGGGCGTTGTCAGCGGGCACTGGGGTTCGAAGTAAAAGAGGGCATCGGACCTGAGTGGCGGCACCCGCTGATAAAGACATGTTCCGAAATGTCACAGCACTCGCTGTCTCTTGGGTTTGCCAATCAGTTGCGTGTGGGTGGGCGGGATGTTTGTCCGACCGTGGTGGAAGGTGGTCACGCGCGCAGTCTCACGGGTCATTGTAATGCATGTGTGCTTCCACATACATTCCACCATGCACACATTGCACCGCCCATACAGTCAAAGCGCAGAAATATGAACCTCTTAGGGCTCAGGAGGAGATCTGGTTTTCGCGCCGCTCCTTAGGCTTAGGTCGGGGAACCCACTCGTGGCCGAGGCTCGCCGTGGCAAGAGAGGCCATTTCGTTGTTTCACAGGTGCTCCGACTTCATTGCACATCGAGACACGCGTATCGAATACTTTTGGCCCGCGCTCGTTCACATGATGGTACGTCTTGTTGCAGTGGCGCCGAAACGTGGGATCTGGCCCCGGGGAAGAAACTGCGGGCCCATGCGCCCCGCCCGCTACCAAGAGCCGCGCGGCGCCGCTGGCGGACCCTTTGCTTCCCTTCCCTTCGGCGGCGGAGGGCTCCTGGAAGGGCCCCTGGGGGCTTCTGGGCGGGCCCCGGCGAAGGTCGACGGAGGCTCCCACGAGGTTCCTTCAGAGGGGGAGCCAGGAACACAAACATGCCCCAAGCTCGGCTCCTCTGTCTTTGAGCCTCCTCCTATAGTCTCTCTTCGAGGATCCTCGTTTCCCCCCTCCTCCCCACCAGGCATGCCCCTCCCCCCTCCCCGCCCGTCAGGGCTCTCGGAGGGCCCCCCCCCTCCCACCCGGCACGCCCCCCCTCCCCACCGGGCACGGCCCGCACCCGCGAGGCCCTGATTCTCGGCCCTCCAGCCTCCCTCTCGGCTCTCCTCGAGGATCCTCGCTTTCCCCCCCCCCCTCCCCCCTTGCCTTAAGTCGGGCCTGTCCCCCTACAGGGGGATTTTCGACGAAAAATAAAAGATACCACAAAAATAGTAAAAAAATTGTCCAAACATAGTCTGGGGATTATTTTTTGAGTATTTGTTTTTGCCTTTTCGGTGTATTTTTGTAGTATTTCTAATTTGTTGTCGAAAATCCCCCTGTAGGGGGACACGCCCGACTTAACCCCTGCCCGCCCCGCATGGCCTGGCGGACGCGCGACGCCCGCGTGCGCTTCCTCGTGGTGGCCGCCTGTGCCTCGGGCGCCGCCGCGCCGGGCTCCTTCGGGGCCTGCGGCGGCGGCCAGGGCGGCGCGCCCGCGGGCGGGCTCGTGGAGGTCCTGGACATCGTCATCTCGGGGGCGGGGCCCGCGGGTGTCGGGGGCCCTGGGGGGCAGATGCGGGAAGGAGGAGGAGGAGGAGGAGGAGGAGGAGGAGGAGGAGGAGGAGGAGGAGGAGGAGCAGGAGGAGCAGGAGGAGCAGGAGCAGGAGCAGGAGCAGGAGCAGGAGGAGCAGGAGCAGGAGCAGGAGCAGGAGCAGGAGCAGGAGCAGGAGCAGGAGCAGGAGCAGGAGCATGATGAGGATTGAAAGTGTGCCACGTTATCACGGGCAGCATCGTAGTCCTCTGCAGTTTTTCTGGGTTAGGATGGGGGGAGCTGGCGGCCTCGGCGCCCCCGCCGCCGCGATCGCCGCATGATTCGTCGGGGGTCTCACCGGCGGTTGGTGGTCTGGCCCCGGGGCGGCGGCCCCTGGGGACTGCGGGCACGCCCTCGAGTGCCCGGCCTGCCCTGTGGCCGTCTGCCCGGTGGTGAGCTGCCCCTCCTGCAGGCCGCCTGCCCGGCGGCGGCCGCCTGCCCAGACTGCTGGTGCGGCTGGGCTACCTCGGCGGTGTGGACCGCCGCCCTGGCTGCCGTGGCCCTCGCCTGGGGCCTCGCGGTGGCCTGCCGCCTGTGGTGCCACGGCCGTTGGGCCGGCACCGCCGCGGGCGGGGCCTCCTTCGGGACGCCGGCTGCGGCCCGAGCTTCGCTCGCGTTCCCCGTGGGCGAGCCAGTCCTCGCGGTGGGCGACCGCGACGCTGGCGCTGCTGGCCCTCCTGGTCCCGACGAGCCTGACGTCTGGGCGCCGCGCCGTCGGCGCTGATGGCGCACATCCCCCAGGCGCTCGACATCGAGCAGCAGCAGATCGCGGTGGCGTGCGACGACGACCCCAACCTCCGGTGGCACCACAGGATCCTCCTCGTGAAGATTGGCGACGAGGGCCGCTGGGTGCTCGCGACGCCCACGCTGGACGTCCAGGTGAGCAACCTCTCGGCCGCGCGGATCGCGCCGCTGGTGCGCGGCTGTCCGATCCCGCCGCGGCTGCGCGGCAACTTCTACGGCTTCGACCCGATGGCCGAAGACGAGCTTGCCAACCTGATGCAGCAGGCCCACGCCTTAGCTGATATTCACAGGGTGCTGCCTCGCCCTCTGCTGTCGCGGCCGCCGCTCTCTGGCACGCCTCCGACCTCGCCGACGAGCTCTTCGGCGCCGTCGTCGAGGTGGCCATCACCTCGAACCCTGGGCGCTTCGTCGCGCGGGGGCGCTGCGGCCTCGCTCGCATGGGCGACCAGAGGGGGGCGGCTGCGGAG
>CAUYUJ010021093.1:402555-407555 GCA_963575745.1 Prorocentrum cordatum | reverse complement strand
GAGCTCGACTATTCCGTCTTCGGGTGCAGCGTGTTTTTCGGAGGTCGGTGTGTCGGTGTTGTTTTTTGCGACGTCAACCGTACAATTATTCGGTATGAAAACTTTTTTCCCCCTAGAGATGACCACGGAGTGGCCCGAACCCTGTCCGCGTATTGTGCTGACACACAGGATCTCGATGTGTTACATTTCTTGTTGTTTTATCATCGGAGTTCTGCTGTTTCTAAGAACGGAACTGCCGCTGCAGCGTGGGTCTCGTTTTGGGATCGCAGCTTTGCTCCCATCGTTCAGAATGGCGCTCTCGCCCCAGCGCGGGCCATTTTGTTGGATCCGAGTGAGTCTTCGTCTATGTCGCCCCGCTCCTTGCCCCCCCCGCCTTCCCCTGGCCGTCCTGCTCCTCCCACATCTCCTTCTCCAGCTGCTGCTGCTGCTGATGCTGATGCTGTTCCTCCTCGTCCCCCTCCTTCCTCATCGCCCTTCCCGTCCTCCTGCTCATCCTCGTGCTCATCCGCCACCTCCTCCAAATCCAGCTGCCCTTTCCCGATTGCGCATGGCATGATAGGGGCTCTTTTTGGAACACCAGGTCCGCTATGGCGCTATGGCGCGCGTCGTCGAAAATATGGACACCAGCGCAACGAGAAGGGATGGGTGGGAGGGGTCGGATGGCAGATATTGCGCGAGCGCACGTGGCTTGCCTTCTGCCCCCTGTGCCCTCTCCCGTCCTCTCTCCCTCTCCTCCGTCTTCCCCCGTGCCTCCCTCCCCACGTCCGTCCTCCCCACGCCTCGCATCCCCTCCTTCCGTTGCCTCCTTTCTTGTTTACCCCCTTCTCTTCACCCACTCTTCCCTCATCCTTGTTCTCTCCCTCTCCGCCCCTCCCTCGTCTCCTCTTTCTCCCCTTCTCATCCTGTCCGCCCCCCCCGTCCGCTGCCCCTCCCCCGTCCTTTCCCCGTAGGCAAGGCGGGGCGGGGTGATGAAGTGCAGGAGATGCATGGGCAGGAAGAGGGAGCAGGGAGACGAAGAAGCGGCGGAGGAGGAGGAGGACGAGTTGGAAGAGCATCTGGAGGAGAATTTGAAGGAGGAGGAGGGGGAGATGGAGAAGGAGGATGAGGAGGAAGAGGACGAAACTACAGACGCATCAACGATGTTGCGATACACCCTCCCTCCACGTGCTCTCTTCACAGGTCCTTACAAGAGTTTATGCTCAATACGGGGAATGGACCACTGGAATACAACCGTATGATAATCCTGAACCGTGCCAGAACACCATCTCTGGGACCTTAACGCCGCGGATCAGCGTGACTGTTGCGGCCTGGCGATCCTAATTCGTGCCAGGGCACGATTCCTTGGACTTCAACATCAAGAGGAGGATGGAAAGGATGTGGTGGTGGTGGAGGGATGAGGTGGGCAGAGGGTACGTGGAGGGGGGCATTCTTTTTCTCCTATCAATCTCCCCCCTTTCTCTTATCTCCTTCTCCTTCCTGCCCCCGCGCGGGCCTTGGCCCCGACTCGTCAGCCCCGAAGTGCTGCGGACAAACCAGACGCTGCACGTGCGTGTCCCTGGGCGGCTGCCAGGTGCTGCTGGCGATGGCACGGTCGACCTGCTTGTGCTCCACTTGCTCCTCCTCACGTCCTCCCTCCCTCTTCCACCCTCCCCTCCTCAGCCGTTCTGGCTCCTAGGTTTTTGGGCGAGGAGCTTACAACAACGAGTTTCGACAACGGCATTGCTATTGTGAGCCGTCGTTGGGCTTCCTTCAGCTTGATGGATCTCAGCCCTCCATTCTCATGATCTCTTGAACGCCCCTCTGGAGCGACTGCTACAACCACGCCTTCGCAGCGGGGCTTCTGGCTGGAGGCGGCGCTGTTGGAAAAGGCGGAGGTGAGGTCACCTGGCGGCCTTGGTATGTTGGCTGGTCTTCCTCGCCGCCTTTTAACGGTAAAAGGTTCGACGGTTGCATCACCACGGCCCAACGGTTCACGTTTAAGGGTAGAAGGCTCGACAGTTTGAAGGGGCGACCCGCAACTCTGGCCCCCGCCCACGCCAGGCTTGCAGTCCGCCCGTCATCGCGTTGCTGATGGTAGCCATCAGTCTCCAGTTGTTTCTAAGAGGCGGTCTTGCTGCTGGTGTGGCTGCAACAGGAACGATGCTCGGCCCTACTTCTGCAAGCGCGGAGGGGCGTTCAAAGCGGACCCGGTTGGCAGCAGTTCCACGGTTTGGTTTTCGCGTGCGGCGTTGGCGCTCGTTTCTGCCGGCAGAGGTTGCGGCAAGTCCGTTGCCTTGTGCGACAAAGGAGACGACAAACCCACCCTCACGGCCGAGGAGCGCAGCCAGCTTGCAAGCCTGTGCGGAACAAATGGCGACAAGCAAGGAGCAGCTGCACACCACCGCGCTGCCGAAGCGTTGCAGAAGCTTCCCGAAACGCCTCAGCCTGTTCAGTCTCAATTCTTGACGCTTCGCGTATCCCCACCAGCCCATCCTACACCAGGCACTCGAACGAAGAGCGCCGATGATCGGCAGCTGTTCTCCTCCCCTCTTCCTCCTCCTCCTCCTCCTCCTCCTCCTCCTCCTCCTCTCCTCCTCCTCTCCTCCTCCTCCCTCTCCTCCTCCTCCTCCTCCTCCTCCTCCTCCTCCTCCTCCTCCTCCTCCTCCTCCTCCGCCTCTTCCTCCTCCCTGGTGGCGTATTGGAAGTGTCTTCGAACGTTTTGGTGGGCTCTTGGGCCTTGCGGGCGGGCGGGCGGCGCTCCGCCCGCCCGCGCGCAGGGCCCAAGAGGGGGTCCAAGACGTCTCTCGGAGCCATCTTGGAGGAGATCGATCAACGAAGGGGGGTTCCTAAATTTCAGCCCCCCCCTCAGGAGCCACGATCCTCGTGAGGGGTGTCGAATTTTAGCCCTCCCAGGGGTCGATCTTGGACGCTCTGACCGATCGCGGCCCCCCCTGTCCAGGTCAGTGGGGAGGGGGTAGGGGGAGGGGTAAACCCCTCCCCGAAGGGGAAGAAGGAGGGGTGGAAGAGGAAACGCTCTAAACCACCGACGCCCAGAGGGCTGGTGGGATTTGATAGTGCTTATCTTGTGGCCTGTGGCTTTGAAGGATGTTGCATGTAATATTTTCAGAACGGATCGAATCTCAGCTTCAATCGCAACGTGCTCTCGTCGAGCAGCTGCGAGCTGAACTGGTCACCGCTGACGCAGCACATGCGGATCTGGCGCGGCGGCTGCACGAAGGCTTTCCAGATGAAGCAGCGGCGGATTCCACGTCCAGCTCGAAGATATCGATGGACGACTTGTTGGGTCAAACACGTTTCTGGACACTTTTCGACGCTGAGCTCGGTAGCTCGTCCAGGTGCACGGTTGTGCAGATGCAGCGTCGGGCAGTCGTTCTTGTGTCCTTCCAGGCGGCGCTGGCGACGCGCGGCCGGCGCTGGTGCTCGGGCCGAGGGGTTCCACGAGAGCAGGGCGCAACTTGTCTCAGCGCGTTCAGCAGGGGCACGGCGCGAGCACTCCTGCTGCCCCCTGTCGCAGCCATGTGCGGCGCAGGCAGGGGGGGGGGGCTGCCTGGGCGCAAGTCGCTCGGCTGATGCGCGGAGCCGCGGAGGACTGGGAGCCGGTCAGGCCGCGGATATTGGCGCGAGTCCCGCTGCGCGCGCGAGGGGGGGCCTCCCCCGCCAAGCAGTCGGCCGTCGCCCGCTGTGAATCTTCGGTGGCGCCCAGGGCTCGCGCCGCCCATTTTCTTTCTCGCGGCGCGATAAGGTCGCCGCTCGCTGACTCGCCCGCCGACGCCGCTCGCGCGCAAGAGCGCCCGCTGATCGCGTAGGACGAGGTCGACTAGGCTTTCTTCTGGCGCCCGTCGCGGCTGGGACTCGGCATGGGCCCCCGCCAATCCGACAGCTGCCCGGGGCTCGAGCAGGGGGGAGGGGGCGTGCTGGTCAGATCGTGATTGGGGTGCAACGCGCACGATGGAACGATTGCTTTTCGGTGGACGCGCAGTGCGCGAGGTTCACGCGCCAGGCGCCTATCCGATCGTTGCTGCGCCCGCTTATCTTGTTCACTCTGTTTTACGGGCGAGAATATAGGGATTCTCGCGCGTCTCGGGGGGCAACTCTCGCCCGTGAGACAGCCGCGGTTGATGGGTGCCGATGTCAATTTCGGACCCAGTGAGCTCGAGGCGCATGATTACGTCTCGGAGCTGCAGGGGAGCTCGTTGGCGCCTGCTTCCAGCGCCCGCATTCCTGCTGGCGAGTCCACCGCCTTGGATCGCATTGCTTGCTCTGAAGGGCCGGGCAAAGGGGCGCGATCTGGCCTGGCCTTGTTCGGCGCAGAACTTTCTCCCCGCGGACCTGTGGGCGTCGTTTTCTACGAGCGCTTCGCAGCCTTGCAGGCCTTCTTTGTTCCGTCGCCCATCCCATCCCCATTGCGTCCCTGCCTTCGGCACGAGGCTCAAGGGGGGTTGCTGGGATGAGGTGCGGCGCTTGCTGACAGCGCCATCGCGCGCGTCGAGAACGTGGACTTTCCTGGGCGCCGTCGGCGCGCCTGGCCCGCATGGCAAGTTGCGCGCCAATGCGGCTGAGAAAGATGCGGTTCCGAACCCGGGGGGTCAGCCGCCTTGTCTTTGGACCCGCGGCGTTGGGCCGCAGCTTATACTGATATCGATTCTTAGCGAGGGCGGCCGAGCCCGCTGTCCCGAGCACCGTCCAATCAGGTGGCTGGGCAGGCAGCAGGAAGCTCACGCGCGCGGTCGAGGGGCCGACGCGAACTCTGCATCGACGAAGCGTCTCGGGCTTATACTTCAGGGGGCACCTACGAGGATCGCGGGGCGCTGAGGTGGCTGCGAGCCTCTGTTGCAGCGCGTTGCCCGGGAGGTCTCGTGCCCGCGCCTTCGAAACTTGGAGGTCGAGTCCTCCGTTGATGCGCGCGCCCAGGTGCGCGAGGCCGCGAAGGCCGCCTATGCTAAGCACCTGGCCGCGAGTCGCCCGGACTGACCGGCCCGGCCGCGTGCGGGCCTGGGCGG
>CAUYUJ010021093.1:377555-397555 GCA_963575745.1 Prorocentrum cordatum | reverse complement strand
GGTGGTGGTCTTGATGATGGTGATGGTGGTGGTGATGATGATGATGATGATGATGATGATGGTGATGATGAGGGGGAGGAGGGGGAGGATAAGGGCGATCAGAAGAGTCAAAGGCCTTCTGAATGCCTCGCGGAGTCTCTTGGGATGTCTCTTGGGAGCCTCTTTGAGGTCTCTTGGGGCGTCTTGGGGGCTCTTGGCGGTCCCGGGGGCTTCTTGGACCGTCTTGGGTGCCTCGGGGGGGCCTCTTGAGGGCCTCTTGGGGCCCTCTTGGGGGCATTTTGGGGGTCTCTTGGAGGCCTCTTGGGGCCTCCTGGGTGCCTCTTGGGGCCATCTTGGAGGAGATCGATCAAAGAAGAGGGGTTCCCTAAATCGCGCCCCCCCTCGGGAACCTCCAGAATCGCCTCCTGGACCCCTCTTGGGGCGCTCTTGGAGCGCTCTTGGGCGCTCTTGGGGTCGTCTTGGGGCTCTCTTAGGCCCCTGTTGGGGCTCTCTTGGGCCCTCTTGGAGCCATCTTGAGGCCTCGGATGGCCATCGGAAGCGAAAAAGCGAGAAGGCAAACATCATTGGTTTTCCCAAGGTTTTTGAAGGATTTTGGCCTCTTGGGAGGCCTCCTTGGGAGGCTCCGTGGCCACTTGGAGTCGTCTTGGGGCGGTCTTGGGGCCTCTTGGAGCATCTTGGGAGCCATCTCGAGCCATCTTGGGGTATCTTGGGCCATCTTAGAGCTCATCTTGGGCTCTCTGAGGCCCTCTTGGAACCATCTTGGGCCATCTTGGACGCTCTAACTACCAGCGGCCCCCCCCGTCCAAGTCCAGGGGAGGGGGTTAGGGGAGGGGTAAACCCCTCCCCGAAGGGGAAGAAGGAGGTTGGAAGAGGAAGCTCCTTAAACCACCTACGCCCAGAGGGCTGGTGGGATTCTTCAGGCTTGCGCCACATCCGCCGACCCCTTGATTCACTCGCAGCCTTGGAGGCTTCTTGGGGCAGCCTGGGGTTGTCTGGGGGTATGTTGCTTCGTGGACTCTAGGGCCATCTTGGGGCTTTCTAGGACCTCGCGTGGCGGCTCCCTTTCGGTGACTCGTGGCCTTCATGGACCGTTCGGGGAGCTCCGTTGGGCCTTCCTGGTTCGCTGTGGCGCTCTCTATCCCCCCATGGCGCGTTCGCGCGGGGTCGTCTGGGGCCGAGGGGGGGGGTTAAACATCCGGTTCGGGGTCCCGGGGGGGTGGGATTATGGGGTGGGAAGAATCTCACACGCCTGGAGACCCGCAAGGGGTTTGTTTTACGTGTAGTTCGCGGAGGAAAGGAGAGGCGGGGATGAGGCGAAAGAGCCTTCTTGCATCCCCCCTTTCCTCTCCAGATCAAACGGACGGGGCTTGAAGGGGAGGGGTTTGCGGAGGGGGGGGCATCTGACGCGCCGATGACACTGGAAGGTGTTCGCGGATGTTTTCAAGACGTCGTAGGTTTGGGAATTGGACGTCGGAGGCGTGGGCATGCATACGCCCGCTGCTCGTGATCACCTCCTGGGTAAAATCTGCTGAAAATCGGTCCCTGGTCCGTTCTAGGGTTTTTTTGCGGTCCTCGTGTGGGTTTCTACTGTTTCGTCTCCTTTTGTCTCTGTTTGTCGCTTCTCGGTGTGCCGGATTTGGGTCTGTCCGTGCTCGGTGTCTGTCGTCTCGGTTTGATGTCGGACTCTCAGCTTGGTAGAACGGCACAACGCGGAGCAGGACAGCGCGCATCTGTGGCGCGGCGCTGTCACCTTCAATGTGTTCAGCGTCGCCATTTCCCATTACTCGAATCTACGCGCCTTCAGACATCGCCATGTCTGGCTGTCCTGCACTTCTTCTGGGTTCGTGGGTCCACCAGGTTGACAGTCTTGGGCTCCAGAGGTGGCTTCTGGAGGCTGAACCCCGGATTCGTTCCTGAGCGGTGGGGGCCCGAGAGCGGCCCCTGGAGGCCGAAAACAGCGCGGGACCGGGATGGAGGAGGAATCGGAGGAGGAGGAGGAGGAGGAGGGGGAGGGGGAGGAGGGTCGAGGAAGGGGAGGGGGACGATTGAGGAGGGAGCAGAAAAGAGGAGGAGGAGGAGGAGGAGTAGGAACAGGCGGGTGAGGAGGAGGGTGAACAATAGACTGGGGGCCCATGTGGAGAAACATTCCGCCTCGCTCAAGGGTGCCCTAGGTTTTTGTCGATGGTTCTATGAAGGAAACCGCCGCGTCCCCATGCCGAAAATCGAGGGGCATCCTGGGGTTTCAGGGTTCTGTTTCTTGCGGAAGGTGTCTTGTGATGGAACCCATACTGCATTCAAAAACGCGACGAGAATTCGAGAGCCTGCGCGAGCTCCAGCGAGACATCCACGACTACGAGGACGAACGCTGCCGAAGGTTGACGACGACGACGCCGACGACGGCGCTGACGACGACGATGACGACGATGACGACGACGACGACGACGACGACGACGACGACAACGACGACGACAACGACGACGACGACGACGACGACGACGACGACGACGACGACAACGGCCCCTCCCCCACCGCAGCCACCCCCGGACTTGGTCTACGATTTTTTTTTGGGTCGATTTTGTTTTTCCGTTGCGTTCGGTCCCCGGCGGTGGTTTTCCAAACCTGGGGCTTTTACACAGAGACCCCGGGTGCAAAAGTGCTCCGGACGGACCCCGGGAAGGGTTCGAGAACCGATTTTGAGTAGAGTTTCCTTCCCCGCCGCAGCCGCTTTGGGTCGGAGTGCCCACAGCAGCCCGCAGGCCTTGGGAGGTCAGTAACTGAGGGTTCATTAACGCGGGGGGGGCGATCGAGACTGCAGGAAAGGGTGGGCAGTCAAAAGGGCTTCGTTGCGCAGGGTCAAGGGGGCCATTCAGGGACCATTTTCTGCCGTGTCGATCGCTCGGCCCGCTTGATCCTACCCAGACATCCGACGCCGCAATGTTTTTCGGCGAGGTCGCCCCCAGAGGTTTGGGCCCTTCCTTTATGGGCGATCTTTCATCCCAGATTGTTTTTTCACGGTCCCGGGCTCGCCGAGGGTTTCCAGAGCTTGAGAGTTGCAAACAACCGCCCGCCGTTTTTTTTTTTTTTTTTTTTTTTTTTTTTGTTTTTGTTTTTTTTTGTTTGTTTGGGGGTGGGCGACGCCGGAATGGGTACCCGGAAACCCGCCGAGTTGTTTTTTTCGAATCCGCGGCTTAAGAGGTTCTGCTGACCCTTTCCCGATGGGTAGTTTCTCGACCGGGGTTCCGTTTTTGGTCGCGCAAGGGCCTGAGAATGGGCCTGGAAGGCCGACGTCGAGGAGAAACCGCCAGGACTGAACAAATCATGCTGCGCGGCTGCGTAATTCCGCTCAAAACAGGTCCCCGGGTGTTTCCTGGGGTTTCAACCCATCAGTTTCTCAAGCTGCGTCCAGCCGCGGCGACGAGGAGGGCCCCCGAAGGCCAGAAAGTCTCGAACCTCGATCCTCGCGGTTTCGATCTGCAGGATGTCTGGGCAATCGCGTTCCCGACCGGCCGAGAGCCGTTCGCCGGGCGAGATGCTGGCGGGACTGAAGGCGCAGTTGAGGGCATGACAGAGTTGACGGAGTGCAACCGCGCCAAGGACCAGGACGATTGGTTCCTTGGAGTGCAGGGCGAGTTTCGCCGAGGCGACCTGTCTGAACGCACGCGCAACTTTTTGCATGGCAGACGGACGGATGTGCCGGGATCGCGGGTGAACGGCGCACCGCTGTGCGGGAGCCCGCGTTGCATCGATGAAAAAGAGGCCATTGCGCAGAACAGCGAACTAGAATGTGAGGCGTGTAAAGTTGAAAGGCGGAAGAGGAAGCCCGTCGCGACGCCGCCCGAAGACGCGCGGTTTCGGGGGGAAAAATTCCTTGGCGCTGTCGCTATTTATGCTAATCAAGACATCCGTTGCCACATCGGGAAACAGAGAGCTGTGCAGTGGGCCAAGGAGCGAGGATAACAACTGCTCTGGGTCGCGGCCAGGGCCCCCCCCCTGCCACGGGGGGGAACAGAGGCGACCGTGCACGGTGGAGGATAAGATACGTTGGTTCGGGTACCACGAGAAGGAGTGCGCTAGCTTGCCTGGGTGGCTGCCGCTGGCCAAAGGGATGCCCGTGGCTTTCAGGAACCACTTGGATCGGTCGAAGAAACAGCTTCTGCGGGGGCGCACGGCCACGATCCATGGATGGGTGCTGCGCGAGAACGAGGTCGCGGGAGATGAAGACGAGGACGTGTTGTTGCATCTGCCGCGAGTGATTGCGTTGGACTTCCATACGAAGGAGTGGCACCTGCCCGGGCGGGAGCCGGGGCCGTATCCGATCTTCCCATCGAAAGGGCGGCGATCGGAAGCGAAAAGGCGAGAAAACCCACAACATTGATTTGTTCTGAGGTTTTGGAAGGGTTTTGGCCTCTTCGGGGCCTCCAGGGGGAGCTCTTCGGCCACTTGGAGCCGTCTTGAAGCGGTCTTGAGGCCTCTTGGAGCGTGGTGAGAGCCATCTTGAGATGCCATCTTTGGCTCTCCCAGGTGCTCTTGGAGTCATCTGAAGCACTGCCCTGTCCCCAGGGGGCCCAAATGTGGCCACAACCTCAGTAAAATCAATGATTTTGGCAGTCTCGCCGGGGTCTCTTGGAGCGTCTTGGGCGCTTCTGGGGGGCCTCGGGCTTCTAGGGGGTTTCTTGGGGGCCTTTTGGGGCGATCCTGGGGGCCTCTTGGGTGCTTCTTGGGGCCGCGTGGGGCCATCTTGGGGCCATCTCGGGGCCTCTTGGGGCCCCCTGGGCGCCTCTGGGGGCTCTGGGGGCTATCTTGGAGGAGATCGATCACAGGGGGGGGGGGGGGGGGGGGGGCAAATTAGCCCCCCCCCCCCCCGCGCGCGCACTCAGGAGGCCAAAATGGGGCCAACACCGTCGTAAAACAAATGCTTTTGGCTTCCTCGCCGAGGCCGTTTTGGGCGCTCCAACGCGTCGCGGACCCCCGCGTCGAGGTCCAGGGGAGGGGGGGGGGGGGCACCTACGTCCAGAGAGTTGATGGGGCTCATCGAGGTGCCCGCTGCAGGTTCGCCACAGCGCCAGCGCGACACTGCGCGCGGTGGCATTCCCAGGATGCACGCGCGGTCTGTAACTCGCAGCGTCTCGCTTCTCCAGTCGAGAAAAAATGTGCGATTACTCGCTGCGTGGAGCTCCCCATATGTGCATCCTTTTAACCAGTGATCTTTTACTTGGGATTTGTAGTGGCCTCCGGCCAGTGCCGCCGATCCGGGGCGCTCCGGGTGCCCGTGGAAATGAACGACGACGAGGAAGACGACAACGACGACGAAAACGAATGCGTCGACGACGACGACGACGAGAGCGACGACGACAACGACCGCGACGACGACGACGGCGATGACGACGACGGCGACGCGAGCGACGACGACGACGATGACGCGAGCGACGACGACGACGACGACGACGGCGATGACGACGACGGCGACGCGAGCGACGACGACGACGACGACGACGATGACGGGAGCGACGACGACGACGACGACGGCGCGACGACAACGACGACGACGACGACGACGGGGGGGGAGCTGGGTTGCAGGGGGGGTCTGCTCTGCAGGGGGGGTCCGCTCGGCAGATGGAGGGGCTGCAGGGGAGAGGGGGGGGGGTCCGCTCTGCAGGGGGGGGGGGGGGGGGGGGGGGCGGCAGGAGGGGGGGGGGGGTCTGCTCTGCAGGGGAGGGGGGGGGGGGGGCAGGGTGGGGGGGGGGGCGCTGCAGGGGGGGGGGCTGCGCGGGGGGGGAGGTCCGCTCTGCAGGGGGAGGGGGGGGGGGTGGGAGGGGCGGAGTTGCAGGGGGGGTGTAGGAGAGGGGGGGGGGGGGGGGGGGGGGGGGGGGGGAAGAGGATGGGGGGAGGGGGAGGGGTCCGCTCTGCAGGGGGGGGGAGGGGGGGGGCAGGAGGGGAGTCTGCTCTGCAGGGTGGTGGGTGCAGAGGAGGGGGGGGGGAGGGGGGGGGGGGGTTCGCTCTGCAGAGGGGGGGGGGGGGGGCCCTGCAGGGGGGAGGTCTGCTCTGCAGGGGGGGGGGGGGGGGGGGTTCTGCTCTGCAGGGGGGGCGCAGGGGGGAGAGGGGGGGGATCTGCTCTGCAGGAGGGGGGGGAGGGGCGCAGGGAGAAGGGCCGCTCTGCAGGGGGGGTGGGTGGGAGGGGGGGCTGGCAGAGGGAGCGGGGGGGGGGGGGGGCTCTGCAAGGGGGGGGGGTCCGCTCTGGGGGGGGGGGGGGGGGGGGGGGGGAGGGCGAAGCGTTGAAATAGGTAGGACATGAGACCCCCCCCCCTGCGAAGCACTGAATTAGGTCGGGAACATGTCGGAAATGAGGTTCCCCCCCCGCAGAGCGAAGTTTGAGCGAGCTCAAGCCCGGGCCGGCGCATTTAGATGAGCGTCTAGCCACATGATCCATATGGGCCACGAGCGGGAGAGCGAACCCTTTCAAGTTCCCCCCCCCCGCAACTGGAGAGTGAACCTTTTTCAAGTTCCCTCCCCAGCCCAAAACGCACGCGGGAGAGTGAACCTTCACAAGTTCCCTCTCCCGCTGACGACGACAAGATTGGAAAACACCGCGCAGAGAGAAAGCAACGCCGCGCGCAGCGGGGGAAGCTACTCGGGACACAACGCAAAATCAGAACACAGGCAAACTGCTTGAGACATCCCTGCAGAACGGCGGCGAACGGAGCCGTGCAAGCACCATTGGCGGCTCCCCTTCGGTCGCTGAAGCCAGCGCCCCGCCTGAGACGTCCTCGCAATCTGCTCTCCAAGCGAAGGGTGTTGAGACAGAAAACAAACGCGCCGCTTGAGACACCCTTGCGAAACGGCCGCGAACGGGACCGTGCAATACCCTTCGGCGGCTGCCCTTCGGGGTGCTGAAACCAGCGCCCCGCCTGAGACATCCTCGCAATCTGCTCTCCAAGCAAAGGATATTAAGACAGAAACAAGCGCACCGCTTGAGACATCCCCACAGAACGGCCACGAACGGGACCGTGCAATACCCTTGTGCGGCCCCCCTTAGGTTAGGGGTGCTGAAACCAGCGCCCTGTCTGAGACACCCTCAGAATCTGCTTTGATAGCCAAGGATGTTGAGGCAGAAAGCAGGCAGACCGCCGGAGACACCCCCACAAAGCGGCCGCGAACGGGACCGTGCAATACCCTTCGGCGGCTCCCCTTCGGGGTGCTGAAACCAGCGCCCCGCTTGAGACATCCTCAGAATCTGCTCTGATAGCCAAGGGTGTTGAGACCGAACACATGCGAGCCGCTTAAGACATCCCCACAAAACGGCCGCGAAAATTACCGTGCAATACCCTTAGGCGGCTCCCCTTCGGGGTGCTGAAACCAGCGCCCCGCTTGAGACATCCTCAGATTCTGCTCTGATAGCCAAGGATGTTGAGACAGAAAACAGGCAAACCGCGTGAGACATCCCCACAAAATGGCCGCGAACGGGGCCGTGCAATGCACATCGGCGGCCCCCCCTTGGGGGCGCTGAAACCAGCGCCCCTCCTGAGACATCCTCGCAATCTGCTGTGTGTTGAGCAAATCAAACAATGGGAACCCGTAGCCATTTTGGTTCAAGCCATTGTGGTTCAAGGCATTTTTGGATCAAGTTTGCCGCGCCGACAAACTGCACACCTTGATGCCTTCATACCTCCTTTCGCACAAGTTCGGATCGGGCTGATGAGTACGCCAGTGGAATTTACCATTGCGTTTTTGGCAGTTCCAGGGGTACACGGGGAGGAATTCGACTCCAGCCTGATGCAGATGGCTGCAGTGGCAAAGCAGCATTCGCCCATTACCTGCCCAAGTGGTTTTACCACCCGCGCCGCTGGGGGGCTGACTTTCTGCAAGTCGACAAGCGTCCTGAGTTGGCCCAGCGCGGTGTCAACGTGTGCGGGCATCGGTATGCAGGTCGTTGAAATCACCGCGTCAGCGAAGGCCGCAATCGTTAATTCATGGTACCCCTACGACTGCGGGTGGATTGGCTTGTCGTGCCCTTCGGCCTCGTCGGCGTGCGATTCGGACCTGTCCCTGTGGTCTTGGAACGTGGACGGCTCCCCTGTCACCGGCACCTACAGCTCGCAAACCAAGGATGGAAGTGGGACCGTCGCAGGCGGCGCGCGCAATGAACCCTGCGCGCGCTGGTGGAGCGGCGGCTCGTGGGCGCCTGGACTGTGCAGCCCGGCTACCAACTGCCGAGCTATCTGCGAGGAGACGACTCCTACGACGCCAAGCCCAACGCCAGCGCCGACGCCCAGTCCGACTCCGGCGCCGACGCCGAGTCCGACGAGGGCTAACCCTTCCTGGAACCTTCCGGAGGAAGGTTTCAGGAAGGTTTTTGGTAGGTGTGTTGGAAGGTTTTTGGGAGGTGTTGTGGAAGGTTGTTTGAGAGGTTTTTGGAAGACTCCCGGACGGATTTTTGGATGGTTTTTGGAAGGTTGCGAAGAAGGTGTTTTGGAATTGTTTTGGTAGGTTGTTGAAATGTATTGGGCAGTTTTGCTAAATGCTGGAAGGTTGTTGGAATGTTGTTGGAGGGTTTTCTGGAAGGTTTGTTGGAGTTTTTTCGAAGGTATGTGCAAGGTGTTCCGGGAAGTTGTTGGAAGGTTTTTGGAACACCTCCCTAAAACCTTCAAACGACCTCAGGAAGGTTCCAGGATTCCTGGAACTGTCAAAGAAAACAAACTTTCCTGAAACCTTCCTCAGGATAGTTCCGGGATTCCTGGAACCTTCGGAAAAATATTGTTAAGACCTTTCCCAGGAAGGTTTTTGGAAGGTTTTTTGGGCAACCCCTTTATTACCTTCCTGAGGAAGGTTTTGGAATGTTTTGTTGGACGGCATTTAGAAGGTTTGTTTGGAATATGTGGTGGAAGGTTTTTTTTTGAAGTTTTTGGGCCAGCCCCTTTGGGGGCCTTTCTGAGGAAGGTTCCAGGAAGGTTTAGGGCGGCTTTTCTGGGCGGCTTCAGGAAGATTTTCGGAATGTGTTGTGGCAGGTTGTTGGAAGGGTTCTTGTTGAAAGATTGTTTTGAAGGTTTTTTGGGGAGGGTGTTTGGAAGTTGTTTTGGAAGGTGTTTGAAAGGATTTGGGCGGTTCCGCTACATGCTGGAAGGTGTTAGCGAGGTTTTTGGGCGGTTGTTGGGTGGTGTTTGGAAGGTTTTTGGAAGGTTTGTGGGAGGTTTTTTGGGGGGCTGTTAAACACCTCCTTAAAAACCTTCCTCCAGAAGGCCCCAGGATTCCTGGAACCTTTCCCCCCCCCAAAAAAAAAATCCCTAACACTTTCCTCAGGAAGGTTCCGGGATCCCTGGGACCTTCCAAAAAAACATTGTTAAAACCTTCCTCAGGAAGGTTCCGGATTTCTGGAAACCTTCCAAAACACCTTGCTAAAACCTTCCTCCGGATTCTTTTTATTTAAAAAATACGGTTTTTGGGCCAACCCTTCCTGGAACTTGCCTGAGGAAGGTTTTAGGATGGTATTTGGGAAGCTTTGTTGGAATATTATTGGAAGGTTATCTGGGAGGGTTTTTTTTTCGGCAGGTTTCTGGAAGGTTTTGGAAGGTACAAGTTCCTGGAACCTTTCAAAAACACTTGCCTAAAACCTTCCTCACCTTAAAAAAACATTGTGAAAACCTTCCTCGGAAGGTTTTTGGAAGGTTTTTGGGCCAACCCTTCCTGGACCCTTCCTGAGGAAGGTTTCAGGAAGGTTTTCGGGCGTTTTTTTGAAGGTGTTTGGAAGGTTTTGTTTGGGAAAGTGTGTTGGAAGGTTTTTATTTGAAATTTTTTGAAAGGTTGTTTGGAGGGTGTTTGGAAGATGTTTGGAAGGTTTGTTTGAAGGTTCATTGGGAGGTTTTTGGAAGGTTTTTGTAATGTATTGGGCGGTGTCGCCAAATGCTGGAAGGCTTTAGAAAGGTTTCTGGGGAGTTTATGTTTGAAGGTGTTTGGAAGGTGTTTGGAACAACCTTCCTAAAACCTGCGTAAAACCTATGGGAAGTTCCAGGATTCCTGGAACTGTCAAACCACAACCTGCCTAAAACCTTCCTCAGGAAGGTCCCCGGATTCCTGGAACCTTCCCAAAACGAAATGGTTAAAACCTTCCTCAGGAAGGTTTTTGGAAGATTTTTGGGCCAACCCTTTCTGGAACCTTCCAGAGGAAGGTTTTTGGAAGGTGTGTTGGAAGGTTTGTGGAAGGTTTTTGTTGGAAGGTTCTTTGGAAGGTTTTTGGAAGGCTTGTGTAGTGTATTGGGTGGTCCCGCTAAATGCTGGAAGGTTTTAGGTAAGTTTTTTGGAAGGTTCGTGTGGAGGTTTTTGGAAGGTTTTTGGAAAAAGCTTCCTGCAACCTTTCTCGCTCCCTCCCCGGGAAAACCTTACCAAAAACTGGCCTAAAACATTTTCCAGGAAAGTTTCTGGAGGGGTTCGTCGGAACTCCCGTACCGGCACCAGGCATCCATCACCACGGCATCCAGCACCACTTCGCGAACAAGCACTACCGAGTCGAGCACTACCACGGTGTCTACCAGCAGTGAATCGAGCACGGCATCGCGGACCAGCACCACCGAAACCAGCAGCACAACGGTGTCCACCACGTCAGAGTCTAGCAGCACGTCGCGGACCAGCACCACGGAAACGAGCAGCACCACGGTGTCCACCACGTCGGAGTCGAGTACCACGTCGCGGAGCAGCACTACGGAATCAAGCAGTACCACTGGGTCCACCACCACAGAAACGAGCAGCATTACGGGTTCCACGATGACGGATTCGAGCACCACGTCGCGGACAAACCTTACAGAAACGAGCAGCATCACAGTTTCCACCACCACGGATTCTAGCACGACGTCGCGGTCCAGCATTACGGAAACCAGCAGTACAACAAGGTCTTCCACTACGGAGTCGAGCACGACGTCGAGATCCAGCACGACGGACACCAGTAGCACCACGAGATCTTCTACTACGGAGTCGAGCACCACATCACGGACCAGCACTACGGCAACGAGCAGCACCACAGGGTCCACGACTACCAAGTCGAGCAGTACCACGGTGTCCAGCCCCACAGATTCGCGCACGACTTCGCGGACCAGTACCACGGAAACCAGCAGTACAACGGGATCCACCACTACGGCATCCAGCACCACGTCGCGGACAAGCACCACGGAAACGAGCAGCACCACGGTTTCCACAACGACGGCGTCGAGCACCACGTCGCGCACCAGCACTTCGGCAACGAGCAGCACTACGAGGTCGACTACCACGGAGTCCAGCACGACGTCGCAGACCAGCACTACAGGGACGAGCAGCACCACGGTGTCCACCGCAACTGAGTCTAGCACCACGTCCCGGAGCAGCACCACGGGAACAAGCACTAGCACATGGTCAACTTCTTCGGCGTCGAGCAGCACCACGGGGTCCAGCACGACGGAGACGAGCACTACGTCAGGGAGCAGCACTACGGAAACGAGCAGTACCACAGAGCCCACCACGACGGAATCGAGCACGACGTCTCGGACGAGCAGCACAGAAACGAGCAGCACCACGGTTTCCACCACAACGCAGTCCAGCACGACGTCGCGGACCAGCATTACGGAAACGAGCAGCACAACGAGGTCTTCCACTACAGTGTCGAGCACTACATCGAGATCCAGCACTACAGAAACGAGCAGCTCAACGAGGTCTTCTACTACGGACTCGAGCAGCACGTCGCGGACCAGCACCACGGAAACGAGCAGCACCTCTGTGTCCACCACGACGGAGTCTAGCAGCACGTCGCGGACCAGCACCACCGAAACAAGCCGCACCACGGTGTCCACCACGTCGGAGTCGAGTACCACGTCGTGGACCAGCACTACGGAATCAAGCAGTACCACGGTGTCCACCACCACGGAAACGAGCAGCATTACGGGTTCCACGATGACGGATTCGAGCACAACATCGCGGACAAGCATTACAGAAACGAGCAGCATCACAGTTTCCACCACCACGGATTCTAGCACGACGTCGCGGTCCAGCACTACGGAAACCAGCAGTACAACAAGGTCTTCCACTACGGAGTCGAGCACGACGTCGAGATCCAGCACGACGGACACCAGTAGCACCACGAGATCTTCTACTACGGAGTCGAGCACCACATCACGGACCAGCACTACGGCAACGAGCAGCACCACAGGGTCCACGACTACCAAGTCAAGCAGTACCACGGTGTCCATCCCCACGGATTCGAGCACGACTTCGCGGACCAGTACCACGGAAACCAGCAGTACAACGGGATCCACCACTACGGCATCCAGCACCACGTCGCGGACAAGCACCACGGAAACGAGCAGCACCACGGTTTCCACAACGACGGCGTCGAGCACCACGTCGCGCACCAGCACTTCGGCAACGAGCAGCACTACGAGGTCGACTACCACGGAGTCCAGCACGACGTCGCAGACCAGCACTACAGGGACGAGCAGCACAACGGTGTCTACCGCAACACAGTCTAGCACCACGTCCCGGAGCAGCACCACGGGAACAAGCACTACCACGTGGTCAACCACTTCGGACTCGAGCAGTACCACGGGGTCCAGCACGTCGGAGTCTAGCACCACGTCGCGGACCAGTACAACGGGAACAACCAGTACCACGGTGTCCACCACGACGGAGTCGAGTACCTGGTCGCGGACCAGTGCAACTGAATCGAGCACTACCACCCGGTCCACCACTACGGAGTCGAGCAGTACCACGGGATCCAGCACGACGGAGACGAGCACTACGTCGCGGAGCAGCACTACGGAAACCAGCAGTACCACAGAGTCCACAACGACGGAATCGAGCACGACGTCTCGGACGAGCAGCACAGAAACGAGCAGCACCACGGCTTCCACCACAACGCAGTCCAGCACGACGTCGCGGACCAGCACTACGAAAACGAGCAGCACAACGAGGTCTTCTACTACAGAGTCGAGCACTACGTCGAGATCCAGCACCACAGAAACGAGTAGCTCCACGAGGTCTTCTACTACGGACTCGAGCACCGCGTCGCGGACCAGCACTTCGGAAACGACCCGCACCACAGGGTCCACGACTACCGAGTCGAGCAGTACCACGGTGTCCAGCACCACGGATTCGAGCACGACTTCGCAGACCAGTACCACGGAGACGAGCAGCACAACAGGGTCCACCACCACGGCATCCAGCACCACTTCGCGAACAAGCACTACCGAATCGAGCACTACCACGGTGTCTACCACGTCGGAGTCTAGTAGCACGTCGCGGACCAGCACCACGGAAACGAGCAGCACCACGGTGTCCACCACGACGGAGTCTAGCAGCACGTCGCGGACCAGCACCACCGAAACAAGCAGCACCACGGTGTCCACCACGACGGAGTCGAGTACCACGTCGTGGACCAGCACTACAGAATCAAGCAGTACCACGGGGTCCACCACCACGGAAACGAGCAGCATCACGGGTTCCACGATGACGGATTCTAGCACAACATCGCGGACAAGCATTACAGAAACGAGTAGCACAACAGTTTCCACCAGCACGGATTCTAGCACGACGTCGCGGTCAAGCACGACGGAAACCAGCAGTACAACAAGGTCTTCCACTACGGAGTCGAGCAGTTCTTCGCAATCTAGCACTACGGACACCAGTGGCACAACGAGATCTTCTACTACTGAGTCGAGCACCACATCGCGGTCAAGCACTACGGAAACGAGCAGTACCACTGGGTCCATCACTACGGGGACCAGCAGTACCACGGGGTCCACGATGACAGGGTCGAGCACGTCATCGCGGACGAGCATTACCGAAGCCAGCAGTACCACCGTGTCCACCACCACGAACTCGAGCACGACGTCGCGGACGAGCACTACGGTAACGAGCAGCACCACGGTGTCCACCATTACGGGGACAAGCACGACGTCTCGGACCAGCTCTACAGAAACGAGTAGTATCACCGGGTCGTCCACAACGGGATCGAGCACCGCGTCATGGACTAGCACTACGGAGACGAGCACTACCACGGCGTCCACCACAACGGAGTCCAGCACGACATCCAGAACAAGTATTACGGGAACAAGCAGTAGCACGGGGTCCACCACCACGGAGTCGAGCACCACGTCGCGCACCAGCAAGACAGAGTCGAGCAGCACCACTGCGTCCACAACGACGGAGTCGAGCAGTACCACGGGGTCCACCATCACGGAGTCGAGTTGCACGTCGCGGACCAGCACTACGGATACCAGCAGCACAACGGCATCCACCACTACGGCATCCAGCACCACGTCGCGGACCAGCACCACGGAGACGAGCAGCACCACGGTTTCCACCACGACGGCGTCGAGCACCACGTCGCGGACCAGCACTTCGGCAACGAGCAGCACTACGAGGTCGACTACCACGGAGTCCAGCACGACGTCGCAGACCAGCACTACAGGGACGAGCAGCACAACGGTGTCTACCGCAACACAGTCAAGCACCACGTCGAGATCCAGCACCACAGAAACGAGCAGCTCCACGAGGTCTTCTACTACGGACTCGAGCACCGCGTCGCAGACCAGCACCACGCAATCGAGCAGCACCACAGGGTCCACGACTACCGAGTCGAGCAGTACCACGGTGTCCAGCACCACGGATTCGAGCACGACTTCGCGGACCAGCACCACGGAGACGAGCAGTATAACAGGGTCCACCACCACGGCATCCAGCACCTTTTCGCGAACAAGCACTACCGAATCGAGCACTACAACGGTGTCTACCACGTCGGAGTCTAGTAGCACGTCGCGGACCAGCACCACGGAAACGAGCAGCACCACGGTGTCCACCACGACGGAGTCTAGCAGCACGTCGCGGACCAGCACCACCGAAACAAGCAGCACCACGGTGTCCACCGTCCACCACGACGGAGTCGAGTACCACGTCGTGGACCAGCACTACGGAATCAAGCAGTACCACGGGGTCCACCTCCACGGAAACGAGCAGCATTACGGGTTCCACGATGACGGATTCTAGCACAACATCGCGGACAAGCATTACAGAAACGAGTAGCACAACAATTTCCACCAGCACGGATTCTAGCACGACGTCGCGGTCAAGCACGACGGAAACCAGCAGTACAACAAGGTCTTCCACTACGGAGTCGAGCAGTTCTTCGCAATCTAGCACTACGGACACCAGTAGCACAACGAGATCTTCTACTACTGAGTCGAGCACCACATCGCGGTCAAGCACTACGGAAACGAGCAGTACCACTGGGTCCATCACTACGGGGACCAGCAGTACCACGGGGTCCACGATGACAGGGTCGAGCACGTCATCGCGGACGAGCACCACCGAAACCAGCAGTACCACCGTGTCCGCCACCACGAACTCGAGCACGATGTCGCGGACGAGCACTACGGTAACGAGCAGCACCACGGTGTCCACTATTACGGGGACAAGCACGACGTCTCGGACCAGCTCTACAGAAACGAGTAGTATCACCGGGTCGTCCACAACGGGATCGAGCACCGCGTCATGGACTAGCACTACGGAGACGAGCACTACCACGGCGTCCACCACAACGGAGTCCAGCACGACATCCAGAACAAGTATTACGGGAACAAGCAGTAGCACGGGGTCCACCACCACGGAGTCGAGCACCACGTCGCGCACCAGCAAGACAGAGTCGAGCAGCACCACTGCGTCCACAACGACGGAGTCGAGCAGTACCACGGGGTCCACCATCACGGAGTCGAGTTTCACGTCGCGGACCAGCACTACGGATACCAGCAGCACAACGGCATCCACCACTACGGCATCCAGCACCACGTCGCGGACAAGCACCACGGAAACGAGCAGCACCACGGTTTCCACCACGACGGCGTCGAGCACTACGTCGCGGACCAGCACTTCGGCAACGAGCAGCACTACGAGGTCGACTACCACAGAGTCCAGCACGACGTCGCAGACCAGCACTACAGGGACGAGCAGCACAACGGTGTCTACCGCAACACAGTCAAGCACCACGTCGAGATCCAGCACCACAGAAACGAGCAGCTCCACGAGGTCTTCTACTACGGACTCGAGCACCGCGTCGCAGACCAGCACCACGCAATCGAGCAGCACCACAGGGTCCACGACTACCGAGTCGAGCAGTACCACGGTGTCCAGCACCACGGATTCGAGCACGACTTCGCGGACCAGCACCACGGAGACGAGCAGCACAACAGGGTCCACCACCACGGCATCCAGCACCTTTTCGCGAACAAGCACTACCGAATCGAGCACTACCACGGTGTCCACCACGTCGGAGTCTAGCAGCACGTCGCGGACCAGCACCACGGAAACGAGCAGCACCACGGTGTCCACCACGACGGAGTCGAGCACCACGTCGCGCACCAGCAAGACAGAGTCGAGCAGCACCACTGTGTCCACAACGACGGAGTCGAGTACCACGTCGCGGACCAGCACAACGGACTCAAGCAGTACCACCCGGTCCACCACTACGGAGTCGAGCAGTACCACGGGGTCCAGCACGACGGAGACGAGCACTACGTCGCGGAGCAGCACTACGGAAACCAGCAGTACCACAGAGTCCACAACGACGGAATCGAGCACGACGTCTCGGACAAGCAGCACAGAAACGAGCAGCACCACGGCTTCCACCACAACACAGTCTAGCACGACGTCGCGGACCAGTACGACGGAAACGAGCAGCGCAACGAGGTCTTCTACTACAAGTGCCACCAGCAGCACCACTGTGACCAGCACGAGCGCAACCAGCAGCACCACTGTGACCAGCACGACTGGGACCAGCAGCACCACTGTGAGCAGCACCAGTGCCACCAGCAGCACCACTGTGACCAGCTCGAGCGCAACCAGCAGCACCACAGTGACCAGCACGAGCGGCACCAGCAGCAGCACTGTCAGCAGTACCAGCGCAACCAGCACCACCACTGTGACCAGTACGACCGGGACCAGCAGCAGCACGCGCAGCACTATCAGTGCCACCACCAGCACCACTTTGACCAGCACGACTGGGACCAGTAGCACCACGCGCAGCACCATCAGCACCACCAGCAGCACCACTGTGACCAGCACGACTGGCATCAGCAGCACCATCGTGAGCAACACCAGTGCCACCAGCAGCACAACTGTGACCAGCACGAGCGCAACCAGCAGCACCACTGTGACCAGCACGAGCGGCACCAGCAGCACCACTGTCAGCAGTACCAGCGCAACCAGCAGCACCACTGTGACCAGTACGACCGGGACCAGCAGCAGCACGCGCAGCACCATCAGTGCCACCACCAGCACCACTGTGACTAGCACGACTGGCACCAGCAGCACCACTGTCAGCAGCACCAGTACCACCAGCAGCACCACTGTGACCAGCACGAGCGGAACCAGCAGCACCACTGTGACGACAGGAAGCTCGATTTCGGGGACGTCCACGACCACCGCCACCTTCACGTCGACGCGTACCTCGGCCTCTGGTACATCCACCATAACGGCGACAGTCTCCAGGACATCCACAACTACTGCTACTGACTCGTCAACCGTCTCCTCGACCTCTTATACCTCTTTTCCTTGGTCCTCGAGCACAACCATCTCGACATCCGTGACCTCCACCACCACTGGCACGCTCACGGATACGTCGACAACAACCATGACCCATATGACCACAGGCACTTCGACAACCTCAGACAGTTTCACTTTTACCTCCACGGGCACGTCAACGACGTCGTTCCATACTACCTCAGCGTCCAGCACCACGACTCTGACGCGGACCACCATCACTACGTCGCTCACGACGACCACCGTGAGCAGCACCACGGACTCCGCTACTTCGACGTCCATGACCACAGGGACGGCCACCCCGAGGCGGTTCTCCATGGTTGTGGCCGAGTTAGGGGTCGCGTTGGACCCCACGGTCACTCAGACCGAGATGGAGAGCGTCGCGAAGGCCTCCATCGCGCTGTACTTGGAGACCAGTGACTCTCTCATCGCCATAGACGGCGTGTACGAGGTCACCGAACGACGCCTTCTTGGCCCGGAGAGGAAGTTCACCTCGGACTCCACGTTGTGGCATGTAGACTACCGTGTCGAAGTGGAGGGGACGGACTACGAGGACACCCAGAGCGCCCTGGCCGCGCTGAATGACATGGCGGGCGCGGCCGACTTCTCCGCAGCGATTGCGGCAACGTTGGTTAACCTGGGCATCATGTCGTCGCATCGTCTACGGTACGCTAGCGATCCTGTCGTGGAGCTGTGGATGCACACCACGGCGACCCACACGTCGACGTCGTCCACGACGTGCTGCGTGTGTCCATGGCCCGACGTCGACCCCGTGCCCATAGGGATTGCGGGACCCAACTTTCAGGTCGTTGGCCCATTGCCCGACCTTCTCCGCATCGAATGCACAGGCTTCAAATGGGGCGACACGTGCACTCCAGTCTGCGCACCTGGATACCATGTGGCAGAAACGCTTCTTTGCAGCACCGTCCCCGAGAACGGGACGGTCCTCATAGACGGGGAGTGGCAGGGAACCGCCAGGTGCGAGCCCAACGTTTGCGTGGGACGCCCTGCCTTAAAGATGCCAGTCGGCTACGACGGCGTGGGAGCGGGCTGTTCCGACCGGAACTACACGCAGACGTGTGACGTTTCGTGCTCGGAGTACGATGGCTATGAAAATTTGGCGAACCATATCCTGATCGAGTGCACGGCTACGACGGCCTACGACTGGGTCAACACCACTGGAGTGTGCACAGAGAAGGCTTGTTACGCGGACAAGGTACCATTCATTCCGAACGTGGTCGACAGCTCGTCCTGCGTCGACATCGCCAGCGGAGCAAATTGCTCGCCCGTGTGCAACTCGTCATACGAGCTCCTCGCTCCCATCAGATGCACGAGGGGCGTTTTCGACATGGTCCCACTGGTCTGCATGCCGACTGCGGACATAGAGGCTCTCGACTCTGCAGTGGGTCTTGTCGTGGAAGTGGCGCTCGTCGAGAGCAGCTTGGACTCGGGCCTCACCACCGAGTGGGCCGCAGGAAATTTGCAGTGGGACGCGATCAAGGGCGCGTTCGGCGCGGTCCTCGGTCTGTCCACGGACCAGATCCACGTGTACACGGCGAAGCGCCTGAACTCCGATTTCCAGTCTGGCCTTCCAGCGAGGCGCCTCACGACGTTGCAGGGGCTGTGGATGCAGTTGATGTTTCAAATCTACCCCGCCGACGATGAGACAGCTGTCACGGACGGCCTGGCCAGCCTCAACGCAGGTGGGGGCAGCTTCATCAGCGAGCTCGTTTCTGCCTTGCGGGATGCAGGCGTTGCTGTCCCACAGGGCCTCGCCGCGGCCAGGCTCGTCGTCGGGGCGCCCGTGTCCACCATCGTGACCGTCCCTGTGGCGCGCTGGGTGGCGCGCGAATCATGGTCGCTTTGCAGCAACTTGTGCGGAGTGGGGGAGCAGACTCGCACAGTGGACTGCCTGACCGGCTCTGAGGACCTGTGCAATGCGAACGTCCCGCCAGGCTACACCAAGGACTGTTTATGCCCGACACAAAGGCGTGTGAGACGTACGTCTCGTGCCCGTACGACTGGTCCTGCCCATCAGGCCCGGACCCCGTCACGGGCGACGGCTGCGACGTGCAGGCCGGCATCGTAGCAGCTGTGATCGCCGTCGCTTTCTTCATTGTGTCCTCCGTTGGGATTCGGTACTTTCGGAGAATGAGCGTGGTACCGACGAGGGGGATCGTGAATATTAGGGGGTTGGATCCGTCAGGTGACCCAGTTGAGGTCGTGCGGACGAGGACGGAGGGGGTCGTTGACGAGGACGGTCAGCAAAAGACGAGGTTGCACTACGACCTCACCATGGAGCAGATGGCCCAATTCGACGCGTATGAGGACCGCGAGCGGGGCTGCGCCAATCTGAGATCACTAGACCCTGGGGAGGACTCATTCTTGAAGGTGGACCTGAACTTGAGCGGCACGATGGACTTCGAGCTTCACTTGACGATTAGGACCAAGGCCAG